>OX638065.1:18636642-19155635 GCA_951804385.1 Trifolium dubium | reverse complement strand
GATTTTCTCACCAGGTGCAAGCTGAGCAACAAGGAAGTTATGCTGTGTCCTCGTTGCAGCGCTGTGTGTGACAAAGAGGCTACTACAGGCCTTAAGAATGTTATGCCATATGTGGCTAACAAAAACAAATGGTCTACTGAGAGACCAAACAAGGGCAAGGCCATAAACCAAGGCCCTACCATTCATGACAGGCTTGGAAGGAGACAAACATATGTTCCTTCTAATAGAGTACCTGTTAACCAATGGTCATCTGGCACACATCAGGCTTATCAGAAGAGAAGGATGGATGTTGGTGGCTCGAGTCAAGTTGCTTCGAGCAACAATGCTGAAAATAGGAAATTTGCCTATAATAACAACTATAAGGGAAAGAATCCTATGACTCGAACTCAATGGCGTAGGTATCAACGCCTTAAGAAGTTGGAGAAAGAAAACGCCCATGCTGGGGGCAGCTCCAACTCGATTGCCCATGCTGGGGGCAATAACAAAGTTGTTCATGCTGGGAACAACACCAAGATTGCTCATGCTGGGGGCAATCGAAACGATACAGGGAACAAGCAAGAATATGTTCCTAAGAAGGCTGAAAAAGCCTTAATTATTGATGAAGGCTCTTCCTCGAAGAGGCCTGTTAAGGAAAGGATATCATTCCCTGATGACAATATGGAGGATGATATTCCTGATGAAGACTTATTGGAGTTTGGTTCTGAGCCAGATTTTGATGTCTTGGTAAATGTGGTGTCAATATTACCACGTGAATATGACGTGAGGTCCACTTCTGATCCTGAAGAAGAGTTTGTGGAACCTGAGTTAGAAGATTACACCCATGTTTGTTACTATGTAATGAATAATGGGTGCATTGAACAACAGAAGGCTGTATTCGAACAGCCTCACGAAGGGATGAAAAACCATCTCAAGCCTTTATACATCAAGGCTAAGTGGGTGGTATTGGAGTGAACTAAGTCCTGGTGGATGGGGGTGCTGCAGTCAATCTAATGCCCCATTTCATGCTCAGGAAGTTGGGAATGTATGATACTGACATGCATTCACATAACATAGTTCTTTCGAACTATGAAGGAAAAAGTGGCAGGTCCTTAGGAGCCATACAAATGGATGTTGCAGTAGGCAGCACCATAAGGCCAACTCTCTTTATAGTTGTGCCTTCGAGGGCTAGCTTCAATCTACTCCTTGGGAGAGAATGGATTCATGGAGTAGGGGCATTCCCTTCTACTTGCCATCAAAGGTTGATATTATGGAGGGAGGATAACATAGTAGAAAATATAGAGGCTGATCAGAGTTTCTATATGTCAGAAGTTGACCACATCACTAAGGCAACTTTTGATAAGCACTTAGCCTCCATAGCACCTTGTGGGGAAAGAGATAGTGGCTTTCGAGGAGCCAGTAATAATGTCTATCATTCAGTTAGACTCCATCCTACTCATGGATTCTGTTGGGAGAGGGAAGAGATTGATGATACCCCTCCTGAAGATGGAGTTATTCCACCATCTGGGTGGGATATAGAATACCTTGATGATGTCTAAGCCCTCTGCTTGGGCTAAAATAACGGCATACGTTGCCGAAAGGAAACTCGAAACGGCCTTAGAGGCTGTCAAGGAACAAAATATGGTTGAAAAAACATTAAAGAAGACAATGGCAATATGTTGCCAAATGAGCAAAGGTTAGACTGCATCTATGATGATGAACCTTTGGGATTCGAGAAAGATCCTGTGAACTCGAATCCAAAAATGCAGGCTCAAGATCCTTTGCAAGTGGTAGATATTGGTGATGGTTTAATTAAAAGGCCAACTTACATAAGTGCCAATCTTGACCTCGAATTTAAAGCTAAAATGATTAACCTGCTTAAAGAATTTAAAGATTGTTTTGCATGGGATTACAATGAAAATGCCAGGTTTAAGCAGGGAAATGGTGGAACATAGACTACCACTCAAGCCAGGGAAGAAGCCAATAAAGCAACTGCCAAGGAGATTCAACCCAGAGATTTTATCAAAAATCAAGAGTGAGATCGAGAGGCTATTAAAGAGTAAATTCATTCAAACCACAAGGTATGTTGAATGGTTAGCTAATATAGTTCCTGTCATTAAGAAAAATGGTAGCCTTAGGGTATGCATAGACTTTAGAGATTTAAATAATGCAACACCTAAAGATGAATACCCCATGCCAGTAGCAGAAATGCTAATTGATTCAGCAGCAGGGTTCGAATACTTGAGCATGTTAGATGGCTATTCTGGCTATAATCAAATTTTTATTGCTGAAGAGGATGTGGCTAAAACAGCGTTTCGATGCCCTGGGGCATTAGGGACTTATGAATGGGTTGTTATGCATTTGGCCTAAAAAATGCTGGAGCCACATATCAAAGAGCAATGAATCTGATTTTTCATGATTTTATTTGATGCCTTTATGCAAGTATACATTGATGATATTGTTGTAAAATCCTCATCTAGTGATGATCATTTAAATCATCTTAGAAAATCATTCGAAAGAATGAGGAAATGTGGATTAAAAATGAATCCACTAAAGTGTGCTTTTGGTGTACATGCAGGGGATTTCCTTGGTTTTGTGGTGCATAAAAAAGGCATTGAAATCAACCAAAATAAGACAAAGGCTATTATGGAGACTCAACCTCCAAGAACAAAGAAACAACTTCAATCTCTATTGGGAAAAATCAACTTTTTGAGAAGATTCATTTCGAATCTAAGTGGAAAAGCTTATCCTTTTTCTCCACTACTTAGAAAACAAAAAGGTGATCAATTTCATTGGGGGCAAGAACAACAGCAAGCGTTCGAAGACATCAAAAATTACTTGTCACATCCACCAACGCTAATGCCTCCCATTCGAAACAAAGCAATGAAGTTATATATTTCAGCATCTGATTCAACTATTGGTAGCATGCTTGCCCAAGAAGATGAAAATGGTGTTGAGAAAGCTGTATATTATCTAAGTAGAGTATTAAATGATGCTGAAACTAGATATAGTGCTATAGAAAAGTTATGTTTGTGTTTATGTCTATTCTCATTTCGATATTATTAAACATATGCTTCAGAAACCTATTTTACATAGTAGAATTGGTAAATGGGCTTTGGCTCTAACTGAATACTCCTTAACCTATAAACCCTTAAGAGATAGAAAGGGTCAAATAGTGGCAGATTTCCTTGTTGATCATTCAATAATTGAAATGCCACTAAGTTATGTAGAAACCCAACCTTGGATTTTATATTTCGATGGTTCCAAACATAAACACGGAACTGGAATTGGGATTTTGATAATTTCTCCAATCCAAATTCCTACTAAGTTTAATTATAAAATCAATGGGTTTTGTTCCAACAATGAGGCTGAATATGAAGCCTTGATTGCAGGTCTTGCCCTTTTAATTGACTTGGGGGCAAGAAATATTATTGTTAGAGGTGATTCAGAATTAGTGATTAAACAGTTGACAAAAGAATACAAATGTATCAAAGAACATTTGGCTAAGTACTTTGTAATTGCCACTAATCTGTTGGATCAGTTCGAGTCAGTGCAATTCGAGCATATACCTAGATTACAAAATCAAGAAGCCAATGACTTGGCTCAAATAGCTTCTGGCTATAAAGTAACTCCTGAAAATCTTAACAAGTTAATTGAGATTAGGGAAAAATTGGTTTTTAATGAACCTTTGTCTTCAAGCTTGTCAATGGCAAAACTTGTGGGGGCAGATTCACCACATAGTGATGAAAATGACTCGAACAAGGTCTTAGATGAAGAAAATGCTAACATTTTTACCATTGACAACTTGGTAGATGGAGATTGGAGGAAACCAATTGTGGAATATTTACAAGACCCTAATGGTCAGTATGATAGGAAGACCAAGTATAGGGCCTTAAGCTATGTTATAGTTGGAAATGAATTGTTCAAAAAGACAAGTGAAGGTGTTTTATTAAAATGCCTAAGTGAAGCAGAAGCTTTAATAGCTATTTCCGACATACATAGTGGAGCATGTGGTTCTCATCAAGCAGGCCACAAGATGAAATGGTTATTGTTTAGACAAGGCTTATATTGGCCTTCCATGTTAAAAAATTGCATAGATTTTGCCAAAGGATGCCAAGAATGCCAAAGGCATGCAGGAATACAACATGTACCTGCAAGTGAGTTACATTCGATAATAAAGCCATGGCCATTTAGGGGCTGGGCATTAGATTTGATTGGTGAGATTAAACCTGCTTCTTCTAAGAATCAACGCTACATTTTAGTAGGTATTGATTACTTTACAAAATGGATCGAAGCAGTACCTCTACCTAATGTAGATCAAGAGGCAGTGATTAATTTCATTCAAAATCATATTATCTATAGATTTGGCATTCCAGAAACAATTACCACAGATCAAGGATCAGTGTTCACAGGAAGAAAAATGCAAGAATTCGCTAGTGAAATTGGTTTTAGACTGCATACTTCAACACCATATTATGCCCAAGCAAATGGTCAAGTTGAAGCAGCCAACAAAATAATCATTAATTTGATTAAAAAACACATTGCTCAAAAGCCAAGGAATTGGCATAAAACTTTAGATCAAGTTTTATGGGCATGTAGAAATTCCCCTAAGGAATCAACTAACTCTACACCATTTCGATTGACATATGGTCATGATGCTATTTTGCCTGTGGAAATTCATATGCAATCATTTCGAGTACAGAGGCAAATGGAAATACCGAGTGATAAATATTGGGAAATGATGTTAGATGAATTGGTTGATTTGGATGAAGAAAGGTTACAAGCCTTAGAATATATGACTAAGCAAAAAGAAAGAGTTGCCAAAGCCTATAATAAAAGGGTAAAGTCAAAAGTTTTTAACTTAGGGGATTTAGTGTGGAAAGTCATTTTGCCTATGGATAAAAAAGATAGAGTCTTAGGCAAATGGTCCCCTCAATGGGAAGGCCCTTTCGAAGTTGTTCAAGTTTTTTCAAATGGTGCTTATGAAATTGAAGAGTTAAGTCCTAAGAAACATGTTTTAGGAATAAATGGTAAGTATTTGAAGAAATATAAACCAGCTTTACTCGAATTAAACATAAGCGCAGAATAAAACTTAGAATGAATAGGGATATGGCAAGTAAGAAATAGTAAATTGCCACAGAAGGGCATTGTCAAGTTACAACCAAGATGATTCGAATAAAGCAGATAGATAAAAGTTAGAATTGTTCAAATGGTACTAAAAATTACAGAGCCTCAGCAACATTGCGATACAAAGCTTCTAAGGAAATCTTTTCTGCTCTAAGTATGCGTTTGTTGTCTTCGAGGGCTTCAATCTCTGTTGCTACCACTTCAGACTCGTCTATGGCTCGAACTCCTTCTCTACCCTTGGCATCAATCTCTGCTTGAACGGAGAGGAGCATTTCAGCTTCAATGTTGGCTTGAGTCTGTTTCTCATCAGCTACCTTTTGTCTATATTCAGCAATCTGGCGTTCGAGATCCACAATGATAGCTTCCCAAGCCTCGATATTGTTTTTGCAAGCATCAAGTCTAGGCGTATGAGAAGCAGTGACTTGTGCTCGAATTTCAGAGACCTCTTGGTCCAAGCTTGCAGCTGTGGCGACTAAGTCATCATAAGCAGCCATCTGGACATTCAGTTTAGCTTCATTTTCCCTCTCCTTCTGCACAACTTTGGCATACTGATCGATCAGGCTTTCTAATTGCATAACTTGACACAAAGTAAAAGTGTTAGTTGAAGAATTATGCAATTTTCTCAAAAAGGCTAAGTACTCAAAAGCCTTCGAGGGATTAGTTTCGAGCACATCAAAAGCATTCTGCATGCCAAAATCTGTCTTGAGCCTATTGAGCAGAGAGTCTTGTCTGACAGTAGCATTGATTGCAGCAGTGGAAGGTTGAGATGTGCCATCAGTTTTCTCACTCGAGCTCTGAGATCGGGTTTTCGATTGAAGAAGAAGATGTAAGGCAGCTGCAGGGTCAGTCTCATGAATTTTTACAAAAGCTTCTTCTGGGACCCCAATGCTTGCAGACAACCTCGAAGTAGAAGATTCTGATAGTAGCTCAGGCCCCCCAGCCTTAGCTTCTTTGATAATAGTATCATCTTCAACTTCATTCTCTTCTTCTATCTCCACCTCGATAGATTGGCTCGAGTCTCCATGACTTGGAGCAGGAGTAGGCAGCTTTTCTTCATTTCCCATCCAAGCCCCTAGCTCTTTGTCTTGGGCCAAAGTGGCGTTAGCTTCATCCTGAGTTATATAAATATCAGGGCTAAATTCAGATATGGGATTCGAATTCATCTAAATAATTAATGTTAGTTGAAGAATTCGAATTCAAATTAAATGCAAGATGTTCTAAGTCAGAAGAATACCATGTGAGGTCGCTCCTCAATAGTGTTGGTTGCAAGGGTAGGACTGGGTGTTTGATTATCCAGATGAATCATCTCGATCACTGGTTCAGCTTGCTGAAAATAAGGAGAAACGTATGTAAATAGGATGCTATTTAAAACAGAGATTTGGGTGCATGGATAAAGGTTGGAAAGATGTTTACTTGACCATATTTCTGTCCAATGTACTTCTCCATTGGCGTGGGACTTGCATTTGGATTGTTCTTTTTGAAGGATTTCTTAACAGTATCACTCTAAAAAGGAGAGAGATAAGAAACGAGGGTGTAAAGATCGAAAAGAGAAATTCACAATCCAATATATAATTAAAGAAAGGCTTACCTCTTCATTGCTAGCCCTTTTATGGAGAGGATTCTGATGCATCACGGGAGAAAGTGGGATTGTGTTTTGATCATCAGGAATACCTTGATCAATATTATCACCTTGCTCCACAGAATCCAAGTTTATTTGAACCCCACTCATATTTTCTTCTGACATCCTCTTGCTCGATTCGGCATTCGAAGAATTGGCATGTTTGTCATTGAGATTCTTGTACTTTTTGGATTGGTGGAGATTGGGATCTGACGTGCTTAGGTTGCCTTGGACGCTATTAACCTCTTGGGCAATATCATCTTGTTTCCTTTTCAAAGGTCTCTCAGGCTCAGTTTCCTATGAACAACAAAACAATACAAAAGATGATAAAACATAAGAGGAGAAGGTCAATGAAATTATGGTGTTCGAATGACAAACTTCTTCTTCATGTACTATTACATGTAAGAGTTCACTTCTCGAAGGACTAACAATGCTAGCAGCATATTCTTCTCTCATTATCTAGCATAAAGTGTGGAAGAAAGAATATTTAGGCCTGGCTCGAATACAAGAAAGAGGAGAGAGATTATACCTTGTCAGTTTTTGCCTTGGTTCTGGTCTCTTCTCTTTTTCTCTCTTCGTCATCTTCATCATCAGCCAGGTGAATACCTCTATTATTTTTTGGCTTCACTGTTCGAACAGTAGGTTGTGATGGTCCTCCAGTCACTTCTATTCCTAAAAAAGAAATAACAGATTCGAGCTCGATTCAGAGGAACATAAGGAATAAATGATTTGGCTTGTATTGCTAAAAACTTACCTTTATTTTTGTGTTGCTCCTGTATATCCTGGATTTGTTGTCTTATAAACCCACTGTTCAGCCTAATGATGTTAGCTCGAACATCACCAACAATGTACTTGTTATAATAGTTGCTCCACCAGTTTGAAAATTTCTCAGTACAATAATATGAATGATTAAACTCGAGGGGATTCACATGATAGGCAATAGTGCCAATAACGTTGAGATATTTGGCAAAAATTGTTGGAGTAAGCCCTAAGAGCCAATCTATTTTCATAGTATTTGCTTTAGGAGTTTATTAATAATATAAGGCATTACTTTCATTGTGTTTGTAAGAGTTCAAAGTAATGAAATCCCTAGAATAGATAGTCCGTTTAATATTAAGTATGACTTAATCATGAGACAAAATTAAACATAAGGACGCTATTCTTAAAGTATCCGTAGTCGAGCTTTAAGGTGAAATTGGGATAACCTTAAAGCATAAAGACTATTATGAAGATAGGCTGATGATCGCATCTCATGGATCATAGGATAAGGAGTTATCAAGTCTTGACATAAGTATACAATATTAAGAGTAATATTTATACTGGATTGACCCGCCATAAGAGTGCTACATGCTAAGTTATGCAAAGTGTCATAAGTCACTCTTATAATGATAAAGGTGTAAACCGCCCTTAGACCTGAAACCACCCTTGTACCCTAGATGTGGAGTTGAGTACTTTGTTGCTGATCTAACGTTGTCCGTAACAGGATAACCATAAAGGCAGTTAATGGGTACTTCACGAAACATGCTATGGGGCAGCGGTGTCCTAGATGGAATTTGCCAATCCTGCATAACAGGATAAATGTCATGGGCCCAATATTGAACTGGACAAAGATGACATCAAGTATGCTTTGTGTTCAATATAGACATAAGGGGCAAAGGGGTAATTATACACACATATCATAGTTAAGGTTATGTTTAGATCACATGTAATTTCTCATGACTTGGGTAGCAATGATGTATTGCTAGATACCGCTCATTGTTTATTATATTAAAAGGAAATTTAATATAATTGCCAACGTCATGGAAACCTACAGGGTCACACACATAAGGACAGTCTAATATTGAGATAATTAAGGAACACTGTAAGGTACGGTAGGTATGTAATGTGATAAGGGTATCACGGTAATTAAACAAACGAGACACACCGTAGCGTACGGTGGGCGCGCGCACACATGAGCATGTACACTCATGTGGGGCGCGCGCGCCCTAGAATATCTCTTAGGAGATTTTTTGTTTGTTTGTTTTCTTTTTGTCCAAGATAAAAGATTTGTCTTATAGAGAACTCTTGGCAAAAGGAAAAACACACCAAAAGCATTAAGAAATATTTTAGAGTTGGAAACCCTAAAGTAATTCCTCTCTCAATATTCTTGAAAGCCTTCATAAATAAGGGCTAGCACTCTTTTGAAGGTGACCGTCCGTGTGGACTGAGTAGAGGCGTTGTTCTTCGTCATCAACGCTCGTGATCGAATCTTGTTCGTGGCTTTAAGGGTTCTACTCTACTAGAGGTAACAAACCCTAAACACATAACATGCTCATTCGTAAGGATCAAACAAAGGAAAATTTTTGAAATTCCGCTGCTTTACCGTAACTATTTTCCTTCAGTGGTATCAGAGCCACTTACGAAACCATGTTTATGATGTTTGTTGTATCTTGTTTTAAATAATTTAATTCGATTAAAGTACCTAACAAGATAAGAATGAAGAATTAGATTCTAATTGATCAAGAGATTTGTGTATATGATACAAATTGAGGATGTTGCAAATAAAAGTATATTAGATATACTAGGGTTCATGACAAAAGGTATATTAGATATACTAGGGTTCATGATGAACACAAGAGTTGTGTTGTGCTGAAAAACGTGTTCAGAATTCGCCGAAATCGTGGCATGATTTACGAAATCGTGCCACAATGTGCGCGAAGCCCTGACACGGTCGCCCAGCGAGCCAACTGGCGAGCCTACTGGCGACCAAAACAGTAGCTGCTCGCCGGCTGGCGAGCCCTGGCGAGCTGTGCAACCAAAAACTTGACAAAAATCACGATTTATGAAATTGCGATTCGATTATGTCCGTTATGAACGATATGATCAAGATCTAAAGTTTGATTAACAATAAAGTATGTTTGTAGATGATGATTAGTTATGGCTTCTTTTGAAATAAATCCTTTTAAGATAATTCTCTCATTGGCTTGAGAGAACCAATGCCATAACTAATGATCTTGGTACATATAAGATCGTCTTATATGTTTAACAAGACGGTGAGATCAAAACTAAAGAAACCCCTCAAGAGACACATAAGAAACTAACAAAGAAGATGTAGGTTTCGCCCACGCGAGGTGCGTTTTCTTTGTTGAGTAAAATATGTGAATATTAAGTTAATGCTTTCCAAGTTTTAGAACTCATCAAGACTAGTATCAAACAATGTAGGTTTCGCCCACGCGAAGGTGCATTGTTTACATTAGTAAGGTGCGATGGGATAATTGTAATATCCAACTTCTAAGACATGGGTCAAACTTAACTAAACAAGATATAATAAGATTATACAAAGTTTAGAAGCAAGCGTTGGGTATAATTCATATGATGAACTAGAATAAGATGTTATTCACCCAACGGAGATATCCGAGAATTGCATAAGATGTAATTGGAAGGAGTTCCTACCTAAATAGCTAAGTCTTGGGTGATCCGCCCACGCGGACTTAAGACAAAGTGAAATATGGATCTCGATCCACTAGAAAATCTTCCAACGGGATTTTCCGAATCAAATGATGAGGGTCGTTTGTTTTGAGTAAAATAGTGGAACCTTTTAATAAAAGACCTTATTAAATGATTTAATTATAAATACTAATATCTTATATATCTTTGAAAATTGAATACAATACAAACTTTGTTGTCCCTTCAAAGGACAAGGATTTCAGAAAATAGTTTCTGAATTGGTACACAAATGAGAATTGTTCTCGAATACAAAAGGAACTATAAGATTTTGAACTATGCCCTAAAGGAACCTACTATAACTAGTTTTAAACGGGATGCTTGTCGGAAGTATCAAAGTTGACATCTAGATATAGAATATATCATACTTTTAAAGAATGAATGATGTGATCATTTAATCTCAAGCAATATCTTTTTGAAAGAACTTCATAGTATGATAAGATTTCTCAATAGATCAAAGAGTTGATCATAGGTTCAATTTAACAAATTATAATGGATAGATGTAGTTAAATTTATTTAATATGAATTTCCTATATCTACCGGAAATTGTTGAATTGAATGAGAAATAATTTGCACTATTAGAATTTGAGATATAATATAAATGAGATTTATATATTTCTCTCATTGGATAGAACAACAATGGGTGCCAAAGGAGAACGACTATTTTAATGGTTAGACCATTGATTAAAATGCCGTAAATAGTTCTTGGAAGAGTCAAACTAAAAGAATGAAGTAAGACTTCAATATTATACATATTGTTATAGAAAATCCAAGTTTCTATTTCTACATCGAAAGGTATATGATACAAGATGTTGAATCTCAATTTTTCAAAAATTAGAGATGTCTTAAAGAACTAGAACATTGACTATAATTTTAAGTCAACCTATGTCTAGAATGAAAATTGTTTCATTGACAATAGGAGCTTATGAAAATTGTTTCATTGACAATGAGAACTTATGTCTAGAATGAAAATTGTTTCATTGACAATAAGAGCTTTTGTCTAGAATGAAAATTTTGTTCATTAGTGCTTCTACAATGACTTAAAATCAAGTTTGAGATGGAACACAATAATTGTTATTAAATTCCATCTAGTAATAGAAACATTAATTATATCTTGTATTGACAAGGTATGAGTTGTAGCCTTAAATAATAAGACAAGCAATTGTCCTATCATTTAAGAAAAGTTTTCTATACTATTGATCCAAGTCAAGTGATGGACTAGGGTTCCATGATCTTGGTGGGATCATCTATAACAATTAATGAAAAGAACCAAATAAAGATTTGGAACTTGAATACATATATATATCAAGAACGTTGTTTAGTACAAATATTTGATGTGTCAAATATTAATTAAAAGTGTTAATAACACATGACCTATTTGAACAATATACATGAGATGTATGTCGACCACTAAACATATTTGATATATTGAGTTTATTTTACTTCATTAACATTGATGATCAAAATCATTAGATGTTGATATGTGTGTGACACAAATTAGAAAACCTTTGAGTTTGTCAAAGAGTTGAAACAATGAAGTAAATAGAACTCGATAAAGTGTTTAAATCATATGAATGAGTCATATTAGTAAATACTTAGTTAATGAGTATAATAATTATTTTATCACATCATGTTCGACATGATATTGTTTAAGATAAGTTTATTATAAACATTATTGACTCTTAAAATCTCTTTGCTTATAGTTAATCTTCACCCACAATTGGTTTCCCGTTTAAGATAATCATAAAGACACCATATGCGATATGGAGGTAAAAGCATCAAACTTGTCTTTATGCGACCTTTTGGATTAAAATTTATTAGATAAATTAAATCCAAGTCTAATGGATAAATATGTGAAAGTATTCTAAAGGATACTAATCTTATATCACTCTTAAAGACAAAAGTTGTTTTGTAGCTAAGTTTAAAGCATTCCTCTAGTGGGAGTGTGTTTCTAAAAGAAGCAGTGGGAGTGATATAGAACTTGAAAATTTATTCAAGTACTACAAGACATATCTATTAAAAGGGAACTCAAACCGGTTCCTCAAGGTTGTTGAAGGACCATTGATTTAAGTTGCACAAATCTAAGATAAGTCTAACATATCACATGTAAATAGAGTATGATTGGATCATGACTCAGCAAGATAATATGATTTTCATGATAGATTAATATCTGACTTTCTTAAAGGTCGTAAGACGGTCTAAATTCTGAGAAGTGGCTAAATGCCATGAAATCTTATACATAATCCATATACACTAACCTTATGTTGATACTGGTTATGAGTAAGACTCATACGATGAAAGTGAATATTCTTGTTGAATATTGATATGGATGGTATTAAGAATACCTTTTAAGATTTGATTGATTATTAAAAGGTTTCACACAAAATCATAATGCATATTATGATGAAACTCTAAATATAATTAATCATAAAGCTTAAAATTTGTTTGATTTCTTTTACTAAATGTTGTAGTACATATTTTGGTAGATGGATAACAAAGTTGCATTCCTTAATTGGAATGACCTCATATATATGTACTAGACATATGTATAGGGTTTTGTTGATCCAAAGGATGCTAGAAAGATATACAACTTGTAGTTATCTAATTTTGATTAGATAAGAGATCTCAGAAACTTAATTATTCTTTGTTCCTATTATGAAGTTTTGAGAAAACAAATTAATAAGGATAAACATATCTAATTTTGATTAGATTGAATGAATTTAAATATTTGTTCCTTCTATGAAGTTTTATGGAAAACAAATTAATGAAGAACAAATATAAGTTGTGCACAAGGATTTAGTGGGAGCAATAATATTATATCTGATATAATGTGTGGATGACATATTAATCATCAAAATATTTTCCTTATACATGTGAGACATGATTAAGGAAATAACTTTTGATCAAGTACTTAGGAAAGAATTCCTAAAGAGTTAGGAATTACCTAAGCATTTAGATGGAGATTCCTAAGGAGTTAGGAATAGCCTATGTACATAATTTGACTAAGTGTTCAAGACACTTAAATGTGTGAAATTATATCATGTGTCAAATGATTGATTTTGTCTAAAAGGACAATGTCATATCTTATTAGATGAGAATGGGACACGTGATAATAATCCATATGCTTTGGAAGATGGATTGATTATACACATCATATTATGTACTATATCAGATACACCGTATGATTGTAACACAATCAGCTAAGTACCAAAGTTTGAAACTAAGTGTTGGACACTAACTGAACTTCAAGAATATGCCTAAGGACCACAATGGAACTAAGGATTTTCTTGGAATAGATAGGCATGGGAAAGGGTCATTATAAGAAAGTTATAATGATGGCTAGTTTCCATAATCAATGTATTGTATATCATGCTTGAATATAAACATTGAAGGCTATAAGATAAGCTTCATAAGTATGTTTATTTCAATTATAGAAGTTAAGTTTTTGAATTGGATTGTTTAACTCATGATTGAGCTAAAACTATGTTTCCGGTGTTGCAAGTCACATTAATCACATTAGTGATGGTAATGGTTAAATCTTGCAAAAACACTTGAGAATGGATCTCACCGACGATTCATTTATACTTAGACACTTCTATATTTCGATAGAGATCGAAATAGAACGTTGGAAGATACGTAAGATACCAACATAAGGAATTGTTCCTTATCCACTAATTAAGCCTCTTGCGCAGTTGAAGCGTGATGGGCATACTAAGTCTATGAGTATTAAAGTAATACTAGACTGGCCTTAGTGCTAGTGGGAGATTGTTGGAGTAAGCCCTAAGAGCCAATCTATTTTCATAGTATTTGCTTTAGGAGTTTATTAATAATATAAGGCATTACTTTCATTGTGTTTGTAAGAGTTCAAAGTAATGAAATCCCTAGAATAGATAGTCCGTTTAATATTAAGTATGACTTAATCATGAGACAAAATTAAACATAAGGACGCTATTCTTAAAGTATCCGTAGTCGAGCTTTAAGGTGAAATTGGGATAACCTTAAAGCATAAAGACTATTATGAAGATAGGCTGATGATCGCATCTCATGGATCATAGGATAAGGAGTTATCAAGTCTTGACATAAGTATACAATATTAAGAGTAATATTTATACTGGATTGACCCGCCATAAGAGTGCTACATGCTAAGTTATGCAAAGTGTCATAAGTCACTCTTATAATGATAAAGGTGTAAACCACCCTTAGACCTGAAACCACCCTTGTACCCTAGATGTGGAGTTGAGTACTTTGTTGCTGATCTAACGTTGTCCGTAACAGGATAACCATAAAGGCAGTTAATGGGTACTTCACGAAACATGCTATGGGGCAGCGGTGTCCTAGATGGAATTTGCCAATCCTGCATAACAGGATAAATGTCATGGGCCCAATATTGAACTGGACAAAGATGACATCAAGTATGCTTTGTGTTCAATATAGACATAAGGGGCAAAGGGGTAATTATACACACATATCATAGTTAAGGTTATGTTTAGATCACATGTAATTTCTCATGACTTGGGTAGCAATGATGTATTGCTAGATACCGCTCATTGTTTATTATATTAAAAGGAAATTTAATATAATTGCCAACGTCATGGAAACCTACAGGGTCACACACATAAGGACAGTCTAATATTGAGATAATTAAGGAACACCGTAAGGTACGGTAGGTATGTAATGTGATAAGGGTATCACGGTAATTAAACAAACGAGACACACCGTAGCGTACGGTGGGCGCGCGCACACATGAGCATGTACACTCATGTGGGGCGCGCGCGCCCTAGAATATCTCTTAGGAGATTTTTTGTTTGTTTGTTTTATTTTTGTCCAAGATAAAAGATTTGTCTTATAGAGAACTCTTGGCAAAAGGAAAAACACACCAAAAGCATTAAGAAATATTTTAGAGTTGGAAACCCTAAAGTAATTCCTCTCTCAATATTCTTGAAAGCCTTCATAAATAAGGGCTAGCACTCTTTTGAAGGTGACCGTCCGTGTGGACTGAGTAGAGGCGTTGTTCTTCGTCATCAACGCTCGTGATCGAATCTTGTTCGTGGCTTTAAGGGTTCTACTCTACTAGAGGTAACAAACCCTAAACACATAACATGCTCGTTCGTAAGGATCAAACAAAGGAAAATTTTTGAAATTCCGCTGCTTTACCGTATCTATTTTCCTTCAAAAATTTCTTTGGATACTTCATTGCCTATCACCATGTTTCTCTCACTCTTGAACAGACACTTGGGATAAACTTGAGACAGCCCAAATTGTCTCGAAACCAAGTTAGGTTGATAGCCAACCAGAACTCGATGGTTCGATTTGCTGCCAATCCTACAAGAGAGGATGGTTGGGTGCAGATAATGTTGCCAGAGCTCATTGACATCTTGAGCATTGTCTGAGTTTGTTGCTGGAAATTCATCTTGTAGCCATGCTGGTCCAATTTCTCTCCTGACAAAGGGAGCATGGTGTGGTCGAAACTCATTGAAATTGAGAAAAATCTTCATATACTTGATGAAAAGTTCTTGGGGATCAGTCTCTTTCGAGATTGGAGTCAGTACAGCCAACCTAACCCCTTCAATCGAACGATTATTCACGTCATCTCTGAAACGGGAAGGGATCTTCAATCCCATTTCTCTTGTGAAAGTGGCGTTTAGCCAGAGTTGCAAAAGCCATAAAGGTCCTGATACTGGGAATGGGGAGCCATCTTTCGATTTCTTTAAGTTATCACAGAATTCACCCATTGATTCGTACAGGACACCAAGCAACAGACGACTAAGTGAAAATGCTTGCCCTTCATGGATTTGGATTGCAAGAGGGATATACATTTGAGTCACTTGTAATGATCTGGAGCAGAAAACATAATGAGATAGCCATAGGGTTAAGAAAGCTACGTGTTCTTCAGCAGACACCTCGCCTTCATCCTTGTGCTCGTCAATGAACTTAGAAAAAGCTGCAGCATTAAGTTTGAAGTAAGTATTTTTGCTCGAATTGGCTGGATCGAATACTCCACCTTCTGGTCTCAAGCCAGTAATAGCTGCTACATCAAGTAGAGTTGGAGTTAGCATCCCACAAGGAAAGTGAAAGGTGTGAGTACTCCTTTCATAAAACATCAGAGTTGCTGTGAACATTTCAGGATGATAAGCAGGACCATATTTTGACAATTGAATTATGTCATAGATTCCTGAGCGTCGCCAGAAAGATCCCCATTCTTTCTCGACTCGAGTAAACCATTGAAGATATGCAGAATTGTTGCAAGATGGAGCTGATCTCCACATGTTGTGGGGTTTTCGAATAAACGAGAAATTAAAGGGATCAGTGCTGAAAATCTTAGGCTCGCAAGTTTTGCGCATTGGAAAAAACTCTGCAGTTGAGGGTTTTAACGAAACATCATCAGGGAACGGTCCTCCAAACGCGTAGACGTTATCAGAAATTGAAAAAGGGATTATCAGTTCGTCTTCCCAGCGAGTTTGTTCCTCCTGAGTTCCATGGGGTTCTGGCACTACTTCGATTCCATTAGTTTTAGTTATGGCTTGTTGCCATTTACCAGCAAAAGGTATAGGAAGGAGTGTTTGATGTTGTTCAGCCATGATTTAAAGAAGATGAACAGTTGGAAAATGGGTAATTTTGAAGTAGATCTAGTATAGATCTAACGTGATTAAAGAATTTGAGATTTGCAAAATCAAGTCAAGTATTAATTCAGTGATTTAGCAAGTTTGACAGATCGGGTAATGTGTGCAAAAAGATTAAAGAACCAGAATCAAAGAAATGATGTTGAAGGCGGAGAATGAAGAAGGCTGGTTGAGAAGTTGCAGAAAAATGGTCAGATGATAACCTAGTCCTATTTATAGGCTTCGTTTTCTCCTGAATTAAATAAATGAAAAAGAAATTTAGAATTTCTTTCAACTTCTGCACTTGACACGTGCCCCATAAAGACTGAAAAGGCGCAGTAGTGTCAGTAGTGGGGAAGTGCGCTGACGGTTACCACATCATTGCTGTCACGTGCTATTACTTATGGAATAAAAAACGCCAAATTCTTTATTCAAATTACTCGAATCGAAATTGGCATTTTTTGGGGGCAATTTGTTAGCCAATATTTTGGCTAATTAAATAATAAAGTTTAAATATTTTTCTGAATATATTTAAATATGTCCTTAGTTATGGGAATATGTTTTCCCAGGTATTATTTAATTCTAGAGGTCAAAATTAAATATATTTTGGCGAAAGTCAAATCAGATAAATATTCATAAATTTAGGGAATATACAAGTTGCAAAGGCTTTTTACTCGAGTTAAATGCTATTCGAATGGCTCGAACTCGAATTAGGATTTTTTAACTTGTAGAAATGATCAAGAATTGGCAGAAGATTCAAATTCAAATTCAAACCATTGCAAAGCTTCATTCGAAACTGATGTCTAATGGCATTTTGGATAAGGATGAAGTAGCTGTACACTTGGCAAATGGATATTAGTTAGTCGTTACTAATTAGCCTTAGTTTTATCTATAAATACTAGTTCATTTGTTGTAATAAGGATCACAAATTTACATACTGAAAATCCTTACAAATTCTGAGTACCCAAGCGATTCGAGTGAAAGGAATACAAAAGGAAACAATGTATGATCTTGTGATCACTTTCTTTTAAATTCAATGCAATTTACATATTCATGCAATTTACATGCTTTCATTTACATTTCTTGCCTTTTAATTCATTGAATTATTTATTTTTCTTGTCAATACGTACTCATTCTGAGTATTTTTACATTTCTTGTCAAACAAGTCACATTTTATTTACTTTCTTTTACTTTTTCAAATCAAACTTGTTCATTTGCGTTAATGAACATTGCTATTTTCAAACTTGAACAATAAATGCACAAACATGTCCCGAGATTCTCTAGTTGGTCTCTCAAGCATTGCAAACTAGCGAATGTTTACCAAAAATCAGCGTAAACAGCTGGTCACTCTGAAACTGCTGCATCATGCTCATCATCTCTGTCTGACGAGTCTGGATGTCCTAGATATGCTGGTCCCTATGGGCATCTAAGGTGTAGTGCTGCCTCATCTCAGCTAAAACAGTATCAAGTGTGGCAGTGCCACTCTCATGGGCAGCTCCAGAAGTAGTACCTGTAAAATAACTAGAAGAAGTGTGTGTGCTGTGTGCATTAGTGTCCGGAGCCTCGTGCTCCTCCTCCTCAGATCCGTCACTCTCTCCCTCATCACAAGGTGCATTTGGTACATTCCATTCTCGGGGAATGGCAGGGTCGGGGAGAAAACCGTAATTGGCTATCGAGCGCACATTGAAGCGCGCGGGGTCAGGGAGGATGATATCCGGGTAGGCTTTGTTATCTATCATGAGCATGTATTTTCCATCAGCCCGCTACTTTACGAGCCTCATGTTTCGTACCATGTCTAAATCAATGGTACGAGAGTTAAGTGGGGTAAGGGTAGAAAGTTGCGCCCCGTGGTTTAGCAAGCGTGCTAAGGTTGTGATCAGACCACCAAAAACAATTACCCCTTTGGACTTAACCATTGAAAACATGTGATACATCATAAGGCGGGCAGTATGGACTGTTTCTTTTGAGACGCTGTAAGTGAACAACAAAAATAGCTCTTTTTCATTGACCGTGTTAGAACCGAGACGGCCAAAAACAGTGCAAGCCAAAAGATGGCGAAAGTAGCGTATGGCGGGGTTTTGGATCAATGACGCTCTGTTACCCTCTAAACTGCTTGTTTCCTTTCCGGTTAATCCCCACCAAAGTTTCTTCGCGGCATCTAACCACCCCACTTGAGTAGTCAGCTCATCTTTCACTCCCTCACCGTGTGGTAAGTGCAACAACTCGGCTAACTCATTGTAGCTAAAGTTGTAATCAACATTAAATAAACGGAACCTCACACGGTCGGGGGTGGGGTTTAGTTCTAGAGAGCTAAGGAATTCCGCAGTAAATTGGACATGAACGAGGTCTTTAAAAGAAAACAAGAAAACAAGCTTAAATGATCGAACAAAATGGCGCACACTATCCGATAATCCTAAAGTCTCGAGACAAAAGTCATCGGCATACCTCGTTGGTTTGTATTCCTTTCGGCGGATGAGTCGGTATAGCTTAGCTTGGTCCCCATCTCGGAAGTTGATTGCATACTCCCCTTGTTGTGCCATGAACTTGACTTACCTTAGCTTGAAAGACTAGAAGAAAAGAAGGAAAGAAAAGCCTCTGTGAAGTGAGAAATGTGTTGTGAAGTGAATGTGTTATGGTGTGTGTATTTATAATGGAAAATGGGGTTGAATGTAGTGTTGTGTAGTTGAAAATTTAATGGAACATAATGATGGTGTCTACATTTCACAGAGAATCAATTCCTTTCCAAGCCTTTAAAGACTAAACCATTCAATGTAGGCTTGCTGTAACACGCTTTTTGTACAAAATTTTTGCTAAAATCATGAAGCTGAATTCTGTGGCGAGCGCCACTATGCTCATGGCGATCACCACAAGGCCAAATTTTGCATTTTGGCCTTTTTTCCCGTCCTGTAGCATGTTGTTGTTCATTTGTACCCATACCTGTCTAAAGGAAATTGTACAGCCTGCACACAGTTGAATTAAGTTCTAACAGGACAAAACTTTTCACCAAATTAAATTTCTAACACAGAGCAATTATTCACAAGAAAATCCACATGAGCACACAAGAGCATAAAACAAACGGTCTCTCACCAGGAGTTTTTATTAATCAACCGAACTAAATGAAAGTAAATATAGTTATTGCTAATTTCTGAAATTCAAATCAAAGTACTAATAAAGAAAATTTCCTAGGATTTATTATTCTAAAGCATGGAAAAGTAAATGAAAATCCTAGGAATGCGGTAAAATACGCCGGGACGGTCCTAGCCACTATGTTGGCGTTCGACTTCATTCACAACGAAGCCTAGCTCATCCCAAATATACTCTACTTGCGCGGCGGTGGTATCCAAGTAAGCATAAAATTCCGTGCGTAACTTAGTCAGCTCGGCTTCCATTGCATTAGTTTTAGCTTGCAACGCTTCAAACATAGCAACAGTCACGTTCGGTGGCCCCACTGGGGCATCAACAGCAGGAGTAGAAAGAGCAGGAGCAGAATCCGGAGACTCACTTGGATCAGCATCAGAGAGATCAGTGTCAAGTTTTTCAAAGGCTTGGGGTGAGGGAGGAGGTGTCGAGGGTGTATATTGGGGTTCCAAATCATAGAGCCAATTTCTTCGATCATGAACACTGGTTTTCTTGTTAGGCAAGGTAAAATGGGGCACGACTTGGCGATTGATAAGGAGGTCAAATCTGTCGGGTCCTAAATTCCCTATAATGCCACGATTAAAGCAGAAGTTTATGTCCATGCATCGGATTCCTCCCAAGGGTTGAAGTTGGTTAAGGTGTACTATATGTCCTATGGCATCTGCAATCATGGTCACTAATCCTCCTATTAAGATGGGTCCTAGGCAATCCTGGCTATCTTGTACATATTGGTCATCATAAAGGCTGCCCCATTAATAGGGCTGGACTGTGAAGCACATAACATGATAAAAAGCTCCCCACGGGACACAGAGGTGTTGTTCTCTTCCTTTCCAAAAAGGGTGTGGGCCAGGATTTTGTGGAAATAGTGGAAGGCTGGGTTATGTATGTTTTCAGAATACATGTTTCCATAGTCAGCATGTCCCTCCCCTGAGATTTTACCCAGAAATAGTCTTGCTCACGGAAAGGGAACATGCCCTCCTCAACAGATGTGAAAGTATGTGGATCACTCGGGAAACCTAGGAGGTTAGCCATTTCTTGGTTGTTCAAGATATAGTCAATGCCGAACATTCTAAAGTTTATTAGGCCTCTTTGGAATCCTTTTCCGATCTCAGGGTGATAGGAAAATGAGCTTAGGAACTTGAGGGTTAGGCTACGGTAAGAGCTAAATCTTCTCCCTACAGCAAAGCCGGACCATCCGACTTCATTAAGCAAGAAAATCACGCTTTCGCGGATCCCTAGCTTGTCCATAGTAGTGCTGTCAGGGTAGATGGATAGGTGCATATCTCTCCGAGCTAGAATCTCATAGTCTTTGATCTGTCCTACTCCTCTGAACTTGATATCATGATTCTCAACTCGATTCATCGTGAAAGAAAGAAAGGTATCTAAAAATAAATTTGAAAATATATACCAAAAAATATGAGTGAGCAATAAGATATATAATAGTACCGCTTAATTTCTTTAAAAACATAATAATTCAGATAAACAAGCAACAACTAATGACACATGCAAAAAAAATTATATATATATTTTTTTTCTTTTTCTTTTTTTATGTTAAACCTAGCAAAATTAAACCTACATGTGGGTTGCCTCCCACCAAGCGCTTTGTTTAGAGTCGGTGAGCTCGACAGTTTTGGTGTTTTTTATCTCACCTGTGATGGCCGAATCGGGAATGATTTCCACGGCCACTTATCAAGTATTCTCACATACCCCTCGCTCTTTCTCTTTTTTCTCCTATAGGGCGGTTCAGCTTCCTTGCCCTCTTCTATTATTTTGTGATTTGGGAGAAAAAGGGATTTATTGATTTGAGGTGGGGGTTTTGGTTCAATTTCAAGTGTCCTTCTTTCTTTTGTCTTAGGATTTTCATCCGCCTTTCCGAATGTTACCCTCATCCTTTTTGTACTAACGTCATCCTCAAATTCTCTTTCCCCTAATTTCCTATTTCTATTTGCGCCCTCGTCCCCATGTGTGTTGACTTTTACATTCTTTTTCTTTTCACATGGTTGGGGAGTTGGGTCCACTCTAGCCTCTACTATCCCTTGGGGAACAAGGATTGGTGGGTTGTAGGGAGCAGGGAAAACATGCAATGTTCCCTTCTCTACCTCTTCGACTACCTCACTAGGGAGGATTATCGGTGATGCTTCTTCGATCTCCACTCTTTCCTCGCTAAAACTCTCGACAACATTATCGTCCTTACTAGATATTTCAATCTCGCTTTCATTAATGTTTGCTACAACGTCTACTTGTCTCTCGTGAGAGGGTTCTATGGCTGACTGGGTGAACTAGGAGATTAAAGTCTCCATCGACTCTTGGGAAGTCGCTGTTGAGGCAACCATGGCGTCGAGCATCCTTTGGGTTTCGAGATTGCTTAGTCTAATCCGTTCATTTACGAGGTTTTGTTCCCTCATGATTTCTCTAAATCGGTGCTCTCGACTAGCATTAGCGGAGGTTTCCATGAATTCATTATATACCGCTAATAGGTTAGGACTAACGGATTCTTTTGGATTTAAATGTTGGGGATAGTAATTGTACTGAGAGTTAAGGTATTGTCCCTCAAAGTATGGGTTTGAGGATAGTCATTATAAAAAGGGTTTGAGTTATACATTTAAGCTCAAAGGACTTATCCCAAAATTGTTTGTTATTATTTTTTATTTTTTTCGATTTTTAAAATTTAAAAACGCCTTAATCTCTACGGTGTACCGACGGAGTTACGATATCAACTAAATTGGTCCCCGGCAACGGCGCCAAAAATTTGATCGACGATTTGTGTATCAATAGATATTTAATAACTGCAAGTGCACAATTTCGTCGTGTAGTTTTAAAAGATATCGAACCACAGAGACCAACAGTCGAACTACCGTATTTCTGTCGTTACTGTGTAAATCTAAGGCTAATAAATTTGGTTTTAAGATTGTTTTAGAATTTAAACGAAAATTAAAAAGAAGAATTAAATTAATTAAAACGGGATATCGGTATGTAACTTAATCAACCATCGGGAATTTAATAAATTAATAGCGCGCAAAAAAGGGTTTATTTTTCAGAAGAACTTTCTCAATTTAAAGGTTTAAACCTCACACTCTCGTTTTGTTGATAAAAACCATACTTTCTAAGCTAGGAGTTTTACTGTCACTTTTCTACCACCTTAGCTTCGAAAGTATATTTTGAAAATCAATTAGTTCTAATTAATCTTAACGTGGCTCTCGCTCGTTCAAAGATTAATATCAAATTCCTACTATCTAGTTAAAACCTCAAACTCTCGCTCTATTGATTTTAACCTTAGTTGCTTTATTTTAGTCTCGTTCAAAAGCTTTGAATTAAATTTGGAATTTGAATCAGAAAAATAGTTTAATAAGTACGCGCTAAATCATTATTAAATTCCCTTCGGAGAATTAATTTACATACCGATATCTAGGAATTTAGTTAGACATGACAAAGAAATTAAATAAACAAAAAACAGAAAATTAAATAAAGCATAATTAAATAATTAAATAAAAAACTGGAATAAATGCTGAATTAACTTGACTGAAATAACTGGAATAATATTCTTGACAGGAAAGTGAAAACAGAACTGAAAACGGATTCCCGGTGTGGAAATACCGTTACAGTTACTGTAACAGGAAACTAAAACTGACTGAAAAGTAAAGAAAATAAGGCGTGCGGAGAACAAAATTTGAGTCTTTTATTTATAGAAGAATTTTGGCTTTTACGATCCACAAATCAAGGAGGGGATAGGCTTCATTTGATCTCATCCAGTAACCGTGCGATTAGGAACAGAAAACGCATTAGACGGTCTGCCACTTCCCCACGTCACGCAAAATCTGTTTTACTGGGCTTTGCAATTGGTGGCGCTCGCCACCACTTCTGTGGCGCTCGCCACAAGGCCAGGATGGGGCAAAATGCCCTTTTTGCTGGGCTCCTTTGTGGGCTGCGCGAATTTGGGCTTTGCACCCCCCATTTTGCTCCGATTTTGATACTTTTTGCTCAATTCTCTTCTCCGACCTATTTTATTTGACAAAACTAAAAACAAAACAAATACCAACATAAAACGACATAAATGAAATAAAAACATATGCAAATGCAACTAAAATGCACATAAATTAAGCTAAAAATACGATATGATTTCATGTCATCAAATTCCCCCACACTTGAACCATTGCTTGTCCTCAAGCATAAAAGAATAGTGAATCGCAAAGCATAAGTAAAAACACATGACACGATCATCCTACTCGTACGTGGTTGCCGGCTAAACTGTGAAAATCAAATAGCAGTGCAAATAACAAAAACACCGTAATCATTCATTGATCAAGGATCAAATAGGAAGCTTAACAAAGCCACGCGCAAGGATCATTTCCCTTTTCCCTTCATTGATCAAATGCTTGAGCGTCGAGCTAATCATTCATACTTCTGCTATCTAGATGGTTATTCGGGATTCTTTCAAATCCTTATTCATCCCGATGACCAAGAGAAAACAACGTTCACTTGTCCTTTTGGCACATTTGCATATAGGCGAATTCCATTTGGATTGTGTAATGCCCCCGCGACTTTCCAAAGATGTATGACAACAATCTTTGCCGATTACATCAATGACATTATGGAGGTCTTCATGGATGATTTCTCCGTATGCGGGCAAAGTTTTGAAGGATGCTTGACGAACCTAGAAAAGGTACTTGAAAGATGTGAAAAAGTCAATCTTGTACTTAACTGGGAAAAGTGTCATTTCATGGTTCGCCAAGGTATTGTTCTTGGGCATATAGTGTCCAACAAAGGAATTGAGGTAGATAGAGCTAAAATCCAAGTCATAGAGAATCTATCACCTCCCAAATCTGTGAGAGAAGTCTGAAGCTTTCTAGGACACGCCGGTTTCTATCGGCGATTTATTAAGAACTTCTCCAAAATTACAAAGCCATTAAACGGGCTGCTAATGAAAGATGCCGAGTTCATTTTTTATGAGGAGTGCCTAAAGGCATTCCAACGGTTAAAGGCAGCTCTCATTTCTGCACCCATCATGCAGCCACCTGATTGGAGTTTACCATTTGAGATCATGTGTGACGCTAGTGACTATGCAGTAGGACCTTAGACCCCGTGCAAATGAACTACGCCACCACAGAAAAAGAGCTCCTGGCTGTTGTATTTGCAGTCGACAAATTCCGTTCTTACCTTATAGGGGCCGAAAGCATTGTCTACACTGACCATGCCGCAATTAGGTACCTAGTGAACAAAAAGGATGCCAAACCAAGCCTCCTGAGATGGATCCTGCTTTTTCAAGAATTTGATTTAGAGATCCAAGACAAGCAAGGAATTGACAACACAGTTGCGGACCACTTGTCAAGAATGGAGGGATTAGCGCTTGAAAAAGTACCCATAAATGATGACTTCCCGTATGAGAGGCTTGTAGACCTTATGGAGAGTGTCGCCTCCGAGTGCCCTTTGATTCAAGACAACATCAAAGTTGTCAATTCTGTCTGCACAAGTGACTCACTGCCATGGTATGCTGATTTTGTTAATTACTTACCAGCAAGAGTCCTTCCGCCTGATCTGACCTACCAACAAAAGAAGAAGTTCTTTAGTGATTTAAAACATTACTATTGGGATGACCTTATTCTTTTCAAGAGAGGCGCCGATGGAGTCTTTAGTGATTCAAAACATTATTTCTCATTGCCATTCTGCGCCATATGGGGGACATGCAAGTACTTCCAAAACCTGCGCTAAGATTTTGCAAGCCGGCCTTTATTTGCCCACTATTTGAAAAGATGTCCACGTTGCCATACGGAGTTGTGATCAGTGCCAACGCGTTGGCGGCATCTCTAGGCACGATGAAATGCCTCAACATGGCATCCTTGAAGTGGAAGTATTTGATGTGTGGGGGATAGACTTCATTGGACCGTTCCCAACTTCTTTTGGAAACAAATACATACATGTGGCTGTTGATTACGTGTCCAAATGGATCGAGGCTGTTGCCTCTCCAACTAATGACGCCCTAGTAGTGATTAGACTGTTTAAGAACCAGATCTTCCCTAGGTTCGGTGTGCCGAGACTTGTCATCAGCGATGGTGGCTCCCATTTTATCTCTAAGATCTTTGAAAGGTTATTATCTAAATATGGGGTCCGACACCGTGTAGCAACCTTCTATCACCCACAAACGAGTGGGCAAGTGGAGGTCTCCAATAGGGAGATCAAGCAAATTCTAGAAAAACCAGTTGCGACCTCTAGGAAGGATTGGTCTTTAAAACTGAATGAGGCACTGTGGGCATATAGGACAGCCTATAAGACCCCAATTGGGACCACTCCCTTCAAGCTTGTTTATGGCAAATCATGCCCTCTACTGGTGGAATTAGAACACAAAGCTTATTGCGCTATCAAGGCCCTTAATTTTAATTACACCACCGCCGGTAAGAAAAGGATCTTAGATATCCATGAGTTAGAAGAGCTTAGGTTGGACGCCTATGAGAATGCCAGAATCTATAAGGAAAGAGCTAAAAAATGGCATGACAAGCGTCTATCTAGGAGAGAGTTTAAGGTAGCAGAACTAGTACTTCTTTTTAACTCAAGACTTAAACTATTTCCCGGAAAACTTCGCTCAAAGTGGTCAGGCCCATTTGCAATTTCTAAAACATATCCTCATGGGGCGATTGAAATACTGAGTGAATCCGGTGATACATTCACGGTTAATGGACAGCGGTTGAAACATTACAACCTTAAGGATAGTGACACTAATTTTGCAAATTTTAACCTATCTGCCCTGTCCGCCAAAACGTTAATTAAGTTCACCCTCTTTGAAGTCGAGCTCACCGACTTTAAACAAAGCGCTTGGTGGGAGGCAACCCGCTGATTTTGAATCTAATGTTTTTTTTTTAGTCCATTTTATTTCGCAGGTAATAAAGAGATAGCACGCTTGACGACTTTACAGTTGTGAAGGCTTAGCTATTCAGGGTTTCACTTCCAAACTCACCTTTAGTCGTTGCATTGGAGACAATGCTCGATTTAAGTGTGGGGGAGGAAGCTTTATCGCTTTCTTTTAATTTTCAATCATTTAGTTTGCATGCATAATAAAACCTTAGGTTAATTCACTTAAATTGAGTTGATTTTGCGTCTTGTTTTTGTTATTGTCCGATTTTCCCATCTCTTCAGCCATACCAAAAATTTTCTTGTGAAAAGCAAAAGTGTGAGTTCTGATACTTGATATTGATTGTCTGAAAGTATATAGGTTGTTTGCACTTTTAGGCTATTTTGTGAAGGTTGGGTAACGGTTAGAAAAAATCAATACCGTTTTAACACCTTAGATTCCCGGAAGTGTGTAAAACTGATTTGAGTACTAGTTTTGACAAAGCTTTGAACTTGAGTTTTAATGAACCTTTAGTAGTTTATTTAGCAGTCGGCACCATCTCAAGGCACAAACTAAGTGGGAAACCGAAGAATATAAGTGAATGATCTTGAATATACATGTTTATAAATACTATTGGTTGATTCTTTGAAATAATTGATGAAAAATTCAACAAATGTTGAAACATGCGAAAGAAAAAAATACCATAGTATAGAAACTCATTAGTAGTTGGTTCAGAGGTGTCTGATTCTGAACTTGGTAGGGCGGGTTACGATCCGATCCCCCGCAACTTCGAAGTGAGTAAAGCAAATAGGGGTTACCAAACTTATGTTATCAGCACCCCTCGCTATATGATGGTCATAATCACTAACAGGTTTCCTACCATGGGCGTGTACAAGATAAAGGGCTTAATGTGATTGCACTAGAATGAAAGGGGTAAATGAAACTTAGGTGAGAGGTAGAGTCAAGAGGAAATGCTTCAGGTATGTTTTCATATAATGGGAGTCTCTTATGTCATCACGGTGTTCTTGTTATTTGTACTGTTATTTGATTTTCATGGCTTAGCCGGCAACCACGTACGAGTAGGATGATCGTGTCATGTGTTTTTATTTGTGCTATGCAATTCACTATTCTTTTATGCTTGAGGACAAGCAATGGTTCAAGTGTGGGGGAATTTGATGACACCAAATCATATCATATTTTTAGCTTAATTTATGTAAACTTTAGTTGCATTTGCATTTGCTTTTACTTCATTTATGTCTTTTTATGTTGGTATTTGTTTTGTTTTCAATTTTGTCGAATAAAATAGGTCGGAGAAGATAATTGAGCAAAAAGGGTCAAAAACGAAGCAAAAAGGGGGTGCAAAGCACAAAATCTGCGCAGCCCAGTTGAGCCCAATTGAGCCCAGCAAGGAAGCAGCCTGGTGGCGCCCGCCACCAGCTTCGTGGCGCCCGCCACATATTCAGGATCCAATTGAAACCAATTTTGCGCAACGTGGGGAGCAAGCACGGCTCTGATCAACTGCTTTTCCTAATCGTACGACCAAAGGGATGAGATCAAGTGAAGCCTATCCATTCCTACTTTTGTGGATCGTAGAGGCAAAAATCCTCTATAACTAGGAAGCTCAAATTCAGAATTTTCCACGCCTTATTTTCTGTTTCTTTCAGTCAGTTTTTATTTCTTGTTTCATTAACTGTAACGGTATTTCCACATCGGGAATCTGTTTTCAGTTCTATTTTCACTTTTCGGTCAAGAATTCTGAACCGGTTATTTCCGTCAATTTCAATTCAAGTTTATTCAGAAATTTATTTCCAGGTTTTTAATGTCTTTATTTAATTATTTATTTATGTCTTATTTAATTTTCTGTTTTTATTTGTTTATTTCCGTTGCCATGTCTAGCTAAATTCCTAGATATCAGTATGTAAATAAATTCTCCGAAGGGAATTTAATAATGATTTAGCGTGCACATATTAAACTATTTTTCTGATTCAAATTCCTAATTTTATTCAAAGCTTTTGAACGAGAGTAAAATAAAGCAACTAAGGTTAAAATCAATAGAGTTAGAGTTTGAGGTTTTAACTAGATAGTAGAAATTTGATATTAATCTTTGAACGAGCGAGAGGCACGTTAGGATTAATTAGAACTAATTGATTTTCAAAATATACTTTCGAAGCTAAGGTGGTAGAAAAGTGACAGTAATACTCCTAGCCTAGAAAGTATGGTTTTTATCAACAAAACGAGAGTGTGAGGTTTAAACCTTTAAATTGAGAAAGTTCTTCTGAAAAATAAACTATTTTTCGCGCGCTACTAATTTATTAAATTCCCGTTGGTTAATTAAGTTACATACCGATATCCTTCTTTAATTAATTAATTCTTTAATTTAATTTCTTTAATTCTAAACATTCTAAACAAACCCTAATATTCAATAGCCTTCGATTTACACAGTAACGACAGAAATACGGTAGCTCGACTATTGGTCCCTGTGGATTTGATATCTTTTAAAACTACACGACGAGACTGTGCACTTGCGGTCATAAAAGATTTTTGATACACAATCCGTCGATCAACAAACTAAATGACTAAAAGTAAAAGAAAGCGATAAAGCTTCCTCCCCCACACTTAAATCGAGCATTGTCCCCAATGCAACGACTAAAAGCGAGGTTGGAAGAATAGAACCTGTGAGACCGAGCTACAGAACCGCCAAGCTGCTGCGTGCTCTATCTCTTTATTTTCTGCAAAATAGAAATAAACTAAAAAGAAAACATTGAATTCAAAATCAGCGGGTTGCCTCCCACCAAGCGCTTTGTTTAAAGTCGGTTAGCTCGACTTTATGGAGGGTGAAATCAGTTCGAATTCTTAGTGGACAAGGCGGATAGGTTAAGGTTTGTAAAAGCAGTGTCACTATCCTTAAGATGGTAGTGTTTTAACCGCTGTCCATTGACTGTGAATGTCTCACCGGAGTCATCCTTTATTTCAATCGCCCCATGAGGATAAGTCTTGGATATTTTAAAGGGGCCAAACCACTTTGAGCGAAGTTTTCAGGGAAAAAGAAGTACTAGCTCTCCTACCTTAAACTCTCTCCTAGATAGACGCTTGTCATGACATTTTTTAGTTCTTTCCTTATAGATTCTAGCATTCTCATAAGCATCTAACCTAAGCTCTTCTAATTCATGGATATCTAAGATCCTTTTCCTACCGGCGGTGGTGTAGTTAAAATTAAGGGCTTTGATAGCCCAATAAGCTTTGTGTTTAATTCCACCGGTAGATGGCATGATTTGCCATAAACAAACTTAAAGGGAGTGGTCCCAATTGAGGTCTTATATGCTATCCTATATGCCCACAACACCTCATTCAACTTTAAGGACCAGTCCTTCCATGAGGTCGCAATTGTTTTTTCTAAGATTTGCTTGATCTCCCTATTGGAGACCTCTACATGCCCACTCGTTTGTGGGTGATAGGGAGTTGCTACCCGGTGTCGGACCACATATTTAGATAATAACCTTTCAAAGATCCTAGAGATAAAATGGGCGCCACCATCGCTGATGACAAGTCTCGGCACACCGAACCTAGGGAAAATCTGGTTCTTAAAGAGTTTAATCACTACTTGGGCGTCATTAGTTGGAGAGGCAACAACCTCGATCCATTTGGACATGTAATCAACAACCACAAGTATGTATTTATTCCCAAAAGAAGTTGGGAATGGTCCCATGAAATCTATCCCCCGTACATCAAATACTTCCACTTCAAGGATGCCTTGTTGAGGCATTTCATGGCGCAGAATGGCAATGAGCAATAATGTTTTGCGCCTCATCTTTGGGGACACATCGACGAAAGATTCCATCGGCGCCTCTCTAAAAAAAAAAGAGGGTCATCCCAATAGTAATGTTTTAGATCACTGAAGAACTTCTTCTTTTGCTGGTAGGTTAAATCAGCATACCATGGCAGTGAGTCTCTTGCGCAGACAGAGTTGACAACTTCGATGTTGTCTTCAATTAAAGGGCACTCGGATACGACACTCTCCATAAGGGCTACCAGCCTCTCATATGGGAAGTCATCATTTATGGGCACCGTTTCAGGCATCATTCCATCCATTCTTGACAAGTGGTCAGCAACTGTGTTGTCGATTCCTTTCTTGTCTTGGATCTCTAAGTCAAATTCTTGGAGAAGCAAGATCCATCTTAGGAGCCTTGGTTTGGCATCCTTTTTGTTCACTATGTACCTAATTGCGGCATGGTCAGTGTAGACAATGATCTTGGCCCCTATTAGGTAAGAACGGAATTTGTCAATCGCAAACACAACAGCCAAGAGCTCTTTTTTTGTGGTGGTGTAGTTCATTTGCGCGGGGTCTAAGGTCCAACTAGCATAGTAGATAGCATGAAACTTCTTATCTTTTCTTTGACCTAAGACTGCGCCTATAGCATAGTCATTAGCGTCACACATGATTTCGAAAGGTAGGCTCCAATCAGGTGGCTGCATGATGGGTGCGGAAATGAGAGCTGCCTTTAATTGTTTGAATGCCTTTAGGCATTCTTCATCAAAAATGAACTAGGCATCTTTCATTAATAGCCCGGTCAAGGGCTTGGTGATCTAAGAGAAGTCCTTAAAAAAAACGCCGATAGAAACCAGCGTGACCTAGAAAGCTTCGAACTTCTCTTACAGACTTGGGAGGTGGTAGATTTTCTATGACTTGGATTTTAGCTCTATCTACCTCAATCCCTTTGTTGGACACTATAGCTTTAGGTTTCCATGGCCACTTATCAAGTGCTCTCTGCAGTACCCGGCGCAAAAAAAATATACAGATGTGCAATGATGAAATGCAATGCACAAATGTGAACAAAGAAGCCGCCACCATCTTTTATTTATCCCGTGAAGGGAAAGGAAAATAATGATAAAACCTTGAAAAGATCAATTTTGGGAGTTGGTTACATGAGGGGAAGACGTTAACACCCCCTCATATACGTTGTACTCAACGGGAACCATTTGAGGGAATTTGGTTTGCATAAACAGAGATAACCGCATAAAAAGAACTAAGTTACCGCATATTGAACAAAAAAGGGAAAAAAGAGTTTTTTATTATTTGGCTTGACGAGAGAGGCTCTCGCTCCTACGTACCCCCCAAGTACAATGAGGAAGTCAAAGCTCACGTAGTTCTTCCTGAAAAAGGTTTGTTTGTTGGTTGTTTTTAGTGAACGATGCTTAATTCGCATTCCACTGAGACAATAGTATTGCTTGTATACTCAACTAAGGTTTAAGCGTTTGTTTGTATCAGGGGAATGGATAAAGCACCATCCGTTTATGAAAACAGATAAAAAGGGTTTGAAAATTGAAAAAGAGTTGACTGCACAAGGGCAGGAAAAGTTGTTGTGTGGGTTGAGTGTCTTTTATGTTTTAGGATATTGTTTAGTGAATGTGGATAACCTCATTCCCACAAGTCATCCGTCAAGGACGAGGTTATTCTAGCAAAGGCAAGTCATCCGTCAAGCTCCGCCGTTTCATTCAGTTTATTATCGAATTAATTAAAAAGTGAGAATATCCGAAAACGAGTCATCCGTCAAGCTCCTTCTATCTCATTTTTAATTAATAAGTATTTTAGGTTTTTAGAACGAGAATAAACTCAAAGCCGCAAGTCTTCCGTCAAGGACATATTAACTCTTATTCTATTTTCTAGCAAAAGAGATTACCACAAATTCCAGTTCAGATAAACAAAAGAAAAAGAAAGAGGTAGAAGATGATAGAGATGAAGATGTATGCACATGAATGACAGATAATGATGATGCTGAACAGTTATAATCACGTTAAATTAAATCATCGAAGCAAATATTAATTCAACAAATATTAGTCAAACAGTTAATTGAACACGGTTAGTTAAGATAAAATAAGACGAAAGCGAGTCATCCGTCAGGCTCCTTCTTATTCTTTCTAACTAACGTGTTTTATTCATTTTTAAAAGTTCAGAATAATGATAAATTAAACCGCAAGTCATCCGTCAAGTGCTTATTTTATCATTATTTATTTTTTACTAACAAATGTTTACACCTTTAAAGAAATCGAAATAACGATAAATTAAACCGCAATTCATCCGTCAAGGGCTTATTTTATCATTATTCATTTTTATTAACAATTTTCACCTTTTTTAAAAATAACCGGAATAACGATAAATTAAACCACAAGTTATCCGTCAAGGGCTAATTTTATCGTTATTCTAATTACTTTTAAACAAAAGTTTTTCATATCAAAATCATCGCAAGAATAATTAAATTATAACGAAACCTTTAACGAAAAAAAAAAACTAAATATAACCTAGTATAACATTGCAGAAAATGGGCCTTAAGAGCCCAAAACCCACCAATGGCGTGCAGAAAACAGTAAATGGAGTGCCATGGCAAAAACCACAAAAAAAAAACAAAAAAAAAACTGATGGGCTTAAGGCCCAATTCACACCCATCAGAGGGTGCGAATAGCATTGCAGGGGGTGTGAATCTGAATTCACACAATATGGGCTTAGGCCCAAATCTGCCAAGCCAAGGGGAGGCGCAGAAAGCAAAAGTGGAGGTATTATCAGCAATTAATAAAAAAATATAAACAGGCCCAAAAAGAAAAGAAAACAAACCGAATCAGGCGGAAATATGTACAGATGAACGAACAAACCAAAATTATACATAATACAGTTAATAATCTACATGAATCAAATAACAAAACGTTCGAATACGATCGAATCCCACCTTCCTTGGCTTTGTAGTTTTTGATTTCGGATTAGTGAGCTTCGGTGACGTTTTTGATGACTTCGTACGATTGATGATGAATCTGAATGCGGGAACGTGATTAGGAGGTTTGGATTTAAGTGAATTTCATGTTTCTGTTATGATTTGGGGTTGAATTGATGAAGAAATTTTTAAGAGAGAAAGGCTTCTGCCGCGCGTGTAAGAAAAGAGAAAAAAAAAGGTTTTCTGAAAATCAAAACTAGGGTTGTAAGAAACCCTCTACTATTTATATCAATTTTTTAAGGTTGGGGTTAAAATGTAATAATCACAAAAATAAGGGTAAAAACTGATAAATGATAAAGGGTGAAAATCCTGATTTATTTAAATATGAAAAAAAGGAATAAAAATGAGGTTTTCTGAAAATCAAAACTAGGGTTGTAAGTGTTGGAACAAAGGATGTTCAGAATCTGACTCTTAGTGTTTTGATGATAACAATGTACTAATGAACAATAGGGTATTTTAATATTTAATTTTAAGTGTGCAGATTAAATATATTATGTTGATTAAATTAAGCTCTAAAACAAAGCATTAGCATGGATATCAGAAGCATGGATATCAGAAGCATAGACATCAGAAGCATGGACATCAGAAGCTAAGATATCAGAAGAAAAGCTAATCAGAAGCAAGTCATCTCAGAAGATTAATGTTGAATCAGAAGCAACGTATGGAGAAGACCAACAGTTTCAGAAGCTGAAGACATCAGAAGCATATGTCTGATACATAGGCTCTGAATAACAAGCCAGAAAAGTCAGTGTTAACTGATAGTGATTCAATGATTGGAAATCATTTGAATTAAAGGCTGTGATTGATTGTTACATCATAGTACTACAACCTTATCATCAAGGATTGTGACGTTAGTACTATTTTACTCCACGAGGGCGAATATTCTCAAGCAAAAGGAATAACAGGATAAGCATTACCAGAATTGGCAAATATCCCATGTTACCTTGTCCTTTTCACAGCTGGCTTGAAAATGACCTCTGCAACGGTCATTATCTTCAAACGTCTCTATTTCCTCTTCACATATAAATAGAGAAACTCTCTTTGAAGATAAAGGTTACAACAACGCACGCACTGATACAACTTTACTCCTTTACATAAGACTGAAAGCACTGCTTCTGAAACTATTTTCGGTTGTGCTTCTGAGACTCTGTTTTTTCTAATTCATTAGGAATTCTGTGTTAGAGTCTTAAGAGTCTTGAGTTGTAATCTTAACAAAACTCTTGATTTTATAATCAAGTGTTATCACTTTCTATCTTATTTCTTTTATATTAGGAAGCCTCTTGCAAGTGTGCTTGAGCAAGTAGGAAGTCTCTTACTAGTGTGTTTGAGCATTGTAATAGTCTAGGTGATTATAGTGAAATCCCTTGGAAGTGCAAGGGGACTGGACTACTCTCAGTTTGTGAGAGGAACCAATATAAAATTGCTTGTCTCGTCTCTCTCTCTATCCTTACTTTTTTGTGTGAGTGTGTTAATTGTGTTTCTTTATCCGCTGGTACTTCTGATAGGCTTCAGAACTTAGCAGAAGTTTTGAAAATACCAAAACACAATTCAACCCCCCCTTCTTGTGTTTTTCACACCTTCAATTGGTATCTAGAGCTCCGGTTTGTTACGCATCACTTAACAGTGAGACAAAAAGATCCTGAAAAACACAATGTCTGAAGATTCAAGTTCAAAGAATGTTTCTATTCCATATGATTACAATTCTGAAAAGTCTGAGAAAACTGGTGGAACTTATAGCAAAGCACCCAAGTTCAATGGTGATCAATCAACCTTCAACTGGTGGTGTTGCGGGATTTTTGAGACATTCCCCACTACAGTTTTATTTTTCATTTCCAAAGGAGGGGAAAAATTGAAAACCTTTTAAATTGAGATTCTAGATACGGGGGTTAGTTGCACTTGAGGAAGGTATTAGCACCCCAAGCGCCCATGGTACTCCATGGTAACCTCTTATATGTTTTTAGTGCTTTTTTGTACATGCTTTAAGAATGGAGGGAGAAGTTGTATAGAGGAAAGAAAAAGACTAATTTCATTTTTGAGTCTAATGAGTGTGAAAATAGTAAAGATTGAGAAATTTTCCTTTCAAAAAAAGTAAATAAATAAAGAAAAGAAGTATAACTTTTTTTTTGTGTTTGCAAAAAGGTTTTGTATTTTTTGAGAGAAATGTAATTGTTGTATTGTAAAGAAATTATTATTGAGAGGAAGAAATTGTAAGAAAGTATAAATATTGTTATGTAAAAAGAAAAGAAGTTAGATGTTTGAAAACGAAAGTGTATTCGTTTCTTTTTGTGTGTATGCAAAAAAGTGTGTTGTAAAGAAAGTAATTGTTGATAATAGCATGTTAAAGATGGTTATAAGGTGAGTTTGCATTTGTTTTATAAAAGGATCGCATGTTTGTTTTGAAAAGGTTTTTTTCGTTTCAGAAAGTCTCGTAATTAATTTGAAATTTAACTACGAGTCCTCTCCTTTGGAAATGAATTTTTGGCGTTGTGTGTGTGATGTGTAAACTAGAAAGCAATAAAAGCGATAAATAAAGTCCTACGCTATTACAACCCAATTGAATAATTAATTTACAACCATATCGAATTAGAATAAATAAATAATAATAATAATAATAATAAGCAATAGATAAATAAATAAATAGCAATGCGTAAAATAAAATGCAAATGCGAAAAATAAATATGGCAATGAATATGTACACAAACAATTAAGAAGAGAAATCATAGCAAGATATTATATTCTACTTAAAGGTGAAGTGTGTGAAAAAAGGTATGGGAGGCAAAGACATGATAATGGAAATTTTTAGAATCATCCATAGTAACAAACAAATCTAACTAAAACACAAGCGAAAAGGAAATTTTATTTAGCAAAAGAGATGTTTTTTTATTTTTATGAAGAGTATGAATTTAGGCCAAAAGGCCCTTAACTATCAATGCTAATGTTAGAGCTCAATGATTTTATAAATTAAAATATTGTCTCTAACATGCATTTTTAAAATGATGCATTGTCCTAATCTAAATGCAATGCATGTATGCATGTAGGAAAATGTGAAGTGAGATTGTAATGTGAAATTGTAGTGTGATGCAAAAATTTGTGTCAATGTCATGTAAGATGCGAGAAATGTAGATTGTGATATAGTAAAAAATGTAATGTTGCAAATGCATGTATGCATGTAAAAATGTGTAATGAACATGTGATATAAAAAATGTGATGTAGAAATTTTGTAAAAAAAGGTTATGTGACTAAAAAAAGTGCATAATGTGATGTAGTGCAAAAATATAAAATTTAAAATGCATGTATGCATGAATTTTTTTTAATAAAAGCATGTCATATGTTTTTATAAAATGAGATTAAACAAAAAAATATAATCAAGACATCAATCATCGAAAAAAAGAAAACGAATTCAAACATAGCATATTTTTAAAAAAAAAATGGCATTTTTTGTTGTTTTATATATTTATTTATTTTTTTGCAATTTTTAGATGACTAATTAAAAAGAAAACATAACAAAACAAACATTTTTATTTCTTGACATTTAAATAACTAAAAAAGTCTTTTTATTTAAAAGATAAGTTTTTTTTTTTAAACTTAGAAGTTTTTTGAATATTAGTGTAAAATTTGGTCTCAATAAGCTTAAATAAGCTATTGTCCCCAAATAAGCATTTATTGAAATAAGCTATTAAAATAAACAAAGTTGCAGTGGTATAGCAGTAGAAATGGGGGTGTAAATAAGAAACTGTTAACACAAACCACAAAAAAAAAAACCAGCAAAGGCCCAAAGTAAAGCAGCCCAAACCCTTATTCAAAAACCGGACCGGGTCGGTTTGATCACGGGTCAACCCAGACCCGGTCCATGACCCAGTCTGTTGACCCGGTTGGGGGTCGCGCGAGAAGGGTAGGGGGGCGCGCTGAGAAACTGAATAAGGGGGAGATTATATGTGGTTATTTCCTGATTTAGCAAAAAAACATTTCTTTCTCTCTTCTCTCTCAGACTCGCCCTCACTCTCTCTTTTCTCTGTTTTTTCTTCTGTTCTCCATTTTCTCTCAACAACCACTATGAACCCTAAACCCAGAAACTATTCAAATCAAAAAAACTCTAAACACAAAGCCTACCTAAAAAGCTCTCCTAAACACGAATCCGGCAACAAAATCCACAAAAACCCATCCAAGTGGCCGGATCGGAAGTGACCGAACCGAGCCCTAGATCTAAAAAAACTCATGTAAAGCATGTATGGAAGACCAAAAAACGATTCATACCGTCCTTGCCGTGAATCTTGAAGGTTTGTACTTTCTACCCTCTTTCTCCTTTCGTCTCCGTCTCTTCTCTTCAACTTCTTCTTCTGACTTATCTTTCTCTTTGTGTTGCAAGATGATGAAGATGAATGGAGGACGAAATCAAGGATTGGTTCTTCACTGTGAGTGAAGAACTAATCTAGGATTAGGTTTTTTGATTTAGGTTTTTTTGATTTCTGAAAAAAAAGGAACTTTTGTTTCTGTTGTTTGTGGTTTTTTTTGTGATGTAAAAGGCTATTTGTGGTTACTGTGAGTATGCTTTTGATTTGTTTTGGCTTTTGGATTGGTGGCGGAAATTTGAAAGAGAGGGAGAGGACAAAATTTTTGATTACTTGTTTCTCTGTTCCTTTTTTTTCTTCTCCTCTATTTTCTGTTCTTGTGAATCCGCCGTTTCTGTTTGTTCTCCTCCCCCTCTCTGTCTTGCTTTTGTTCTGTTTAATACTGTGAAATTAGGGTTTAGAATTGCCAAAGAAGAAAAATGGGCAGAAAGCTTTTTGTTGTAACAGGATTGGTTTTGAAATTTCTGTGTTGTGATGGGAAAGGGACAAGAAAAATGTCACTGTCTTGTGCTGGAAATTTCAGAAAAGCATTGGATCCATTTGTTTCGAAATTGCCTCTGTATTCTTTTGTTTTTCTTTTCGTGTTGTGTTTTTTCCTTTTGTTAAAAAAACAGTGACCGAAAAAAAAAGAGATAAGGAATTAAAAAGAAACTGTTTTTTTTGTTTTTTGAGTAATAATAATAAATATATTATAACAGTAATAATAGTAATAATAATAATAGCAATAATAAGAATAATGATAATAAGATAGTAATGATAGTGATAAATAATAATTGTGGTAATAACAATAAAAGTGATAAAAGAAAAAAAGAAATATGATAATAAAAAGAATGTTGAAAAAGGTGAGTAATAATAAATATAAATTTTTTTTTATAAAAAGGGTAATGATAAAAAGTGTTTTTTTTTTAGTAAAAATAGTAATATGATAATTTAAAAAACAATGATAATAAGTAAAAATAAAGTAAATAGACGGAGATAGAACCGATGCGAAAGTATTTTTCAAACGATGGATATTTTTGATATTTTATAACGAAAAAAAAAAAAATGGACAATGGATTTTAGGTCCAAAATTGGGGTACAACAGCTGCCCCTATTTAAGTTTCTTCACCCGGAGAGATGAAGATTGAAATCTTTGTCTAGACGGGATTGAAGATACTTAAATATAAAACGTGCACCATTTTTGGACCTAAAATCCTCAAACAATGCTTATGATGCAAATATGAATGCATGAAATGCAGATGATGAATTTTTTTAATTTTATACGAATGTTGTAAAAGATAGACAAAGGAAGGAAACATATTTGGGACTTCATAGGGGAAGAACATAACATGGCTGGACTGGGAAAAAACAAGATGTGCCCCAAGTCCATTGGAAGAACGAACTCCACTGGGGAATAAAGTAAAACACTGGGGAAAATATTGATTACTATTATGTGGATGACAGTAATGGTGAAAAGAACATTGTCCACCGTCTTACAAAGAGACGGGTTGCAGATAAAAGACAACGTTTATAGAGAATAAGAGAATTGTCCACCGCCTGACAAGGACGGATTGCAGATAAAAGACGACCTCTATAAAGAATAAGAACATTGTCCACCGCCTTACAAAGAGACGGCTTGCAGATAAAAGACAACGTTAACAGAGAACAGGAACATTGTCCACCGCCTTGCAAAGTGACGGCTTGCAGATAAAAGACAACATTTACTGAGAATAAGAGTATCGTCCACTGCCTTACGAAGAGACAGCTTGCAGATAAAAGACGACCTCTATAAAGAATAAGAACATTGTCCACCGCCTTACAAAGAGACAGCTTGCAGATAAAAGACAACGTTTACTGAGAACAAGAGCATCGTCCACTGCCTTACGAAGAGACAGCTTGCAGATAAAAGACGACCTCTACATGTCACCCACTGGTAACATGATTCTCTTAAAAGGAAGTGATTCTGACGAGTGTTTCGAACAGTGATTTGAGCTGATTAAACTGTATAAGTGTATGTATTTGTAGAGAGAAAAGATTTGTGTGATCTTTTGTGTAATGTATTGATAAAGTTCACTGGGGATAAAGCCACCTGAAGAACTGTAAAATGTATCTTGTAAAGTGGATACAAGCTTCTCGAATGACGAGACTGCCACTTGTGAAATTGGATACAAGCTTCTCGAATGACGAGACTGCCACTTGTGAAATTGGATACAAGCTTCTCGAATGACGAGACTGCCACTTGTGAAATTGGATACAAGCTTCTCGAATGACGAGACTGCCACTTGTAAAATGAACGATGACATACAAGCTTCTCAGATGACGAGATTGCCACTTGTGGAATGGATACAAGCTTCTCGAATGACGAGATTGCCACTTGTAATAATATGCACAAGCTTCTCAGATGACGAGATTGCCACTTGTGAACATGACTGATGACATACAAGCTTCTCGGATGACGAGACTGCCACTTGTAAAATGAATACAAGCTTCTCGAATGACGAGATTGCCACTTGTAATAATGTGCACAAGCTTCTCAGATGACGAGATTGCCACTTGTGAACATGACTGATGACATACAAGCTTCTCGGATGACGAGATTGCCACTTGTAAAATGAATACAAGCTTCTCGAATGACGAGATTGCCACTTGTAATAATGTGCACAAGCTTCTCAGATGACGAGATTGCCACTTGTGAACATGACTGATGACATACAAGCTTCTCGGATGACGAGACTGCCACTTGTAAACTTGGATACAAGCTTCTCGAACGACGAGACTGCCACTTGTAAACTTGGGTTGACGTCCAATCCGAGAACAAACCGGAGGGAAACTGTAAACAAGACGCTGTGTCCAATTGAAGAATAAATTCAACTGGAATTTTCCTTTTGTTGTAGGAAAAACTGAAACAACCATCTTCCACAAGAGAGGAGTCTAGTGGGGAATTTTTGAAACAAGAGGTGTACACTTATCTGCCTAAGCTGACACTCTAATTGGGGAGAACAACATGCCCATCCCGACTCTATTTTTGTAGACACGGACAAAACGAAGGAGATAGACATCTGTATATGATGTAGTAATGTATGAATGATGTAAATGTTGATGGCACATATAAATGCTATGTTTGAATATATGAAAGTATGTATGAATGTTTGTATGTTATGAATGTATGTGTATATGTTTGTATGTGAAACATCTTTTGATGGACAAACAAAGTGACCAAACCGGAAACACAAGCCAACGTCGCATCACTGCTCAGGATATCTCAACAAAGTGTATATGTCACTGTAGATAAAGTAAGAGAACTCTTCTTGGGGAAGGAACAACTTCTCTGGGGAATTGACCGTTTTAACCGAACGATCTGTACATAAACTTGATTGTACTCAAGACAATATTGTCAACTTTCATTGGGGAATTGACCTTTTACATTCAGTGTACCTTTTCAGGAATATATGATCTTGACACAGTATGCCGCAAGTCTTTGAATTCTTGAAGGGTATGCCCCTGATTAACTGATGTTTGTAGAGTAACCAAATTCTGAGCCATTTTCAACCTTGATAAGAAGAATATTCAGCTTGTTTGCCCCCTGATTGGTAGAATCCACAGATAACATGCCCCTGGCTAGGAGCGTCTCAAGTCAGCTTTGCCCCTGATCAGACTATAGCTCAAATTTCTTTGATGTCAAGTATTATTTTGCAAGTAAAATTATTTCTTTTGAAAAGTATTTTTGATAAAATGCATATGTATGTTTTTGAAATTGAATATTTTTTTGTATTTTTGAATGGAAACACATATGGTGTGTATAAACAGATAATTTGTGATTACTCGATAAACAGGATGAGTCAGCTTAACAACAAATTTGTCGAATATATGCTTTCACAGTGAACCTAGCTTCAATTAGGTCTTTTGTATGTTATAATGTGGCTGGGTTCACGGTTTTCAAAAGAAAGATTGTTAGGCTCAAAATTTATTTGGTCCCACCCATTCTTCTTGATGTTCTTCAATCTTAAATTCAATTAATTCAACTGACGCACTCAGTCGACAAGAGAATCTTTTTGGTAGTGATGGCTGAGGTTGACACTTTGATCGAAGCTTCATTGATATTCTTTTTGAATAGACTTTGATGAGATTTCTTGAAGTGACAATCACTTTGTGTTTAGGAAGTTGTTCCTATTTTTTGAATCACTCTTTATTTGTATGGACTAGCTCTTTTCGAACTTTGAATTTGTGGTTCATCACGGTGCCCCTCTTTTTTTTTATGGGCTCTTTTTTGAATTCTCTTTTTTGTACTCTCCTTTTTTGTAATCACTCTGTTTTTTTTTGTATAACCTTTGTAAGATGAATATTGTGACTGTCGTATAAATTGTTGTGAGTCTCATCTCTTGACAGCTTCCTTTGTCTGAGAAAAGCATTGTGATTAACCTCTAATTTGGTATGATCAGGCAAATTGATTCTCTTGCATCAGGATGCATCATCAAATTAATTGAAAGACTACCCTGCCCTAGGTTATGATTAAGGGTTCAGAAAAAAGAAAGAAACACCGACTTCAGGCTCAAAGGGGCTGATTACGGATTATCTCCTTATATCTCCACTGTTTGGGAAGAGAAACAATGCCTTACATCGTCAACTAGGTTTTTCACCATTGAAAGCATATATCAGCAAAAATTAGTTATTTATTTTCATCATCCTCGCTCCAAGTTTGTAAGTAATAAAACAAGAAATGAGTGAATACGAATGGATTTATTCCGAAAACATGCATGTTTATTATATTAAAAGTACTTGACAAAAGACATAATGTTAAAAGTAAACAAATGCTTGACAAGAAAGAAATAAAAAGCCTAGCGATCATAGGGATGAGCTTCCTTGTACCACTGACTTCAACTGTAACTGAGTCTAATGCGAAGCCTGTTGGATATGTTGTGATTGAGGCTATTGTTGAGCCTAACATGGAGCCTGTTGGATAGGCTGTGATTGAAGCCTGATGTGGAATCTAATGCCTTTGTTGAGATTGGGAAGGCAAAAAACAGTTGTTCGAGAAGAAGATGGTGGTTATTTTGCGCCACCATTAAGGAAGTGATCAGGGCATTTTTCTTTTCCAATTCTGCCCGAAGTGTGATGACTTCTTCACGAAGCTGAGTGTTTTCTTGCATAATTACTTCCTTTTGATAAACACAAGTGTTGTTCTGGCGAGTTGACTTTTGACAAGAGCGTCGGACCGTACAAGACAACTTGATTTCTGACTGAACAAGGTGTGAGACTAAAACCTTTGGAAATAGGACCATGAATGTAAAATGATGCATGTTATGTTATGTGAAAAACTTTCTTTGATATGTGTATTTCATCTATTCAAAGGATCCTTAAAAATAATGAAACAAATGTAATCATAACAGGGACCTTAATTCATTAATGATAAAAGTGAGTACAACTGTTTTGAGTTACAAAGAACAACACAAGCATAAAGAGATAAAGAAAAATTTACACATAATTGTTAAAGTTACAATCAAACTGACATTACACCAAACAAATACATAGCAAATAAAAACTAAGCACACTGGTCCCTTCTTCATGTAATCTTCAATCCTTTTTCTTCCTTAGTCTCTTGGCCTCATGTTTTGGAACTCTTTCCGAATACAACCATGCGTCTAAAGAATCCATCACTTGACCTTTTCCCTTTTTAGGTTCTTCAGCTTTCTTCTTCTCAAGTTCAAGAGCACGACACTTTTCTTCTAGTTCCTCTCTTAATCTGGTTTTCTCAAGCTCGGCTGCATGAAATTTTTCTTTCCATAGGTTCTTCACGCCGTCCTCTTCAATTGATTGTTGTTCCAAGACAGCTGATGTAGGAGAAAGTGGTGGTGCAGTGGTAGAAGATGAAGATGCAAGTGTAGAAGATGATGATGTTTCGATGGCATATGGCATCTTGAGTCTAGCAGCTCTAGCAACGACCCAATCGAGATATGGTTTCTCAGCAATGCAGTCTCGCTTCCCCAACTGACTCTTTGTCTTCTTGTTAACCTTGTCCCAAGCACTTGCAAACCTTCCTTTCAAGAGCAAGTCTTTTCTATTATAGGAATGGAATTCCCCAGATAACAAGAGAGTATTTGGAGGCTCCTTCATAGGAAAACCAAACTGACGCCTGGCAAGAACAGGACTATAGGTAATCCCCCCGTCTGTGCCAATAAGAGGCACATTGGGAAAATCTCCACAACTGTCGATGATTACTCCATTGTCATAGTAAGGGTTGTACCAAACTATTTCTGAATGAGTGAGGGACATAATCCTCTTAGACCACCAAAGATGACCAAGGTTGCTGAAAGAGTCATACTCAGGCAAATGTGAAGTATACCACATTTGAAGTAACGGAGCACACCCATTAAACCTTCCTCCCCCTTGCAAAGTTCTCCAATGAATGGAATGATACGTATCAGCAAGTAGGGTCGGAACAGGATTCCCAATTGAGAATATTTGAAGAGCATCATCATCAACAAGGTAATCGACTTTAGGGAATAGTAACACCCCATAAATGAGCACAGCCAGGATAACCTCGAAAGCAGCAATATTCTTGTCATTGAGAAACTTGAGAGCTTTCTTGTATAAGAAATTCACAGTCAACCCTCGGTGGTTATCTCTAGAAACCAAATTATCTGAAACCTCGGACACACTCAGATGTAACATAGATGCAATGGCCGATTTATTGAGCTTTCCTTCAAACCCATCAAAAACAGCTGTAGTCTTCACCGGTATACCCATCCAATAGGCATACTCTTCCAAAGTAGGGAGAAGCTGGTAATCTCTGAAGGTAAAACAATGGTACACAGGATCATAAAACTGCAACAAAGTACTGAGACATCCCTTATCAACCCTACCATGAAGAATATGCAAAAGTCTTCCATAGCGACGTTGAAAACCATCAAAATCTAACACATGAGTCCCTAATTCCTTCAACTTGTTCAAATCCGGACTTCTGAAAGTGAACTTCTTGGTAAACCTTCCTCTTGATTCCATAACTGTGATTACATTTTTCATTATTTTTTTGTCCTTTTGAATTTGTAAAAGAATTTTTCATGGATGCATGAATGCATGGATGCAACAATCACAAACATAAGCAAACATGGGGTCATGGGTTAAGTATCCACAATGTTGGAGTCAAATGGTAAAACCCGCCCGAAAAGGTGTGAACTATTGGTTTACTTTGTACCTGCATCACGGGTTCTACAAAGTTCCCGGGGTTCTCAACCTAATTCTCGAATACCTTTTTCATCACAAATAAATCGTGACTCAAAGATACCCAAAAAGAAAGTCTCGTCCGAGCGTAGTATCGCGGAACAAACCAAAGTCAGGAAAATAAATTCCGTCATACTCTAGCCATCGCACTACATCCTAAAAAGGCTAAGATGGGTTAAATGTGACTAAAAGGTCCTCAAGCTTCTCGGGATTTCCGAAAATAGCATTGCCAATACAAATGACTCGTATCAACGAACAATCCATTCTCGTAAACCCTCCACTTGAGCGTAGTCGTACCACATGTGCCTCATGAAATGAAATAACTCCAAACATGTCACTATGGTTGCACCACATTTCCTATCTTATATGTTCACTCAAGCAAGGGTATTGTGCTTGTCTCACCACTCAAGAACCCCCACAAGATATATATAAAGCATATAAACAATTAAAGCACAAAAAAGCAAACAAGTTAGGTTCAACCCTCTTAAGGAGAGCACTTTACTCTGTTCCCCAGTGAAGTCGCCATTTTCCTGTTGCGGGATTTTTGAGACATTCCCCACTACAGTTTTATTTTTCATTTCCAAAGGAGGGGAAAAATTGAAAACCTTTTAAATTGAGATTCTAGATACGGGGGTTAGTTGCACTTGAGGAAGGTATTAGCACCCCAAGCGCCCATGGTACTCCATGGTAACCTCTTATATGTTTTTAGTGCTTTTTTGTACATGCTTTAAGAATGGAGGGAGAAGTTGTATAGAGGAAAGAAAAAGACTAATTTCATTTTTGAGTCTAATGAGTGTGAAAATAGTAAAGATTGAGAAATTTTCCTTTCAAAAAAAGTAAATAAATAAAGAAAAGAAGTATAACTTTTTTTTTGTGTTTGCAAAAAGGTTTTGTATTTTTTGAGAGAAATGTAATTGTTGTATTGTAAAGAAATTATTATTGAGAGGAAGAAATTGTAAGAAAGTATAAATATTGTTATGTAAAAAGAAAAGAAGTTAGATGTTTGAAAACGAAAGTGTATTCGTTTCTTTTTGTGTGTATGCAAAAAAGTGTGTTGTAAAGAAAGTAATTGTTGATAATAGCATGTTAAAGATGGTTATAAGGTGAGTTTGCATTTGTTTTATAAAAGGATCGCATGTTTGTTTTGAAAAGGTTTTTTTCGTTTCAGAAAGTCTCGTAATTAATTTGAAATTTAACTACGAGTCCTCTCCTTTGGAAATGAATTTTTGGCGTTGTGTGTGTGATGTGTAAACTAGAAAGCAATAAAAGCGATAAATAAAGTCCTACGCTATTACAACCCAATTGAATAATTAATTTACAACCATATCGAATTAGAATAAATAAATAATAATAATAATAATAAGCAATAGATAAATAAATAAATAGCAATGCGTAAAATAAAATGCAAATGCGAAAAATAAATATGGCAATGAATATGTACACAAACAATTAAGAAGAGAAATCATAGCAAGATATTATATTCTACTTAAAGGTGAAGTGTGTGAAAAAAGGTATGGGAGGCAAAGACATGATAATGGAAATTTTTAGAATCATCCATAGTAACAAACAAATCTAACTAAAACACAAGCGAAAAGGAAATTTTATTTAGCAAAAGAGATGTTTTTTTATTTTTATGAAGAGTATGAATTTAGGCCAAAAGGCCCTTAACTATCAATGCTAATGTTAGAGCTCAATGATTTTATAAATTAAAATATTGTCTCTAACATGCATTTTTAAAATGATGCATTGTCCTAATCTAAATGCAATGCATGTATGCATGTAGGAAAATGTGAAGTGAGATTGTAATGTGAAATTGTAGTGTGATGCAAAAATTTGTGTCAATGTCATGTAAGATGCGAGAAATGTAGATTGTGATATAGTAAAAAATGTAATGTTGCAAATGCATGTATGCATGTAAAAATGTGTAATGAACATGTGATATAAAAAATGTGATGTAGAAATTTTGTAAAAAAAGGTTATGTGACTAAAAAAAGTGCATAATGTGATGTAGTGCAAAAATATAAAATTTAAAATGCATGTATGCATGAATTTTTTTTAATAAAAGCATGTCATATGTTTTTATAAAATGAGATTAAACAAAAAAATATAATCAAGACATCAATCATCGAAAAAAAGAAAACGAATTCAAACATAGCATATTTTTTTAAAAAAAATGGCATTTTTTGTTGTTTTATATATTTATTTATTTTTTTGCAATTTTTAGATGACTAATTAAAAAGAAAACATAACAAAACAAACATTTTTATTTCTTGACATTTAAATAACTAAAAAAGTCTTTTTATTTAAAAGATAAGTTTTTTTTTTAAACTTAGAAGTTTTTTGAATATTAGTGTAAAATTTGGTCTCAATAAGCTTAAATAAGCTATTGTCCCCAAATAAGCATTTATTGAAATAAGCTATTAAAATAAACAAAGTTGCAGTGGTATAGCAGTAGAAATGGGGGTGTAAATAAGAAACTGTTAACACAAACCACAAAAAAAAAAACCAGCAAAGGCCCAAAGTAAAGCAGCCCAAACCCTTATTCAAAAACCGGACCGGGTCGGTTTGATCACGGGTCAACCCAGACCCGGTCCATGACCCAGTCTGTTGACCCGGTTGGGGGGCGCGCGAGAAGGGTAGGGGGGCGCGCTGAGAAACTGAATAAGGGGGAGATTATATGTGGTTATTTCCTGATTTAGCAAAAAAACATTTCTTTCTCTCTTCTCTCTCAGACTCGCCCTCACTCTCTCTTTTCTCTGTTTTTTCTTCTGTTCTCCATTTTCTCTCAACAACCACTATGAACCCTAAACCCAGAAACTATTCAAATCAAAAAAACTCTAAACACAAAGCCTACCTAAAAAGCTCTCCTAAACACGAATCCGGCAACAAAATCCACAAAAACCCATCCAAGTGGCCGGATCGGAAGTGACCGAACCGAGCCCTAGATCTAAAAAAACTCATGTAAAGCATGTATGGAAGACCAAAAAACGATTCATACCGTCCTTGCCGTGAATCTTGAAGGTTTGTACTTTCTACCCTCTTTCTCCTTTCGTCTCCGTCTCTTCTCTTCAACTTCTTCTTCTGACTTATCTTTCTCTTTGTGTTGCAAGATGATGAAGATGAATGGAGGACGAAATCAAGGATTGGTTCTTCACTGTGAGTGAAGAACTAATCTAGGATTAGGTTTTTTGATTTAGGTTTTTTTGATTTCTGAAAAAAAAGGAACTTTTGTTTCTGTTGTTTGTGGTTTTTTTTGTGATGTAAAAGGCTGTTTGTGGTTACTGTGAGTATGCTTTTGATTTGTTTTGGCTTTTGGATTGGTGGCGGAAATTTGAAAGAGAGGGAGAGGACAAAATTTTTGATTACTTGTTTCTCTGTTCCTTTTTTTTCTTCTCCTCTATTTTCTGTTCTTGTGAATCCGCCGTTTCTGTTTGTTCTCCTCCCCCTCTCTGTCTTGCTTTTGTTCTGTTTAATACTGTGAAATTAGGGTTTAGAATTGCCAAAGAAGAAAAATGGGCAGAAAGCTTTTTGTTGTAACAGGATTGGTTTTGAAATTTCTGTGTTGTGATGGGAAAGGGACAAGAAAAATGTCACTGTCTTGTGCTGGAAATTTCAGAAAAGCATTGGATCCATTTGTTTCGAAATTGCCTCTGTATTCTTTTGTTTTTCTTTTCATGTTGTGTTTTTTCCTTTTGTTAAAAAAGTAGTGACCGAAAAAAAAAGAGATAAGGAATTAAAAAGAAACTGTTTTTTTTGTTTTTTGAGTAATAATAATAAATATATTATAACAGTAATAATAGTAATAATAATAATAGCAATAATAAGAATAATGATAATAAGATAGTAATGATAGTGATAAATAATAATTGTGGTAATAACAATAAAAGTGATAAAAGAAAAAAAGAAATATGATAATAAAAAGAATGTTGAAAAAGGTGAGTAATAATAAATATAAATTTTTTTTTATAAAAAGGGTAATGATAAAAAGTGTTTTTTTTTTAGTAAAAATAGTAATATGATAATTTAAAAAACAATGATAATAAGTAAAAATAAAGTAAATAGACGGAGATAGAACCGATGCGAAAGTATTTTTCAAACGATGGATATTTTTGATATTTTATAACGAAACAAAAAAAAATGGACAATGGATTTTAGGTCCAAAATTGGGGTACAACAGGTGGAAATACAAAATCTATCCTCATATCATTGCTGAAGATGAAGGTTTGTGGGATATCATTGAAGAAGGTGTTAGTTTTCAAGATAAGCTTGATGAAGATGGTAAGACAACAGCAGCTGTAAAGAAGACCTTCACAGCTGAACAAAAGAAAGAATGGAAGAGACACAACAGAGCTATTTCTATCCTTGGAAACAGATCTAGTGCTAAGGGTATTTATGACTCTTTGTGTGCTACTTATGAAGGAAACCAACAAGTGAAAGAAGCAAAGGCTAATATTCTGGTTCATCAGTATGAAATGTTTAAGATGAAAGACACAGAAAGCATTGAAGAAATGTATGCAAGGTTTAAAATCTTGGTTTCTGGTCTTGGAGTCTTAAAGAAAAGTTATACCACTGCTGATCATGTTAAGAAGATTCTAAGGTGTTTACCACCCAAGTGGAGACCTAAGGTCACTGCTATACAAGAAGCAAAAGATCTCAATACCTTAAGCCTATAAGAGTTAACTAGTTCTCTCATAAGTCACGAGATGGAATTAGCTTCTGATGAGCCTAAGAAGAAGTCAAAGTCATTGGCCCTGCCAGCAACTTTGAAATCTCCTAAAGCTTTAAAGGCTAAAGTTATTGAATATGATGCTGATGAATCTTCTGTAGATGAACAGGAGGATGGATCAGATGAGGAACTCTTTGCTCTGCTTTCAAAGTTCAGGAAATGGAATAAGTACAAAAACAACAAAGCTTCTGGAAGAAGTTCTGGTTCTAAGAGTTATGGGAACAAAAGCTCCAATTCTAAAGACAAGAAAGATGGTTCCAAAAATAGCTGTTTCAACTGCAAGAAGACTGGTCATTTTATTGCTGATTGTCCTGATTTGAACTCAAATGATAAAGGGAAAAAGCGCAACTTCAAGAACAGAATGAAGAAAAGTCTTATGGCTACTTTTGAAGATCTTGAGAAGTTATCAGATACTGTAGAAGATGATGAGGAAGCAAATATTGCACTTATGGCTACAACATCTTCTGATAATGAATCTGATATGGAGAATGAATCTGATACTGATGATATTGATGAGGTAATTTCTAAACTTCCTCATGATAAGCTTCTTATTGCTCTCAAAGACACTATGAAGCAATCTGACCAGAGAAATTGACTTGCTTACAGAGAAATCTGACCAACTTCAATCTCAATATAATGAATCTCTTTTGAAAATTAAAGAGCTTGAAGAAGGTTGTGTTGCTTGTAACAAATCACATGATAAGCACGAAGTTGCTCTTCATGAGTTTGTTAAACACAATGTTAACAAGAGCAAAGTTGCTTCCATGATTTACAGTGTGAGCAAGAACAAAGGATATGGACTTGGTTATTCTGCATCTTCTGATAAAGAAAAATCAAGTCAGTCTGTTTGTTTGAGCAAAACACCTCCTCCTCTCTATTCTACTTTCATATCAGAAACTAGTAACTCTGAGAAAGTTTCACAAACTTCTGTTTTGAATAAGGGCAAATCAAAAGTCTCAGAAGATAACAATTCAGTGATTTTTGATAACTCAAATTCAAAAATGAGATACTCAGAAGTAAAGATTCTGAAGAGACCAGTTCCTAAACCAACTAAGGTGCTGAGAACTTCAGAAGCTAGTACTTCTGATACAAAGTCTGTGAAACCTATTAGAAGTTTTGGTAAGAAGAAGTATGCTCCTCAAACTGGTTTTCAAAAATCATACTTCCACAAGGCCTACACTAACCGATCAGGACCCAACAAGTTATGGGTACCAAAATCTGAAATAGTTTATGTTGCAGGTTTGCACTCAAAAAGAGAAAAACTCAAGTACATGGTACCTGGACAATGGCTGCTCTCGACACATGACGGGAGAAAAGCATTTATTCCTCACCCTGAATCTGAAAAAGGGAGGATCTGTAGGATTTAGTGGGAACCAAAAAGGCACAATAATTGGTACTGGTACAGTAGGTAATTCCTTCTCTACTATTTCTGATGTTCTTCTTGTTGATGGACTTTATCATAACCTTCTTAGCATAAGCCAATTATGTGATAATGGTTATGAAGTTGTTTTTAATAAGAACACATGTACTGTAAACAGATACTCTGATAAGTCTGTAGTTTTCAAAGGAAAAAGGAAAGGCAATGTTTACAAAATCAATCTTTTTGAATTAGTTGAACAACAAGTTGTTTGTCTTCTGACTCTGAGTGAAGAAAAGTGGGTCTGGCACAAAAGATTAGGACATGCTAACTGGAGATTAATCTCTAAGCTAAGTAGTCAAGATCTTGTGAGAGGCCTACCTGTTTTAAAATATCAGTCAGACACAATTTGTGGTCCTTGTCAAAAAGGAAAGCTTTTCAAAAGCTCTTTTAAAGATAAAAACACTGTCTCTACCACAAGGCCTTTGGAACTGCTTCATATTGATTTATTTGGACCAGTTAGTACTGCTTCAATAAATGGTAAGAAGTATGGACTTGTCATTGTTGATGATTTCAGTAGATGGACATGGGTTAGATTCCTGAGATCCAAGGAGGATACATATTATGTGTTTAAAACCTTCTGCACTCAAATACAAGTTGAAAAAGACTTGAAAATTGTCAAGGTTAGAAGTGATCATGGTGGTGAGTTTGAAAATGAACCTTTTGAAATCTATTGTGAAAACAATGGAATTCTTCATGAGTTCTCATCTCCTAGAACTCCACAGCAAAATGGGGTTGTAGAGAGAAAGAACAGATCTTTACAAGAAATGGCCAGAACCATGATGCATGAAACTAACCTAGCAAAACATTTTTGGGCAGAAGCTATAAACACTGCTTGTTATATTCAAAATAGGATCTATATCAGACCTTTATTGAATAAAACAGCATATGAATTGTTCAAAGGAAGAAAACTTGATATTTCTTATTTTCATCAATTTGGTTGTACATGTTACATTCTGAATTCTAAAGTTCATTTAAAGAAATTTGACTCTAAAGCTTCTAAGGGTATCTTTATTGGATATTCTGAACGCTCTAAGTCATACATAGTGTATAATTCTGAAACTAACACTGTTGAAGAATCTATGCATGTAAGATTTGATGACAAAGAGCCTGATGATGATAAGTCAGAGCTAGTTGAAGTTATTGCAGATAATCCAGATTCAGAAGTTGAAACTATAGAGGTTAACAAGAGTTCAGAACTTGAGACAACTTCTGATGATCAAGAAACTGCTCCTTCTGAAGATGTTCCAACTCCTCAAATTGATAGTGATTCTGATGCTGAGATTGAAGAAGTTATTAAGAAGAATTCTTTCAAATACAAATCATCTCATCTAGAAGAGTTGATCATTGGAAATAAAGAAAGTCCTAGAAAAACAAGGTCAAGCTCACAAAATGAAGATGCAATGGTCAGTTTGGTTTCTCTCAATGAACCAAAGACTATTGATGAAGCTCTCAAAGAAAAAGCTTGGATCTTAGCTATGAAAGATGAACTACATCAGTTTGACAGAAATGAAGTTTGGAATCTAGTTCCTAGACCAAAAGACAAGAACATTATTGGAACAAAATGGGTATTCAGAAATAAGCTCAATGAAAAAGGAGAAGTAACTAGAAACAAAGCAAGATTAGTTGCACAAGGTTACAGTCAACAGGAAGGAATTGATTACACAGAAACTTTTGCTCCAGTTGCAAGATTGGATGCAATTAGGTTATTTCTTTCCTATGCAGTTAACCTTGGTATTACTTTATATCAAATGGATGTGAAGAGTGCATTTCTTAAAGGTTTTATTACTGAAGAAGTATATGTCAAACAACCTCCTGGTTTTGAAAATATTCAAAATCCTGATCATGTTTATAAACTTCAAAAGTCACTTTATGGTCTTTAACAAGCTCCTAGAGCTTGGTATGATAGACTGAGTAACTTTTTGGTTGATAATGGTTTTGAAAAAGGACAAGTTGACTGTACACTATTTAGAAAAACCTTGAAGAAAGACATTCTGATCGTTCAGATCTATGTTGATGATATTGTTTTTGGTTCAACTAATGCTACTCTATGCAAGAATTTCTCTAAGTTAATGGAAAAAGAATTTGAAATGAGCATGATGGGAGAGATGAAGTTCTTTCTTGGAATTCAAATCAATCAAACAAAGGAAGGAACTTACATTCATCAAACCAAATATACAAAGGATCTCTTAAAGAAGTTCAATCTTGAAGATTGTAAGCCAATGAATACTCCAATGCATCCAACAACAAGCATGAGTCTAGATGAATCTGAAGGCAAAGTTGATCAGAAGTTATATAGAGGTATGATCGGTTCTCTACTCTATCTAACTGCATCTAGACCTGATATTATGTTCTCTGTATGCTTGTGTGCAAGATTTCAATCAGATCCTAGAGAATCTCATCTCACTGCTGTGAAGAGAATCTTTAGATATCTGAAAGCTACTTGTAATTTTGGATTACTTTATAAGAAATCCAAGAAATATGAGTTAAATGGATTCTGTGACGCTGATTATGCTGGAGATAAATTTGAAAGAAAATCAACAAGTGGCAGTTGCCAATTTATGGGTGAAAATCTTATCTCTTGGTGTAGCAAGAGGCAGACCACCATTGCTATGTCCACAGCAGAAGCAGAATACATTTCAGCTGCAAAATGTTGCACACAACTTCTTTGGATGAAATATCAGTTAGAAGATTATCATATAAGCAGTCACTATATACCTTTATATTGTGATAACACTGCAGCCATTCAGCTTTCCAAAATCCTATTTTACACTCTAGAGCAAAACATATTGAGATCAAACATCATTTTATAAGAGATTATGTTGAGAAAGGTGTTATAGATATCAAGTTTGTTGATACTGAAAGACAATGGGCTGATATTTGTACAAAACCTTTGGCTGTTGAAAGATTTGATTTCATAAAGAAAAATCTCAACATGGTGTTTGTTCCTGATTGTTAAGTTCTTTTGAGTAAAACTGTTTTTAAAATCTGATAAGGATCAGAAGATGTTGAACCTCAGAACCTCAAGGTCAGAAGTTCTGATGAGTAACTACTTCTGATAAGTATCAGAATCTAAAGAATGGTTCTGATGTGGTAGTGGAACAGTTTACAACCTTTTTTTTTAACTGCTGTCCATTAACGCACTAGTTATTTAAATAATTTTCTAATACACGTGTCTTTTTGTAATTGGATGAGTATTGGTTTATGATGAGTTTAGCGCTTAAAATGAATATGACTACTCTGTCCTTTTGTGTGTTGTACTGTTTGTTTGTTTTCTAAAAATATACACTTTTATCACTTGCACACAAACACGATCACAACCCACACTTTTTCACATTCTCTCTAAACCTCCAACTCTTCAGTTCTCTTTCGCCCCTCTCTAGCAAAACCAAAACCCTAACCCTCAACAATGGCATCGTCATCTTCTACTACTTCTATATCCGTAAAACCCATCGTTGATTTGGAAAATCAAATGAAGTTCTCAATCAGAAAAGACTCTATGACTTTCAAGTTTAAAGAGTTAAAGTGCATGGTAGAGAAACGGGTGGATTTCGAAAGTCTGAAAGCAAATGGTTTTGATTTACAGAAGATGTTCTTCTATCAAGGATTAGAACGCTATTTCATGATTCTGAATGGTCCAATCTTTGAAGAAATGGTAAAAGAGTTTGGGATGAAGGCGTACGTGTATGATAAGCAGTTAGCTTATATTGAAGTTCAAAATCTGGTGAAGAAAAACCCTATGTTGAAAGGGAAATCAAGAAAAGAATTGGGTCTTCCTGAGTTTACCCAAACAGAAATTAGATCCAATATTGTTGGTATGGATATCAAAATCACTACAGATCATATTGCAAAGGTTTTGAACCTACCAAATCAAGGAATTCATCTTGCTGGTTACAGGACTAAGCCACAAGATCCAACTGTTCAAGCAACTCTGTTTGAGAATGTCACTTCAAATGGTCAGAAAGATTTGAAAACATTCTTCAAAAGTGTTTACAAGGTACTGTTTGAGTCTATTGCTACAAAAGTGGGTGGAACTGACTGCATTTCTTCTGAACAAAAATACTTCATGTATTATCTTCACAGCTTTGTCAAAATGAATGTGGCTAAATACATTTTTGATCATCTCTGTGAAATGATTAAAAGCAGTATGGAGAAGAATCACACCAACTGTCATCATGTTAGGTTGCTATCTCATATATTCTATCTGAGCAACTTTCATGAGATTCTTAAAGAAAACTACCCAAGTTTTGTTAAACCTACCTTTTTGGAATCAAGAGTTGTTGATGGAAAGTCTCTAAAGAAGATGTTCTTAGTAAAATGTAAGGTTGTGGTTCCTAACAACCCTTTGCTAATGAACAAAGAAGAAGAAGTGTTTGATTCTTCCTTTCCTGCTGTTAATGTTGAAGAAGGAAAGAAGATTGATGATGGATGTTTCAATCACTAGAAGGATAAGTATGGATTGGAAACTCCTGGAGATGAAGTGGATATCACCAAACTTGGCTTTGATCAGAAGCAAGACTTTGTGTTGAAGACCACTATGACAAGAGATAGAGTAAAGCTGAAAACTCCTTCAATTGGTGGTGTCAAGATCTTAACAGAAGAACAGATTGAGAATCTGAGAAGAGAAGAAAGGTCCAAGAAGGATGAGGACAACAATAAAAACAAGAGGAAAGTTTTTGTTGAGTCTGATGAAGAAGAAGAGGATGATGATGAACCTCTGATATTGAAGAAGAAGAAGATAGCTAGAGAAAGAGCTACGCACAAACGTCAGAAACATCAAGGTACATCTTCTAATGCTTTTATTAATGAGTCTGTTGAATCTCAAACTAGAAATGATGAACCTGTTCTTGAGCCTGTTTTTGTGAAACCTTCTCCAAACAAACCTTCTTCTGAACCTGTATCACAACCAAATGTTTTAGATATGCTATCTGAACATTTGTCACCTCAAACCATTCATGCAGAAACTAAGAGCTTACCTGAAACCCCCTCCAAACCTTCTATTGTTATACCTTCTCCTTTTGAGAAATCAGGTCTTGATAAGCTTAAAGAAAAATTTGGTGATCCTCTTAGTGATGTCAATTCTGATTCTGATACCGAATCTGATAACACTAATCCCATCCCCACTTCAATTCATGTTGACACTCCTCCACATGTCACTCAACCCTCCATCCCAACCATAGAGATCGTTAATCCTTTAACTCAATCATCTTTAGAACCAAAATTCACTGTTAGCATACCCTCATCACCTCAATCCCTAGTCTCACCTCCATCTAACCTTGAACAACATTTCAATCAAACTGTTTTTGAGCCTGAAATCACTTATCAATCTATTCTAGAAAGCATTCAAACTCAACACTCTAACCAAACTGTTTATAGCATTGAGATTTTAGCAAGGCTTGTTAATAATGATGTTAGAAGAATGCACAGCTTAAAATCTGAACGTGGTATTATGCCAAGTCAGATTGTTGAAAAGTTTGATGAGATTGATAATGCTCAGAGGTTGATCATGGCTGCTTTGAAGAAAAAGTATGTTGATGAGTTAGTTTATGAACATCTGCAATTCACTGATTCTTTTGAAAATGCATTTGGAAGTGCTCTTCAAAAGAAAAGATTGATGTTAACTAACTTATCACATGATGAGATGGAAGTTCTAAATGCTAAGGAAAGAGAACAGAGAAGTCTTGAACAAAAGATGATGCTGGAAGAAGATGTTAATGTGCTAAGTTTTGATACACAAATGATTGAAACTTTTGATGCTGCTGCTACTAGGATTCTAAAGGTTGAACAGATTCAAAGAGAACAAAGAGATAAACTCTTTGTGCTGGAAGCTGGATTGGAAGAGGTCAAGACTAATCAGATGGATCTGAAAGAAACTATCAACAAGAATGCTGAGAAGTCTGACAAAGCTCTTGAGAAGATGATGATGTTGCTTATCTCAAGACTTCCTTCTAACCCCTCCTCATCTCAACCCTAGGATTCTATGTTTGCGCACAAAATTGTTTTTAAGTGGTTGTAATATTTGAACAAGTTTTATTTCTGTTAATTGCATGAACATCTTTTGCTTACTTAATTTGTTTTTGTTTGCTGTTAACTATTTGCATTGTTTTGTTCAAATATGTTTTTGAAAATTATGTCAAACACAAAGAAATTATAGAAAAAGATTTCAAAACAGAACCATAAATCTTTATTGATTAAATAGAATATCATTACATAAGGTCCTAAATCTATTTAGAATCTAAATCTGACTTATGTGAGTCACCAGAGCCTGAGGTTTCTGTTGGAGAATGATAATTCTCCAAGTACCTCAGATAATCAAAATCTGGCTTATCAGAACCAGAAGAGGATCCTTCTGAAGAACCTTCACACTGTTCTGGATCATATGTTCTGAGAAATTCTCTATAATCAGAATCAGTATCATCAGAATCTGATGAGAGATTGATGTATACTGGTGGTTGTGGCTTTGTTTTTGATCTGGTTCTATAACTTCTTCTTAATGGAACTGAAGAAGATGCTTCACCCTTAACCTTCTTTGCTTTTGGTTTTGTTTTCTTTGGTGATTCTTCTTTCTTCACTTCCTGGGGAGCCTTACCCTTATTTGCTCTTCTATCCTTATCCATTATTTCTGATAATAATGTGTGGAAGTGTTGAGTAAATTGTAATGGTGTTGCGCTCTTCTTTTATAGACTTTTTAAAGAGTCATAGTCTCTCTGTTCTTGGAATCAGACAATCTCTTTAATGGAGTGATTGTAACTGTTTTCCTGACTTGACTCCTTGAAAGTTGTGTTTTTGACTGATCTTTTTACGCGCTTTTTAAATGCTTTTACTTCTTTTTATACAAACTGTTTTTGTTTGATGACAAAAGGGGGAGTAATAGTCATTAATTAATGAGATTAGAAACGCTAATAACTGAACCCAATTAAAAGAATCTGTTTAATTTTTACGTTTTTGTTGATTATGTTATCTGTTTATTCTGGAGAATAATATTTTATGTTGAACTAAGTTCTTCATATGATGATAAATGGAAAGAGTGCAATTTTTCCATTAATTATCTGACTCAGGGGGAGAGCTTACAAAACTAGTCTCTAAGAGTCAAAATATGAAGAATTTGAGTCATAATAAAATTATATTCTTAAACTATTTTAATTACTAAATGTTACAACTTAAGGGGAGCGTGCAAAGCTTATGAACCTCTGTTGAACATAGTAAATTAAAATAACAACCATTGTTAATTAATACTAGATTTGTCATCAATCAAAAAGGGGGAGATTGTTGGAACAAAGGATGTTCAGAATATGACTCTTAGTGTTTTGATGATAACAAAGTATTAATGAACAATAGGGTATTTTAATATTTAATTTTAAGTGTGCAGATTAAATATATTATGTTGATTACATTAAGCTCTGAAACAAAGCATTAGCATGGATATCAGAAGCATGGATATCAGAAGCATAGATATCAAAAGCATGGACATCAGAAGCATGGACATCAGAAGCTAAGATATCAGAAGAAAAGCTAATCAGAAGCAAGTCATCTCAGAAGATTAACGTTGAATCAAAAGAAACGTATGGAGAAGACCAACAGTTTCAGAAGCTGAAGACATCAGAAGCATATGTCTGATACATAGGCTCTAAATAACAAGCCAGAAAAGTCAGTGTTAACTGATAGTGATTCAATGATTGGAAATCATTTGAATTAAAGGCTGTGATTGATTGATACATCATAGTACTACAACCTTATCATCAAGGATTGTGACGTTAGTACTATTTTACTCCATAAGGGCGAATATTCTAAGCAAAAGGAATAACAGGATAAGCATTACCAGAATTGGCAAATATCCCATGTTACCTTGTCCTTTTCACAACTGGCTTGAAAATGACCTCTGCAACGGTCATTATCTTCAAACGTCTCTATTTTCCTCTTCACATATAAATAGAGAAACTCTCTTTGAAGACTAAAGGTTACAACAACGCACGCACTTATACAACTTTACTCCTTTACATAAGACTGAAAGCACTGCTTCTGAAACTATTTATGTTGTGCTTCTGACACTTTGTTTTTCTAATTCATTAGGAATTCTATGTTAGAGTCTTAAGAGTCTTGAGTTGTAATCTTGAGAAAACTCTTGATTTTATAATCAAGTGTTTATCACTTTCTATTTTTATTTCTTTTATATTAGGAAGCCTCTTGCTAGTGTGCTTGAGCAAGTAGGAAGTCTCTTACTAGTGTGTTTGAGCATTGTAATAGTCTAGATGATTATAGTGAAATCCTTTGGAAGTGCAAGGGGACTGGACTACTCTCGGTTTGTGAGAGGAACCAGTATAAAATTGCTTGTCTCGCTTCTCTCTCTATCCTTACTTTTTTGTGTGAGTGTGTTAATTGTGTTTCTTTATCCGCTGGTGCTTCTGAAAGGTTTCAGAACTTGCAAGAAGTTTTTAAAAACGCCAAAACACAATTCAACCCCCCCTTCTTGTGTTTTTCACACCTTCAGACTACCGATATGGTGGGCTTCCACGCACTAATTTTTTTTAAAACTGTAATTGTATAACGGATCACTTATTCAACCCCCCCTTCTAAGTGATAGCCAAGTAGTCTAACATATGAAATAATTAGAAAGTTCCCTTACCTCAGCAAGCTTCCAACACGTTCAACTTACGCTACGCGAGCAATATATGTCTCTCTCTCGACGAAGTGCCCGATCCGTCTAATACTCTCTCTCTCGGCTAATACACTCGATTATTCAACTTAATTAAGTTAATACACAAACTAATTGGTCACCCAAAATTCCTAGCTCGGCTACTAATGGATCAAGGCCTATGATTGTTCCCTCTAACTAACTAAGCTCAAATTATTTTTTTCAAACAACTCTTAAAAATATTATAACTTTAATAAATCGCTTTTCTCTCAAAAGCGCTATAGCAAAAAGTTTTATCCAAAAGCTCCGCCAATTAAATTCAAACTAGTTTAAAAATTTTCGTAAACCCATAATACTCTTTCGAATAACTTATGCATTTCTATAAAATCATACAAGTTCGAACAAAAATTTTATCTTACGACTTATAACCAAATACTTTTGGTGCATACGTAACTAAAACCTGTTTCAAAATACTTCACAAACATCAAACTCTTAAAATATAAACCCTCGACAACACAATTTTCATTTCAATTCACAAATCAATTTCCAAATATTTTTCTTAAACCTATCTCGTATTCAAATTTCTTTAAACACATTAAAATAACGAGTTATTTCTAATACATTTTTGACAAAGTCTCCTTTGTGTTTATGCCATTTACCCAAACCTAAAGTTCAGACAGTTTACACAATATCACAAGCAAAACTATATTTTTACTAATCACACGTCCGCTTCTCTATTTCAATCAATAAAAATATATTTTATTCAAACAATGATGGTTATATAGTTTTAAAATTAAAACGACCGTAACTCAGTCATTATTATTCCGATCGAGGCGAACCATTTTCTTCGTTTCAAAAGGCGGATATAATGGTTCAAGTTTTAGGATGAATTAAAAATTTTAAAGGAGGAAAATTCCCTTCCAGAATTCGAGCAGAATCAAAATCTTCTTTAATTCATTGTTTTCAAAAATCAAACATAGTTAAAATACTTATATCACTACTAATTGTAAGTGCACCAGTTCACCTCCACATTTTAATAATTGTCAAAACACATGAAAATAGAGTAGAATATATTTTGGTAACATTATAATTGACTTGACAGCGAAAACTATTTTAAACTTTGAAAAACTGAATTATGTAAGTGCACCAACTCATTCCTATGTTTAACTAATTGTCAAAACTCATGAAAATAGAGTAGAATATATTTTGGGTGAAATAAACTTGCATTGACAGCGAAAAACCAAAACTATGAAAAATCAGTTTACAGGTCATTTGTAACGATACAAATGAAATTTGGATCGATACAAAAGTTGTGTAAAATGTTCTGGTTGAAAAACACGTTTTTATATCGATACAACTTTATTTTGTATCGATACAAAACTGATCTCAAAGGGACAGAGAAGCTGTCATATATTGATACATGTTGTTATGTATCAATACATGCTGGTATGTATCGATACAAAACTGATCTCAAAGGGATATAGAAGTTGTCATGTATTGATACATGCTGTCATGTATAGATACATGTTGATCTTTGTATTGATACAAGTTTAAGTTTGTATCAATACATATCAGTCAGTTTTCAATTTTTTATGCTGTGAAGTGTTTGTATGGATACAAATTCGATTTTGTATCGATACATAGCAGTAAAATTTGCCTAAAATTTGCTCCATTCTATTTTCTCTATAAATAGCAATATGAGGTTTTCTTGTAATGGTGAGAAACCATTGGGAAAACACTTGTGATCAGAATTTTGGAGAAATTTTAGATCAAAGCTTCATTCAACACAAGATCACCATCTTCCATCAATTCGCAATCAATTGAAGATTGATTATGGGATCAATTGAAGGTTTTTAGTGCGATTGGTCGATAACGTTCGGTGTAATTCGCGGTGAATCAGAATTACGATCGGGTTGATTTGCGTTGAAGGTTTGGTTTCTCATCAAGCATTTAAGATTGAGAAATTCTTGAAGGATCAACACTTAGGAAGCGAGGTAATCACCTGGACAATCATTACAAGGGTTTTCGGGTTGAAGACAGTGTAAGGATTGATCGTTGGAATCAGAGGTAGATGCTATGCGACGTGTTGAGGTTATTCGCGCAATTTTCATAGATTCGGTATAGGAGAAGAGAGAAGGTTCTTTCGTACAGTCTTGTACTTTGGAGTCTTGTAAATTGTGCACTCTTATCAAGAACCGTTTTTAATAAAAACGCTCAAATAACCCGTTTGACTATTTAGGGGGAGACGTACCCGGCCGACTACGAGGATGACACGAAAGCCGCTGGGAACTCTCTAATCAATTGTTTGCGTCTTCTCTCCTTTAACTTTTTACTTTTCACTTTGCTTATTAATTTTGAATCAATTAAATTTTGTGATCGTACGTGTTCACCAAAATTCAATTGAATATTGCTTGAATTGTGATTGTGTAATACTTGATTGTTGAAACTTGTTGAGTAGTTATCTTAAATAATTTGATTGCAAAAAATTTGCTTTAAACGATTGATAATCAAATGCTCCAAGACTTAAACTACTTTTTCTTTGATCAAGTGGGTGCAAAGAGACTACCGATTCGGTGGACTTCCGCGCATTCAATTTGAAAAGTTTTTTTAAAAACTCATTGCTTTAAAGGGTCACTTTTTCAACCCCCCTTCTAAGTGAAAGCCAAGTAGTCTAACAAATTATAGGTATCTTATATCGATACACACTTCATTTGTATCGATACAAATGTCCTGAAATTTGTTCTGGCTGAAATTCACGTTTTTGTATCGATACATGACTTCCTTGTATCGAATCAGGCTTGCGTGTATCGAATCACGTTTTAGTTCTCAAAGGGACAGAGAATCTCTTGTGTATCGAATCAAGCTTGCATGTATCGATACACATCAGTCTCTCTTTGGATCAAAGAGAACATCATGTATAGATACATGCTTGCACATATCGGTAAATATCAATCATGGTTTTCAACTTACTAGTGTATGTATCGATACAACTTTGATAGAAACTCTAAGTTGTATCGATACATAACTGAAAAACTTTAAATTTTGTACGCTGCCAGGAACTTGTATCGATACAAAGCAACACTTGTATCGATACATATCAGTTAAATTGTGCCTAAATTTACTTAATTCTATTTTCTCAATAAATAGCCTCATGGGGTTTTGTTGTATGTGTGAGAAACAATTGGAAAACACTTTTGATCAGAATTTTGTTGAAATTTTTGATCAAAGAGCATTCAAGTCAAGTTCTTCATGTTCTTTCAATTCTCAATTACTCAATTACTTCAAGGTTGAATATGGGTTCAATTGAGAGGTACTAGATCAATTGCAAGATAATGTTCGACACGGATCGTGGTGAATCAGATCGTGATCGGGTTGAATTGGCTTGAAGGATAGGTTTCTCATCGGGTATTCAAGAACAAGAGGTTTTTGAAGGATTGACGTTGCAACGAGGTAATCAGCCGAGTGATTGTGACGGGGTTCTTTGCGGAAGAACAAGGTGAGGATCAATCACAGTAACCAGAGGTAGAAGTTGCGGTATTCGTCGAGGTTCTCACAATTCGATCGTACCTACGCGGTGAAGAAAGAGGGTTGTCTTTTGTATAGTCTAGCGTATTGTATTGTTCGAAATTGTGCACTTGTAAAGGATTCAATCGATTTTCTATAAAAAATCTCAAATCGTCCGTTTGACGATTTGGGGGTAGCCGTACCATCCGAACGCGAGGACGACACGAATGCCACGGAACTCCCATATCACGTGTTTGAGTCTTTTCTATCCCTTAAACTTTACATTCAATTTTTTCTTTAAGTTTGATCGCAATTGAATTTAACGCACACCAAGTGTTTGTTAAATATCACGTGTTCCTAAATGATTTGCCTTTATAACTGATTTGAAAAAACATCGTCTAAACTCTAGTTTGTAGTCATTTGATTCACAGTGTAATACTATTTTTCCTTTAATCAAGTGGGTGCAAAGTAGACTACCGATCCGGTGGGCGTCCATGCATAATTTTTTAAAATCGTACTTGTGTAACGGATCACTTATTCAACCCCCCCTTCTAAGTGATAGCCAAGTAGTCTAACACTAATTACATAAAAACAAACTCAATTTGATTTAATTCCACCCTTAACAACTTTTTCTAAAACATAACTTCAAAATCAATCACAAAATTTGACATATTTGCTTTAATATGATTTCTTTCAAAAATTACACTGATAAAACAACTAGTGCTAGTTTTTATTTCAAGTAAATCAACTCAACTAAATGAAATCATAACAAATTAAATCCTTTATCAAACTATTCTAAAAGCCAATTTTTCTTTTAGATCTAGTACTAACAAGCATGGATCTATAACATTAAGGAAACAAGAAATCAAAATAGAGCTTCCTATTTCATCATCTATTTTCACCCTAGTGAGGAAAAGAGGGAAAGAAATTTTCTTACCATAAAACTTGGTTCACAAGCACCACTACGGAGAGGGGATCAACTTTGGTTCCAAGCTTTCCTCCTAATTTCTCTTAGATCTCTCACAAAATGGAGTTTTTTTTATCCTTACTAACACTTAGAAAAAAAATGAAATGGAAGAAGAAAAAAGAGGTTTAACGTAAGAGAGAAGGAAAGGAAGGAATGAGTCTTACAAAACTTTTCTATTTAAAGACTCATGAATCATTCTAAGCCATTGGATTGCATAGTGTAAAGTTTCAAGATCTAATCTTAGCCATCCATCTCTATCTTGGTCACTAAGTTACCTTAAATAAAAATCTAGATATTTTGTGATCTTGCCAACTCATCTCGCTGTTCTTATACAAGTCATTCTCACGTAACGATAAATTTTTCGAAAATAGAAAAATTCTACCATAAACAATTTAATTAAAAGAATTCAAAAAATTTCGACAATTCAAGCAATATTAAATCACAATTCTACCATGGTTACTTCTCTTTCTTCTTCTAAACTAGAGCCAGAAGCTTGAACTTGTTCAACTGTTTCTTCAAAAACCATACTACCACTATTGTCTTGCCTCTGATTGCCTCTTAGATTCATCCTACGAACTCTGAATGGTCATTCAATCTCAAGATCGGGTTTGTACTTAGGGGTGAGCAATCTACGCATGCAAAGTCAGAGAACACCTGTCTTGACACCACTTGACAGAAAAGATCAAATAACAACAATAAACTAAAAACTAAAATTAAATGAAATTTGGAACTTAATACCGTGCTATTCCTTGACAACAGCGCCAAAAACATGATAGGTTTGGTGATAACATGTGCAAGTATACACTGTCCAAAGTAGCAAGTAATAAGTAAGGAGTTGATTTATCCCACAGGGAATAGGCTAAGGGTTGTACATTCCAAGTTCATTCAAAGAACTGTTTAGTTTATTGGAAAAGTAGCAAAACATATTTGGTTTCTTAACAAATTAAAATAAAAGATATTTATAGTGATGGTTGAAAATAATATAAAAGGGTAGCTGAAATCATGATGCATTTAATACATGAACAAAGTATAGTGAATGATAACTATTGTCGCTACCTAGACATAGGGCTTAGCTTATGAGAGCCCCTCTGCCTAATTTTTCTCCTTGATTATGTGTAATTTTCTTTTTCTTCTTGTTTGTGATTTTCCCTTTTCGGGCACTTGCTCTGGATATTATTCAGCACCTAAGTGTGCCTATGGTCGGTAATTCCAATTATTTTGCACTTTAAGCACTATATGTGTTCTGGATTTGATGACATGCCATCTATTATTATTTTGATCTTATGTTATGCTATGGGAATCTGCTAGCTCTTATGAAAACACATCCTATGGTATGCTCTACATGGTTACTTTTCTTTTGGCAAAAGTTTATGTCTAAAAAGAGGGAGTAGTTGTTACATTGTTAATTGTTACTCTGTTAATTGCTGCTGATCTGATGTTAATTGTCTCTACTACCTACTTCTACTTTTATCTATGGGATCAAGCCATGATGATCTTAAGCCATGATGTTTGTTGGTTGTTATTGTATGAGTTATTGTATGATGTGCTTGAAGATGTTGACACGTGTTGATTTTGATTTTTCATTTAAGATGAAGTATGTATGCATGGTCTGAGGGGGAGAATATGTGTTTTGTTAATTTTATATGAAGCTGACTTTGAGGGGGAGTGTTACTTAAGAACTGGTGTATTGATGTTCTGATTGTGTGCTTGCATGCATGTGTGCTACTTTAAGCATGTCAACCTATATATGTGTGTTTTCTTAAACACTTCTATGAGGATATCTCTTTCCTCTGATACTTGTGTGTGAGGCCTGTTATTGTCCACTACTATGTGCCTATGATATCTTTGTGAATTGTTGAAGCTTATTAGTAAGCATTTTTATTAGGAATCCACTATGTGAATTGTTGATTGTTCTCATTCAAGTTGCTACTTTATGATTAATATGAAGGAGTGTGTTATTTTCATCTCTCTGGCTTTTATATATAGTCCAAGATTGTTTTAGCCAAAAATTTGCCAAAGGGGGAAATTGTTGGTGCTTTTGCGTTGGCCTCATTTTTGCTAAAACACTAAGTCAGATGTGTTACAAGATGTGACCACATCTGTGTTCATGGAACTAGATGTGTTATCCAATGTGCCCACATGTCTAAACTCTGGGAGTTTAGGGTTTATTTACGTGCCATATCTTCTGAGAAGATTTGCTTCGCTTTTATCTCGCTTTACTTGCTGACCAAGCCGCACGCTATGTCTGAACCTTTAGGATTAGTTTTAACCCTAATTCTTTTGTAAAAAGTATTTTCCAATTATGGAAATATTTTATATGGTACATTTTTATCTTGTTTGAGTCAGAATTATTATAAATGTTGTCGTGAAGCCCATGGCAAGTCTACAACCTGTGTTATTCGAAGAATATATATGTGTGAAGACTAAACCTAAAGATTCACTTACGCCATCATTGAAGAATAGAGTTTTAGGGTTTAAGTCTTGTTATTTGTGAACATTTGCTTGTATCATCTTGATGCTTGCATAAGGACTGTGTTTTCGAGTTGTAATCCAAAACCTTTAAGCAAGGAATATTTGTCTACTACTATAAGCTTTGAAGTACGAGTAATGTGATATTGTTTGGAGAGTGTTCTCTAATATTTGATTGTAATTTAATAAAGATAACACTGGTCTGTATTTAGTGATAGGGAGTGAGATGAGTTTCTCTTACCTATGGGGTACCTTGGTAGAAATATAGCATGGGTATTGGCGAAGACCTAAGTTGTTAACGAGGAGTTTGATGGATAGCTTAGGGATAGCATTACACTAGTGGATTTCCTTCCTGGCTTGGTATACCCCTAGATTAGGTGACGTTGCACCGAACTGGGTTAACAAATCACTTGTGTTACTTACTATTTTTATTATTTGTGTTCATTACATACGTTGCAAGTTTTCTAGATGTGCCAAAATCCTACAACACATCCTGAGTGTTGAAAAGTTTTCTATTACACATCAAGTGTTCGCACATTACGTAACACATCTAATAGTAGTACGCCATAATTTCATTTGTTTTCTAGTATAATATAAGTATTGTTATTATTATGTTGTGTCATCTCTGCATTTGTCTTTAGTAGTTTTGTTTCAGAAGCTTTTGGTATTTAAAGCAAGTTTAAGTGATGTCTTTGTAATCTGACACACACATGTTTAAATCATACATATAAAATTGATTTTACACATGTTTAAATCATACATATTATGTTTTGTCTTAATATGTTAATATTGATTAGTTATAAACTTTGTTACTAATTGCTATGTTAACTTACATCTCTCTCGCTCTCTCTTGTGTGATTGTTTGACAAATTCATAATTGTTTCTTGCAAAAAAGATTCTAGCCCGGTTGGTACTTGATGACGGGAATTTATATGACATTACTAGTACTTTTTTATTATACTTTTAGATTAGTTTATATGCTTTTCATAGCTAGATTACACAAAAACAACCCATAGGTACTCAAGTATCAAGAAAAATAGAAAATGAGGTAAAAAGAGCAAGAATGATCAAGAAAATGCAAAAATCAACTTACACTAATGACCCATTGTGCCATAATGACCTATATCGTGCCACGATGGTGAGGCGTTTGGTAAATCGCCGCCTAGGCGATGAACAAAAAACTATACAATCCAACAAATTGGTCCCATCGTGACAAGATGAATCTCAGCGTGGCAAGATGGCTCGCTGAAGAAGCCCATTAGAAGCTTATAAATATCTCATTTCTCCATTTCATATCTCAGACTTTGTAAGTCATAGAAAAATACAAAGGAGAGCATCAACACAATGAGTCAAGGGGAGCTAAGGGCGCTCCAAGAGGAAGCCAATCTCTCTTCCAAAGGGTACCCTCTTCGACTAAGATAATTAGGTTATTTATGTTTAATCTTCTTGTCTTAGATAGACTACGACTATGACTAGTTAAGATCCTTAAGGGTTAGGTCAAGTAGGCAACTGCTAGTAATATTTGAGACCATGTAATCCTAGTTATAAAAAGAATATATTTATTGCATCATTGTTATATATCTGGGATTTATCAACCTACTTTATAATGATTTGTTAAGTATATGTATTTAATAAATTACATCTAAGGAATAATGAATGTCCTAACATAGTCAATAATCTAGACTTGGTGTTATCTAGTCATCCAATAATAGTAACAGTTAACGCTAAATATCTTGAGGATGCAAAGCTAATATAGAATTAACGCACACAAACTAATGCTTACATAAACATACTGGTTGATCATCTTTGTATGAGATATTACAATTTACTATATAGTTAACTGGCACAGAGTATAATAATCCAAAGCATTCATAATACATCTCCAAATACCAAATAGGACTTGAGGAAGAACCAAAAGCTTAACCACAACTTTTAATTAATGTTTTGATTAAGTGACATTAACCAAACCCTTAGAGCTAAACAAAGCTAACACATTATTTATTTTCTGCAATTTATTTTTAATAATTTATATTCCTTAATTATAAATTAGTAAGTACTTCAGCTCCTAAGTGAAATTTGTTAACTTTTCACTATCCATGTAGAGTTGATAATTTTTATACTATTACGCAACGAAGTACTAGTATACTTACTAGAACCAAATCAATTGTCAACTTGGCTGTTTCTAGTTACCAATATGTGATTATATTCCTTTTTATTTGCATATGTGGTTCTTAATCATTTGTGACAAGAAAAATGAATTTATACGCATAATCAACCTTGCAAAACTTAACTAGTGAAAATGTAAACTCTTAATTTATCGAATGATATACATTTAATTTATTATTATTGTATGGAAATATTAATTTATTTTCATAAAACAATTATATACATTTAAATATATGTGTCTAATTTTAGATTTGATCCAAAAATGGGCCAATCTCAAAGAATGTGGGTGAATTATCAACTCAACAATTTGTCTACTCTTTCTCTTTGGTTATTGTAAGTGTACGACATTTCTTTGTAATTGACACAACCCTCTCAGCTAAATCAATGACAGGATCACAAGATCTCTCCAAAACCTCATCCTCTTCTACCAAGAGACCAATGGTAACTCAAGGTTCAGTTGATATATATGCTGCGCAGTGCAAAAACTGCTTGAAGTGGAGAGTGATTGATACACAGGATGAGTTTGAAGAGATCCGACACAAATTCGTTCGACAACCTTTTGTTTGTAGCAAAAAGGCTAATTGCAGCTGTGATGATCCTACTGATATTAAATATGATTCTAGTCGGACATGGGCCGTTGACAAGCCTAGCATTCCAAAGACTCCGCAAGGTTTCAAGAGAATCTTGGTACTTAGAAAAGATTACTCTAAATTTGACTCTTACTACATCACACCTACAAGTAAAAAACTAAGAACCCGCAATGAGATATCGGCATATCTAAAAGATCATCCATAACACACTGGTGTATCTGCTTCGGATTTTAATTTTTCATCTCCAAAGATAATGCAAGATACCATCCCAGAATATATCGAGCAGAAGGATTCTACTATCAAAATAGCTAAGACAGCTAAAGACAAAGTTTGCGAAATATCATCACAAATTTCCTACATGTTGTTGTTGATGTTATTTTTGCAAACTTTGTGCAAAAAAAAATCTAATTTCTTTGAAGTGTTTGTTGTGTTTTTTTTTTTTTTGAAAAGTTGAAGTATTTGTATTCTATCATTCATAAAAAGTGTTGTATTTTTTAGGTACACTTTCAAGGCTAACTCTAACAAAGTATAAATATTTTCATATCCAAATTTTATCTCTCTTTTCTTATATTTTCAATCTTAACTCATACCCAATGATATATGTTGATAATGTCATTTTCCTCATTCCATCGCATGCTTTATATTTACAATAATACTTCATCCATCATTTAATTTAACAAGATTTTATGCTCTCTTGTTAAGACTAACATCTATTACCCACTACCATGTCCCTTTTTTGCCAATCGTAATTCAAAGCAATTACCCTTGACTTATTTGCATTGAATATCTTGATGAATTGGTGCAACCACCTAAGTGAAATTACTTTTGACTTTTCCCTATTTGCGAAAATTCTCAAGATGTGTTTTCGCCCACATACCATACTATTTACATCTCATATCAAAAGTCTATGTCTAAAAGAATTGTAGTTTATATTCAATCCAAATTTATGTCACACGCTTTGGTTTCAAAATAAGATAAATATGTTGAAGGTGTTTCTACTTTTTCAGTAATATGTCATATTTAATTCGAATTTATACCACATGTATTTCATATAATTATTTCGAATCAATTTAAATATGTATTTGTCACATTTTGAATCGAGAAAGGAAAGCGAATACCAAGGCTTCAACTTGTGGTGCTTCTCAATTTTCAATAGAAAAGCACATACCTTACATGCAAAATATGAGAAAGCAAGAAAGAAAGTTCTGAAAATAATATTGCAAATTTTATATAATGTAGAATCCATTGAAAATCTATATTTCTTACAATCCAATCTAGGTCTTTCAATGTATTCTCCGTTGTATATAAAGATTGCAATAACTTTTCTTGAACTTCTTTTTTCATATTTCGCATTCAAAGTTCGTCTCTTCTATTGGAAATATTGAACCCCATAGTTGAAGCATGGTTATTCACTTTCTTTTATTTTTTCTAAATGTACCAAATATATAAATGATTAGCAAAAAATAGTATATGAAGTGCATGTGGAACAGATAATTGGATTAAATAGATGTGATTAGTTAAAAAAGAACACCTTCAATATATTTCTCTTATTCAAGAACCAAAACATGTGATACAAATTTGAAGTGAATATATAAATTGCAATGATTTTTGAAGATCACCATATAAACATAGACTTTTGAAAGAAAATCCAACTTGAGAATTTTGGCCAACTAAGAAAAGTTAAAAGTAATTTTTCGAGTGAGTTATTTCTCTTGTAGTATTTTGAAATAATAGAATTGAAAGTAGGAACAAACTCAATCTTATAAAATTGATTTTTAAGGTGAGGATTGCACCTACTTGTAAATTCATGTATATGTCATTTTACTTTCGATATGAGACACTTTAACACCCCCTCACGCTTAGTACTATTGGGCTTGGTGTGTGGATATAAATGGAGGGTAGCTCAATAGCGGATGGCCCAACGGATCATGAAGAGACTTCAATATCATATTAGAATTTTTTTTGGTTATGTCACAATAAATATGGTCAATCAGTCAAAAACAATTGGTCAATCAGTCAAAAACAATTGGTCAAATTTTATTTTTAATATATTACAATAAATTTGGTCAATTAGTCAAAAACAATTGGTCAAAAAGATATTTATATTACTAAAAATATATTTTTCATTTAATATAAATTTCTTTATGGAAGTTGTTTTAATATATTATTATAAATTTAATATAAATATAAATATGGATGCTTTTTCAATATATAACAATAAATTTGGTCAATTAGTCAAAACAATTGTTCAAATAAAAAATATATTACTAAATATAGATTTTTTTAATTTAATATAATTTGTGTATGGAAGTTGTTTAATTATATTACTATAAATAAAATTTTTGATTTAATATAAATTTAAGCATGAGAGCATAGTTTATTCATTGGTGTAGTGCGGGTGAATTATCAACTCAACAATTTGTCTACTCTTTCTCTTTGGTTATTGTAAGTGTACGACATTTCTTTGTAATTGAAATCTATTTTCTTTGCTCACCTGTCCAACATCAGCTAAATAGATCGGTGACATCTTCTCTTCTTCTCCAAACCCTAAACACTGTCATTCACACAACCCTCTCAGCTAAATCAATGGCAGGATCCCAAGATCTCTCCAAAACCTCATCCTCTTCTGCCAAGAGACCAATGGTAGCTCAAGGTTCAGTTGATATATATGCTGCGCAGTGCAAAAGCTGCTTGAAGTGGAGAGGGATTGATACACAGGATTAGTTTGAAGAGATCCGACACAAATTCGTTCGACAACCCTTTGTTTGTAGCAAAAAGGCTAATTACAGCTGTGATGATCCTACTGATATTAAATATGATTCTAGTCGGACATGGGCCGTTGACAAGCCTAGCATTCCAAAGACTCCGCAAGGTTTCAAGAGAATCTTGGTAATTATAAAAGATTACTCTAAATTTGACTCTTACTACATCACACCTACAGGTAAAAAACTAAGAACCCGCAATGAGATATCGGAATATCTAAAAGATCATCCATAACACACTGGTGTATCTGCTTCGAATTTTAATTTTTCATCTCCAAAGATAATGCAAGATACCATCCCAGAATATATCGAGCAGAAGGATTCTACTATCAAAATAGCTAAGACAGCTAAAGACGAAGTTTGAGAAATATCATCAGAAATTTCCTACATGTTGTTGTTGATGTTATTTTCGGATAGTGTCTTATGGGGTACTTAAATCCAGCTGTATTGAAACAAATTTTTGCTCTAGAGGTTTTTTGTAACCTAAATAGAGTTTTTGTTGATTAATCATAACACTAGGAAAAATATGTTTACTTTTCATCTAATTATCATTTTCGCTAAGCTTATTTTGGTGGGTTTGATTTATGCTCCCCCACCCTTTCTTTTATTTTTTATTTTAATAATACTTTTTCGTGGATGGTAAAGTAGTGGTAGTGCATTGGGGTGCGAACATAATTGGGATGCCCATGAATTACAATGATGCCATGCTTGCAAACTTTGTGCAAAAAAAAATCTAATTTCTTTGTAATCTGACACACACATGTTTAAATCATACATATAAAATTGATTTTACACATGTTTAAATCATACATATTATGTTTTGTTTTAATATGTTAATATTGATTAGTTATAAACTTTGTTACTAATTGCTATGTTAACTTACATCTCTCTCGCTCTCTCTTGTGTGTTTGTTTGACAAATTCATAATTGTTTCTTGCAAAAAAGATTCTAGCCCGGTTGATACTTGATGACAGGAATTCATATGACATTACTAGTACTTTTTTATTATACTTTTAGATTAGTTTATATGCTTTTCATAGCTAGATTACACAAAAACAACCCCTAGGTAATCAAGTAGCAAGAAAAATAGAAAATGAGGTAAAAAGAGCAAGAATGATCAAGAAAATGCAAAAATCAACTTACACTAATGACCGATCGTGCCATAATGACCTATATCGTGCCACGATGGTGAGGAGTTTGGTAAATCGCCGCCTAGGCGATGAACAAAAAACTATACAATCCAACAAATTGGTCCCATCGTGACAAGATGAATCTCAGCGTGGCAAGATGGCTCGCTGAAGAAGCCCATTAGAAGCTTATAAATATCTCATTTCTCCATTTCATATCTCAGACTTTGTAAGTCATAGAAAAATACAAAGGAGAGCATCAACACAATGAGTCAAGGGGAGCTAAGGGCGCTCCAAGAGGAAGGCAATCTCTCTTCCAAAGGGTACCCTCTTCGACTAAGATAATTAGGTTATTTATGTTTAATCTTCTTGTCTTAGATAGACTACGACTATGACTAGTTAAGATCCTTAAGGGTTAGGTCAAGTAGGCAACTGCTAGTAATATTTGAGACCATGTAATCCTAGTTATAAAAAGAATATATTTATTGCATCATTGTTATATATCTGGGATTTATCAACCTGCTTTATAATGATTTGTTAAGTATATGTATTTAATAAATTACATCTAAGGAATAATGAATGTCCTAACATAGTCAATAATCTAGACTTGGTGTTATCTAGTCATCCAATAATAGTAACAGTTAACGCTAAATATCTTGAGGATGCAAAGCTAATATAGAATTAACGCACACAAACTAATGCTTACATAAACATACTGGTTGATCATCTTTGTATGAGATATTACAATTTACTATATAGTTAATTGGCACAGAGTATAATAATCCAAAGCATTCATAATACATCTCCAAATACCAAATAGGACTTGAGGAAGAACCAAAAGCTTAACCACAACTTTTAATTAATGTTTTGATTAAGTGACATTAACCAAACCCTTAGAGCTAAACAAAGCTAACACATTATTTATTTTCTGCAATTTATTTTTAATAATTTATATTCCTTAATTATAAATTAGTAAGTACTTCAGCTCCTAAGTGAAATTTGTTAACTTTTCACTATCCATGTAGAGTTGATAATTTTTATACTATTACGCAACGAAGTACTAGTATACTTACTAGAACCAAATCAATTGTCAACTTGGCTGTTTCTAGTTACCAAAATGTGATTAGATTCCTTTTTATTTGCATATGTGGTTCTTAATCATTTGTGACAAGATAAATGAATTTATACGCATAATCAACCTTGCAAAATTTAACTAGTGAAAATGTAAACGCTTAATTTATCGAATGATATACATTTAATTTATTATTATTGTATGGAAATATTAATTTATTTTCATAAAACAATTATATACATTTAAATATATGTGTCTAATTTTAGATTTGATCCAAAAATGGGCCAATCTCGAAGAATGTGGGTGAATTATCAACTCAACAATTTGTCTACTCTTTCTCTTTGGTTATTGTAAGTGTACGACATTTCTTTGTAATTGAAATCTATTTTCTTTGCTCACCTGTCCAACATCAGCTAAATATATCGGTGACATCTTCTCTTCTTCTCCAAACCCTAAACACTGTCATTCACACAACCCTCTCAGCTAAATCAATGGCAGGATCCCAAGATCTCTCTAAAACCTCATCCTCTTCTACCAAGAGACCAATGGTAACTCAAGGTTCAGTTGATATATATGCTGCGCAGTGCAAAAACTGCTTGAAGTGGAGAGTGATTGATACACAGGATGAGTTTGAAGAGATCCGACACAAATTCGTTCGACAACCTTTTGTTTGTAGCAAAAAGGCTAATTGCAGCAGTGATGATCCTACTGATATTAAATATGATTCTAGTCGGACATGGGCCGTTGACAAGCCTAGCATTCCAAAGACTCCGCAAGGTTTCAAGAGAATCTTGGTACTTAGAAAAGATTACTCTAAATTTGACTCTTACTACATCACACCTATAGGTAAAAAACTAAGAACCCGCAATGAGATATCGGCATATCTAAAAGATCATCCATAACACACTGGTGTATCTGCTTCGGATTTTAATTTTTCATCTCCAAAGATAATGCAAGATACCATCCCAGAATATATCGAGCAGAAGGATTCTACTGTCAAAATAGCTAAGACAGCTAAAGACGAAGTTTGAGAAATATCATCACAAATTTCCTACATGCTGTTGTTGATGTTATTTTCGGATAGTGTCTTATGGGGTACTTAAATCCAGCTGTATTGAAACAAATTTTTGCTCTAGTGGTTTTTTGTAACCTAAATAGAGTTTTTGTTGATTAATCATAACACTAGGAAAAATATGTTTACTTTTCATCTAATTATCATTTTCGCTAAGCTTATTTTGGTGGGTTTGATTTATGCTCCCCCACCCTTTCTTTTATTTTTTATTTTAATAATACTTTGCGTGGATGGTAAAGTAGTGGTAGTTCATTGGGGTGCCAACATAATTGGGATGCCCATGAATTACAATGATGCCATGCTTGCAAACTTTGTGCAAAAAAAAAAATCTAATTTCTTTGAAGTGTTTGTTGTGTTTTTTTTTTTTGAAAAGTTGAAGTGTTTGTATTCTATCATTCATAAAAAGTGTTGTCTTTTTTAAGTACACTTTCAAAGCTAACTCTAACAAAGTATAAATATTTTCATATCCAAATTTTATCTCTTTCATCTTTTCTTATATTTTCAATCTTAACTCATACCCAATGATATATGTTCATGTCAAAAAAAAAAAAATGATATATGTTGATAATGTCATTTTCCTCATTCCATCGCATGCTTTATATTTACAATAATACTTCATCCATCATTTAATTTAACAAGGTTTTATGCTCTCTTGTTAAGACTAACATCTATTACCCACTACCATGTCCCTTTTTTGCCAATCGTAATTCAAAGCAATTACCCTTGACTTATTTGCATTGAATATCTTGATGAATTGGTGCAACCGCCTAAGTTAAATTACTTTTGACTTTTCCCTATTTGCGAAAATTCTCAAGATGTGTTTTCGCCCACATACCATACTATTTACATCTCATATCAAAAGTCTATGTCTAAAAGAATTGTAGTTTATATTCAATCCAAATTTATGTCACACGCTTTGGTTTCAAAATAAGATAAATATGTTGAAGGTGTTTCTACCTTTTCAGTAATATGTCATATTTAATTCGAATTTATACCACATGTATTTCATATAATTATTTCAAATCAATTTAAATATGTATTTGTCACATTTTGAATCGATAAAGGAAAGCGAATACCAAGGCTTCAACTTGTGGTGCTTCTCAATTTTCAATAGAAAAGCACATACCTTACATGCAAAATATGAGAAAGCAAGAAAGAAAGTTCTGAAAATAATATTGCAAATTTTATATAATGTAGAATCCATTGAAAATCTATATTTCTTACAATCCAATCTAGGTCTTTCAATGTATTCTCCGTTGTATATAAAGATTGCAATAACTTTTCTTGAACTTCTTTTTTCATATTTTGCATTCAAAGTTCGTCTCTTCTATTGGAAATATTGAACCCCATAGTTGAAGCATGGTTATTCACTTTCTTTTATTTTTTCTAAATGTACCAAATATATAAATGATTAGCAATAAATAGTATATGAAGTGCATGTGGTACATATATTTGGATTAAATAGATGTGATTAGTGAAAAAAGAACACCTTCAATATATTTCTCTTATTCTGGAACCAAAACATGTGATACAAATTTGAAGTGAATATATAAATTGCAATGATTTTTGAAGATCACCATATAAACATAGACTTTTGAAAGAAAATCCAACTTGAGAATTTTGGCCAACTAAGAAAAGTTAAAAGTAATTTTTCGAGTGAGTTATTTCTCTTGTAGTATTTTGAAATAATAGAATTGAAAGTAGGAACAAACTCAATCTTATAAAATTGATTTTTAAGGTGAGGATTGCACCTACTTGTAAATTCATGTATATGTCATTTTACTTTCGATATGAGACACTTTAACACCCCCTCACGCTTAGTACTATTGGGCTTGGTGTGTGGATATAAATGGAGGGTAGCTCAATAGCGGGTGGCCCAACGGATCATGAAGAGACTTCAATATCTTATTAGAATTTTTTTTGGTTATGTCACAATAAATATGGTCAATCAGTCAAAAACAATTGGTCAATCAGTCAAAAACAATTGGTCAAATTTTACTTTTAATATATTACAATAAATTTGGTCAATCAGTCAAAAACAATTGGTCAAAAAGATATTTATATTACTAAAAATATATTTTTCATTTAATATAAATTTCTTTATGGAAGTTGTTTTAATATATTATTATAAATTTAATATAAATATAAATATGGATGCTTTTTCAATATATTACAATAAATTTGTTCAATTAGTCAAAACAATTGTTCATATAAAAAATATATTACTAAATATAGATTTTTTTAATTTAATATAATTTGTGTATGGAAGTTGTTTAATTATTTTACTATAATTAAAATTCTTGATTTAATATAAATTTAAGCATGAGAGCATAGTTTATTCATTGGTGTAGTGCGGGTGAATTATCAACTCAACAATTTGTCTACTCTTTCTCTTTGGTTATTGTAAGTGTACGACATTTCTTTGTAATTGAAATCTATTTTCTTTGGTCACCTGTCCAACATCAGCTAAATAGATCGGTGACATCTTCTCTTCTTCTCCAAACCCTAAACACTGTCATTCACACAACCCTCTCAGCTAAATCAATGGCAGGATCCCAAGATCTCTCCAAAACCTCATCCTCTTCTGCCAAGAGACCAATGGTAGCTCAAGGTTCAGTTGATATATATGCTGCGCAGTGCAAAAACTGCTTGAAGTGGAGAGTGATTGATACACAGGATGAGTTTGAAGAGATCCGACACAAATTCGTTCGACAACCCTTTGTTTGTAGCAAAAAGGCTAATTACAGCTGTGATGATCCTACTGATATTAAATATGATTCTAGTCGGACATGGGCCGTTGACAAGCCTAGCATTCCAAAGACTCCGCAAGGTTTCAAGAGAATCTTGGTACTTAGAAAAGATTACTCTAAATTTGACTCTTACTACATCACACCTACAGGTAAAAAACTAAGAACCCGCAATGAGATATCGAAATATCTAAAAGATCATCCAGAACACACTGGTGTATCTGCTTCGGATTTCAATTTTTCATCTCCAAAGATAATGCAAGATACCATCCTAGAATATATCGAGCAGAAGGATTCTACTATCAAAATAGCTAAGACAGCTAAAGACGAAGTTTGAGAAATATCATCAGAAATTTCCTACATGTTGTTGTTGATGTTATTTTCGGATAGTGTCTTATGGGGTACTTAAATCCAGGTGTATTGAAAAAAATTTTTGCTCTAGTGGTTTTTTGTAACCTAAATAGAGTTTTTGTTGATTAATCATAACACTAGGAAAAATATGTTTACTTTTCATCTAATTATCATTTTCGCTAAGCTTATTTTGGTGGGTTTGATTTATGCTCCCCCACCCTTTCTTTTATTTTTTATTTTAATAATACTTTTTCGTGGATGGTAAAGTAGTGGTAGTGCATTGGGGTGCGAACATAATTGGGATGCCCATGAATTACAATGATGCCATGCTTGCAAACTTTGTGCAAAAAGAAATCTAATTTCTTTGTAATCTGACACACACATGTTTAAATCATACATATAAAATTGATTTTACACATGTTTAAATCATACATATTATGTTTTGTTTTAATATGTTAATATTGATTAGTTATAAACTTTGTTACTAATTGCTATGTTAACTTACATCTCTCTCGCTCTCTCTTGTGTGTTTGTTTGACAAATTCATAATTTTTTCTTGCAAAAAAGATTCTAGCCCGGTTGATACTTGATGACGGGAATTTATATGACATTACTAGTACTTTTTTATTATACTTTTAGATTAGTTTATATGCTTTTCATAGCTAGATTACACAAAATCAACCCCTAGGTACTCAAGTAGCAAGAAAAATAGAAAATGAGGTAAAAAGAGCAAGAATGATCAAGAAAATGCAAAAATCAACTTACACTAATGACCCATCGTGCCATAATGACCTATATCGTGCCACGATGGTGAGGAGTTTGGTAAATCGCCGCCTAGGAGATGAACAAAAAACTATACAATCCAACAAATTGGTCCCATCGTGACAAGATGAATCTCAGCGTGGCAAGATGGCTCGCTGAAGAAGCCCATTAGAAGCTTATAAATAACTCATTTCTCCATTTCATATCTCAGACTTTGTAAGTCATAGAAAAATACAAAGGAGAGCATCAACACAATGAGTCAAGGGGAGCTAAGGGCGCTCCAAGAGGAAGGCAATCTCTCTTCCAAAGGGTACCCTCTTCGACTAAGATAATTAGGTTATTTATGTTTAATCTTCTTGTCTTAGATAGACTACGACTATGACTAGTTAAGATCCTTAAGGGTTAGGTCAAGTAGGCAACTGCTAGTAATATTTGAGACCATGTAATCCTAGTTATAAAAAGAATATATTTATTGCATCATTGTTATATATCTGCGATTTATCAACCTGCTTTATAATGATTTGTTAAGTATATGTATTTAATAAATTACATCTAAGGAATAATGAATGTCCTAACATAGTCAATAATCTAGACTTGGTGTTATCTAGTCATCCAATAATAGTAACAGTTAACGCTAAATATCTTGAGGATGCAAAGCTAATATAGAATTAACGCACACAAACTAATGCTTACATAAACATACTGGTTGATCATCTTTGTATGAGATATTACAATTTACTATATAGTTAACTGGCACAGAGTATAATAATCCAAAGCAATCACAATACATCTCCAGATACCAAATAGGACTTGAGGAAGAACCAAAAGCTTAACCACAACTTTTAATTAATGTTTTGATTAAGTGACATTAACCAAACCCTTAGAGCTAAACAAAGCTAACACATTATTTATTTTCTGCAATTTATTTTTAATAATTTATATTCCTTAATTATAAATTAGTAAGTACTTCAGCTCCTAAGTGAAATTTGTTAACTTTTCACTATCCATGTAGAGTCGATAATTTTTATACTATTACGCAACGAACTACTAGTATACTTACTAGAACCAAATCAATTGTCAACTTGGCTGTTTCTAGTTACCAAAATGTGATTAGATTCCTTTTTATTTGCATATGTGGTTCTTAATCATTTGTGACAAGATAAATGAATTTATACGCATAATCAACCTTGCAAAATTTAACTAGTGAAAATGTAAACGGTTAATTTATCGAATGATATACATTTAATTTATTATTATTGTATGGAAATATTAATTTATTTTCATAAAACAATTATATACATTTAAATATATGTGTCTAATTTTAGATTTGATCCAAAAAAGGGGCAATCTCGAAGAATGTGGGTGAATTATCAACTCAACAATTTGTCTACTCTTTCTCTTTGGTTATTGTAAGTGTACGACATTTCTTTATAATTGAAATCTATTTTCTTTGCTCACCTGTCCAACATCAGCTAAATAGATCAGTGACATCTTCTCTTCTTCTCCAAACCCTAAACACTGTCATTCACTCAACCCTCTCAGCTAAATCAATGGCAGGATCCCATGATCTCTCCAAAACCTCATCCTATTCTACTAAGAGACCAATGGTAACTCAAGGTTCAGTTGATATATATGCTGCGCAGTGCAAAAACTGCTTGAAGTGGAGAGTGATTGATACACAGGATGAGTTTGAAGAGATCCGACACAAATTCGTTCGACAACCCTTTGTTTGTAGCAAAAAGGCTAATTACAGCTGTGATGATCCTACTGATATTAAATATGATTCTAGTCGGACATGGGCCGTTGACAAGCCTAGCATTCCAAAGACTCCGCAAGGTTTCAAGAGAATCTTGGTACTTAGAAAAGATTACTCTAAATTTGACTCTTACTACATCACACCTACAAGTAAAAAACTAAGAACCCCCAATGAGATATCGGCATATCTAAAAGATCATCCATAACACACTGGTGTATCTGCTTCGGATTTTAATTTTTCATCTCCAAAGATAATGCAAGATACCATCCCAGAATATATCGAGCAGAAGGATTCTACTATCAAAATAGCTAAGACAGCTAAAGAGGAAGTTTGAGAAATATCATCACAAATTTCCTACATGCTGTTGTTGATGTTATTTTTGGATACTGTCTTCTAGGGTACTTAAATCCAGCGGTATTGAAACAAATTTTTGCTCTAGTGGTTTTTTGTAACCTAAATAGAGTTTTTGTTGATTAATCATAACACTAGGAAAATTATGTTTACTTTTCATCTAATTATCATTTTCGCTAAGCTTATTTTGGTGGGTTTGATTTATGCTCCCCCACCCTTTATTTTATTTTTTATTTTAATAATACTTTTCGTGGATGGTAAAGTAGTGGTAGTGCATTGGGGTACCAACATAATTGGGATGCCCATGAATTACAATGATGCCATGCTTGTAAACTTTGTGCAAAAAAAAAATCTAATTTCTTTGAAGTGTTTGTTGTGTTTTTTTTTTTTTTTGAAAAGTTGAAGTGTTTGTATTCTATCATTCATAAAAAGTGTTGTCTTTTTTAGGTACACTTTCAAGGCTAAATCTAACAAAGTATAAATATTTTCATATCCAAATTTTATCTCTTTCATCTTTTCTTATATTTTCAATCTTAACTCATACCCAATGATATATGTTGATAATATCATTTTCCTCATTCCATCGCATGCTTTATATTTACAATAGTACTTCATCCATCATTTAATTTAACAAGATTTTATGCTCTCTTGTTAAGACTAACATCTATTACCCACTACCATGTCCCTTTTTTGCCAATCGTAATTCAAAGCAATTACCCTTGACTTATTTGCATTGAATATCTTGATGAATTGGTGCAACCACCTAAGTGAAATTACTTTTGACTTTTCCCTATTTGCGAAAATTCTCTAGATGTGTTTTCGCCCACATACCATACTATTTACATCTCATATCAAAAGTCTATGTCTAAAAGAATTGTAGTTTATATTCAATCCAAATTTATGTCACACGCTTTGGTTTCAAAATAAGATAAATATGTTGAAGGTGTTTCTACCTTTTCAGTAATATGTCATATTTAATTCGAATTTATACCACATGTATTTCATATAATTATTTCGAATCAATTTAAATATGTATTTGTCACATTTTGAATCTAGAAAGGAAAGCGAATACCAAGGCTTCAACTTGTGGTGCTTCTCAATTTTCAATAGAAAAACACATACCTTACATGCAAAATATGAGAATGCAAGAAAGAAAGTTCTGAAAATAATATTGCAAATTTTATATAATGTAGAATCCATTGAAAATCTATATTTCTTACAATCCAATCTAGGTCTTTCAATGTATTCTCCGTTGTATATAAAGATTGCAATAACTTTTCTTGAACTTCTTTTTTCATATTTTGCATTCAAAGTTCGTCTCTTCTATTGGAAATATTGAACCCCATAGTTGAAGCATGGTTATTCACTTTCTTTTATTTTTTCTAAATGTACCAAATATATAAATGATTAGCAATAAATAGTATATGAAGTGCATGTGGTACATATAATTGGATTAAATAGATGTGATTATTGAAAAAAGAACACCTTCAATATATTTTTCTTATTCTGGAACCAAAACATGTGATACAAATTTGAAGTGAATATATAAATTGCAATAATGATTTTTGAAGATCACCATATAAACATAGACTTTTGAAAGAAAATACAACTTGAGAATTTTGGCCAACTAAGAAAAGTTAAAAGTAATTTTTCGAGTGAGTTATTTCTCTTGTAGTATTTTGAAATAATAGAATTGAAAGTAGGAACAAACTCAATCTTATAAAATTGATTTTTAAGGTGAGGATTGCACCTACTTGTAAATTCATGTATATGTCATTTTACTTTCGATATGAGACACTTTAACACCCCCTCACGCTTAGTACTATTGGGCTTGGTGTGTGGATATAAATGGAGGGTAGCTCAATAGCGGGTGGCCCAACGGATCATGAAGAGACTTCAATATCATATTAGAATTTTTTTTGGTTATGTCACAATAAATTTGGTCAATCAGTCAAAAACAATTGGTCAATCAGTCTAAAACAATTGGTCAAATTTTTTTTTTAATATATTACAATAAATTTGGTCAATCAGTAAAAAACAATTGGTCAAATTTTTTTTTAATATATTACAATAAATTTGGTCAATCAGTCAAAAACAATTGGTCAAAAAGATATTTATATTACTAAAAATATATTTTTCATTTAATATAAATTTCTTTATGGAAGTTGTTTTAATATATTATTATAAATTTAATATAAATATAAATATGGATGCTTTTTCAATATATTACAATAAATTTGGTCAATTAGTCAAAACAATTGTTCAAATAACAAATATATTACTAAATATAGATTTTTTTAATTTAATATAATTTGTGTATGGAAGTTGTTTAATTATATTACTATAAATAAAATTCTTGATTTAATATAAATTTAAGCATGAGAGCATAGTTTATTCATTGGTGTAGTGCGGGTGAATTAACAACTCAACAATTTGTGTAGTCTTTCTCTTTGGTTATTGTAAGTGTACGACATTTCTTTGTAATTGAAATCTATTTTCTTTGCTCACCTGTCCAACATCAGCTAAATAGATCGGTGACATCTTCTCTTCTTCTCCAAACCCTAAACACTGTCATTCACACAACCCTCTCAGCTAAATCAATGGCAGGATCCCAAGATCTCTCCAAAACCTCATCCTCTTCTGCCAAGAGACCAATGGTAGCTCAAGGTTCAATTGATATATATGTTGCGCAGTGCAAAAACTGCTTGAAGTGGAGAGTGATTGATACACAGGATGAGTTTGAAGAGATCCGACACAAATTCGTTCGACAACCCTTTGTTTGTAGCAAAAAGGCTAATTACAGCTGTGATGATCCTACTGATATTAAATATGATTCTAGTCGGACATGGGCCGTTGACAAGCCTAGCATTCCAAAGACTCCGCAAGGTTTCAAGAGAATCTTGGTACTTAGAAAAGATTACTCTAAATTTGACTCTTACTACATCACACCTACAGGTAAAACACTAAGAACCCGCAATGAGATATCGGAATATCTAAAAGATCATCCAGAACACACTGGTGTATCTGCTTCGGATTTTAATTTTTCATCTCCAAAGATAATGCAAGATACCATCCCAGAATATATCGAGCAGAAGGATTCTACTATCAAAATAGCTAAGACAGCTAAAGACGAAGTTTGAGAAATATCATCAGAAATTTCCTACATGCTGTTGTTGATGTTATTTTCGGATAGTGTCTTATGGGGTACTTAAATCCAGCTGTATTGAAACAAATTTTTGCTTTAGTGGTTTTTTGTAACCTAAATAGAGTTTTTGTTGATTAATCATAACACTAGGAAAAATATGTTTACTTTTCATCTTATTATCATTTTCGCTAAGCTTATTTTGGTGGGTTTGATTTATGCTCCCCCACCCTTTCTTTTATTTTTTATTTTAATGATACTTTTTCGTGGATGGTAAAGTAGTGGTAGTGCATTGGGGTGCCAACATAATTGGGATGCCCATGAATTACAATGATGCCATGCTTGTAAACTTTGTGCAAAAAAAAAATCTAATTTCTTTGAAGTGTTTGTTGTGTTTTTTTTTTTTTTGAAAAGTTGAAGTGTTTGTATTCTATCATTCATAAAAAGTGTTGTATTTTTTAGGTACACTTTCAAGGCTAAGTCTAACAAAGTATAAATATTTTCATATCCAAATTATATCTCTTTCATCTTTTCTTATATTTTCAATCTCAACTCATACCCAATGATATATGTTGATAATGTCATTTTCCTCATTCCATCGCATGCTTTATATTTACAATAATACTTCATCCATCAGTTAATTTAACAATATTTTATGCTCTCTTGTTAAGACTAACATCTATTACCCACTACCATGTCCCTTTTATGCCAATCGTAATTCAAAGCAATTACCCTTGACTAATTTGCACTGAATATCTTGATGAATTCGTGCAACCACCTAAGTGAAATTACTTTTGACTTTTCCCTATTTGCGAAAATTCTCAAGATGTGTTTTCGCCCACAAACCATACTATTTACATCTCATATCAAAAGTCTATGTCTAAAAGAATTGTAGTTTATATTCAATCCAAATTTATGTCACACGCTTTGGTTTCAAAATAAGATAAATATGTTGAAGGTGTTTCTACCTTTTCAGTAATATGTCATATTTAATTCGAATTTATACCACATGTATTTCATATAATTATTTCGAATCAATTTAAATATGTATTTGTCACATTTTGAATCGAGAAAGGAAAGCGAATACCAAGGCTTCAACTTGTGGTGCTTCTCAATTTTCAATAGAAAAGCACATACCTTACATGCAAAATATGAGAAAGCAAGAAAGAAAGTTCTGAAAATAATATTGCAAATTTTATATAATGTAGAATCCATTGAAAATCTATATTTCTTACAATCCAATCTAGGTCTTTCAATGTATTCTCCGTTGTATATAAAGATTGCAATAACTTTTCTTGAACTTCTTTTTTCATATTTTGCATTCAAAGTTCGTCTCTTCTATTGGAAATATTGAACCCCATAGTTGAAGCATGGTTATTCACTTTCTTTTATTTTTTCTAAATGTACCAAATATATAAATGATTAGCAATAAATAGTATATGAAGTGCATGTGGTACAGATAATTGGATTAAATAGATGTGATTAGTGAAAAAAGAACACCTTCAATATATTTCTCTTATTCTGGAACCAAAACATGTGATACAAATTTGAAGTGAATATATAAATTGCAATGATTTTTGAAGATCACCATATAAACATAGACTTTTGAAAGAAAATCCAACTTGAGAATTTTGGCCATCTAAGAAAAGTTAAAAGTAATTTTTCGAGTGAGTTATTTCTCTTGTAGTATTTTGAAATAATAGAATTGAAAGTAGGAACAAACTCAATCTTATAAAATTGATTTTTAAGGTGAGGATTGCACCTACTTGTAAATTCATGTATATGTCATTTTACTTTCAATATGAGACACTTTAACACCCCCTCACGCCTAGTACTATTGGGCTTGGTGTGTGGATATAAATGGAGGGTAGCTCAATAGCGGGTGGCCCAACGGATCATGAAGAGACTTCAATATCATATTAGAATTTTTTTTGGTTATGTCACAATAAATTTGGTCAATCAGTCAAAAACAATTGGACAATCAGTCTAAAACAATTGGTCAAATTTTTTTTTAATATATTACAATAAATTTGGTCAATCAGTAAAAAACAATTGGTCAAATTTTTTTTTTAATATATTACAATAAATTTGGTTAATCAGTCCAAAACAATTGGTCAAAAAGATATTTATATTACTAAAAATATATTTTTCATTTAATATAAATTTCTTTATGGAAGTTGTTTTAATATATTATTATAAATTTAATATAAATATAAATATGGATGTTTTTTCAATATATTACAATAAATTTGGTCAATTAGTCAAAACAATTGTTCAAATAAAAAATATATTACTAAATATAGATTTTTTTAATTTAATATAATTTGTGTATGGAAGTTGTTTAATTATATTACTATAAATAAAATTCTTGATTTAATATAAATTTAAGCATGAGAGCATAGTTTATTCATTGGTGTAGTGCGGGTGAATTATCAACTCAACAATTTGTCTACTCTTTCTCTTTGGTTATTGTAAGTGTACGACATTTCTTTGTAATTGAAATCTATTTTCTTTGCTCACCTGTCCAACATCAGCTAAATAGATCGGTGACATCTTCTCTTCTTCTCCAAACCCTAAACACTGTCATTCACACAACCCTCTCAGCTAAATCAATGGCAGGATCCCAAGATCTCTCCAAAACCTCATCCTCTTCTGCCAAGAGACCAATGGTAGCTCAAGGTTTAGTTGATATATATGCTGCGCAGTGCAAAAACTGCTTGAAGTGGAGAGTGATTGATACACAGGATGAGTTTGAAGAGATCCGACACAAATTCGTTCGACAACCCTTTGTTTGTAGCAAAAAGGCTAATTAAAGCTGTGATGATCCTACTGATATTAAATATGATTCTAGTCGGACATGGGCCGTTGACAAGCCTAGCATTCCAAAGACTCCGCAAGGTTTCAAGAGAATCTTGGTACTTAGAAAAGATTACTCTAAATTTGACTCTTACTACATCACACCTACAGGTAAAACACTAAGAACCCGCAATGAGATATCGGAATATCTAAAAGATCATCCAGAACACACTGGTGTATCTGCTTCGGATTTTAATTTTTCATCTCCAAAGATAATGCAAGATACCATCCCAGAATATATCGAGCAGAAGGATTCTACTATCAAAATAGCTAAGACAGCTAAGGACGAAGTTTGAGAAATATCATCAGAAATTTCCTACATGCTGTTGTTGATGTTATTTTCGGATAGTGTCTTATGGGGTACTTAAATCCAGCTGTATTGAAACAAATTTTTGCTTTAGTGGTTTTTTGTAACCTAAATAGAGTTTTTGTTGATTAATCATAACACTAGGATAAATATGTTTACTTTTCATCTTATTATCATTTTCGCTAAGCTTATTTTGGTGGGTTTGATTTATGCTCCCCCACCCTTTCTTTTATTTTTTATTTTAATAATACTTTTTCGTGGATGGTAAAGTAGTGGTAGTGCATTGGGGTGCCAACATAATTGGGATGCCCATGAATTACAATGATGCCATGCTTGTAAACTTTGTGCAAAAAAAAAATCTAATTTCTTTGAAGTGTTTGTTGTGTTTTTTTTTTTTTTGAAAAGTTGAAGTGTTTGTATTCTATCATTCATAAAAAGTGTTGTATTTTTTAGGTACACTTTCAAGGCTAAGTCTAACAAAGTATAAATATTTTCATATCCAAATTATATCTCTTTCATCTTTTCTTATATTTTCAATCTCAACTCATACCCAATGATATATGTTGATAATGTCATTTTCCTCATTCCATCGCATGCTTTATATTTACAATAATACTTCATCCATCAGTTAATTTAACAATATTTTATGCTCTCTTGTTAAGACTAACATCTATTACCCACTACCATGTCCCTTTTATGCCAATCGTAATTCAAAGCAATTACCCTTGACTAATTTGCACTGAATATCTTGATGAATTCGTGCAACCACCTAAGTGAAATTACTTTTGACTTTTCCCTATTTGCGAAAATTCTCAAGATGTGTTTTCGCCCACAAACCATACTATTTACATCTCATATCAAAAGTCTATGTCTAAAAGAATTGTAGTTTATATTCAATCCAAATTTATGTCACACGCTTTGGTTTCAAAATAAGATAAATATGTTGAAGGTGTTTCTACCTTTTCAGTAATATGTCATATTTAATTCGAATTTATACCACATGTATTTCATATAATTATTTCGAATCAATTTAAATATGTATTAGTCACATTTTGAATCGAGAAAGGAAAGCGAATACCAAGGCTTCAACTTGTGGTGCTTCTCAATTTTCAATAGAAAAGCACATACCTTACATGCAAAATATGAGAAAGCAAGAAAGAAAGTTCTGAAAATAATATTGCAAATTTTATATAATGTAGAATCCATTGAAAATCTATATTTCTTACAATCCAATCTAGGTCTTTCAATGTATTCTCCGTTGTATATAAAGATTGCAATAACTTTTCTTGAACTTCTTTTTTCATATTTTGCATTCAAAGTTCGTCTCTTGTATTGGAAATATTGAACCCCATAGTTGAAGCATGGTTATTCACTTTCTTTTATTTTTTCTAAATGTACCAAATATATAAATGATTAGCAATAAATAGTATATGAAGTGCATGTGGTACAGATAATTGGATTAAATAGATGTGATTAGTGAAAAAAGAACACCTTCAATATATTTCTCTTATTCTGGAACCAAAACATGTGATACAAATTTGAAGTGAATATATAAATTGCAATGATTTTTGAAGATCACCATATAAACATAGACTTTTGAAAGAAAATCCAACTTGAGAATTTTGGCCAACTAAGAAAAGTTAAAAGTAATTTTTCGAGTGAGTTATTTCTCTTGTAGTATTTTGAAATAATAGAATTGAAAGTAGGAACAAACTCAATCTTATAAAATTGATTTTTAAGGTGAGGATTGCACCTACTTGTAAATTCATGTATATGTCATTTTACTTTCAATATGAGACACTTTAACACCCCCTCACGCCTAGTACTATTGGGCTTGGTGTGTGGATATAAATGGAGGGTAGCTCAATAGCGGGTGGCCCAACGGATCATGAAGAGACTTCAATATCATATTAGAATTTTTTTTGGTTATGTCACAATAAATTTGGTCAATCAGTCAAAAACAATTGGACAATCAGTCTAAAACAATTGGTCAAATTTTTTTTTAATATATTACAATAATTTTTGGTCAATCAGTAAAAAACAATTGGTCAAATTTTTTTTTTAATATATTACAATAAATTTGGTTAATCAGTCAAAAACAATTGGTCAAAAAGATATTTATATTACTAAAAATATATTTTTCATTTAATATAAATTTCTTTATGGAAGTTGTTTTAATATATTATTATAAATTTAATATAAATATAAATATGGATGTTTTTTCAATATATTACAATAAATTTGGTCAATTAGTCAAAACAATTGTTCAAATAAAAAATATATTACTAAATATAGATTTTTTTAATTTAATATAATTTGTGTATGGAAGTTGTTTAATTATATTACTATAAATAAAATTCTTGATTTAATATAAATTTAAGCATGAGAGCATAGTTTATTCATTGGTGTAGTGCGGGTGAATTATCAACTCAACAATTTGTCTACTCTTTCTCTTTGGTTATTGTAAGTGTACGACATTTCTTTGTAATTGAAATCTATTTTCTTTGCTCACCTGTCCAACATCAGCTAAATAGATCGGTGACATCTTCTCTTCTTCTCCAAACCCTAAACACTGTCATTCACACAACCCTCTCAGCTAAATCAATGGCAGGATCCCAAGATCTCTCCAAAACCTCATCCTCTTCTGCCAAGAGACCAATGGTAGCTCAAGGTTTAGTTGATATATATGCTGCGCAGTGCAAAAACTGCTTGAAGTGGAGAGTGATTGATACACAGGATGAGTTTGAAGAGATCCGACACAAATTCGTTCGACAACCCTTTGTTTGTAGCAAAAAGGCTAATTACAGCTGTGATGATCCTACTGATATTAAATATGATTCTAGTCGGACATGGGCCGTTGACAAGCCTAGCATTCCAAAGACTCCGCAAGGTTTCAAGAGAATCTTGGTACTTAGAAAAGATTACTCTAAATTTGACTCTTACTACATCACACCTACAGGTAAAACACTAAGAACCCGCAATGAGATATCGGAATATCTAAAAGATCATCCAGAACACACTGGTGTATCTGCTTCGGATTTTAATTTTTCATCTCCAAAGATAATGCAAGATACCATCCCAGAATATATCGAGCAGAAGGATTCTACTATCAAAATAGCTAAGACAGCTAAGGACGAAGTTTGAGAAATATCATCAGAAATTTCCTACATGCTGTTGTTGATGTTATTTTCGGATAGTGTCTTATGGGGTACTTAAATCCAGCTGTATTGAAACAAATTTTTGCTTTAGTGGTTTTTTGTAACCTAAATAGAGTTTTTGTTGATTAATCATAACACTAGGATAAATATGTTTACTTTTCATCTTATTATCATTTTCGCTAAGCTTATTTTGGTGGGTTTGATTTATGCTCCCCCACCCTTTCTTTTATTTTTTATTTTAATAATACTTTTTCGTGGATGGTAAAGTAGTGGTAGTGCATTGGGGTGCCAACATAATTGGGATGCCCATGAATTACAATGATGCCATGCTTGTAAACTTTGTGCAAAAAAAAAATCTAATTTCTTTGAAGTGTTTGTTGTGTTTTTTTTTTTTGAAAAGTTGAAGTGTTTGTATTCTATCATTCATAAAAAGTGTTGTATTTTTTAGGTACACTTTCAAGGCTAAGTCTAACAAAGTATAAATATTTTCATATCCAAATTATATCTCTTTCATCTTTTCTTATATTTTCAATCTCAACTCATACCCAATGATATATGTTGATAATGTCATTTTCCTCATTCCATCGCATGCTTTATATTTACAATAATACTTCATCCATCAGTTAATTTAACAATATTTTATGCTCTCTTGTTAAGACTAACATCTATTACCCACTACCATGTCCCTTTTATGCCAAACGTAATTCAAAGCAATTACCCTTGACTAATTTGCACTGAATATCTTGATGAATTCGTGCAACCACCTAAGTGAAATTACTTTTGACTTTTCCCTATTTGCGAAAATTCTCAAGATGTGTTTTCGCCCACAAACCATACTATTTACATCTCATATCAAAAGTCTATGTCTAAAAGAATTGTAGTTTATATTCAATCCAAATTTATGTCACACGCTTTGGTTTCAAAATAAGATAAATATGTTGAAGGTGTTTCTACCTTTTCAGTAATATGTCATATTTAATTCGAATTTATACCACATGTATTTCATATAATTATTTCGAATCAATTTAAATATGTATTTGTCACATTTTGAATCGAGAAAGGAAAGCGAATACCAAGGCTTCAACTTGTGGTGCTTCTCAATTTTCAATAGAAAAGCACATACCTTACATGCAAAATATGAGAAAGCAAGAAAGAAAGTTCTGAAAATAATATTGCAAATTTTATATAATGTAGAATCCATTGAAAATCTATATTTCTTACAATCCAATCTAGGTCTTTCAATGTATTCTCCGTTGTATATAAAGATTGCAATAACTTTTCTTGAACTTCTTTTTTCATATTTTGCATTCAAAGTTCGTCTCTTCTATTGGAAATATTGAACCCCATAGTTGAAGCATGGTTATTCACTTTCTTTTATTTTTTCTAAATGTACAAAATATATAAATGATTAGCAATAAATAGTATATGAAGTGCATGTGGTACAGATAATTGGATTAAATAGATGTGATTAGTGAAAAAAGAACACCTTCAATATATTTCTCTTATTCTGGAACCAAAACATGTGATACAAATTTGAAGTGAATATATAAATTGCAATGATTTTTGAAGATCACCATATAAACATAGACTTTTGAAAGAAAATCCAACTTGAGAATTTTGGCCAACTAAGAAAAGTTAAAAGTAATTTTTCGAGTGAGTTATTTCTCTTGTAGTATTTTGAAATAATAGAATTGAAAGTAGGAACAAACTCAATCTTATAAAATTGATTTTTAAGGTGAGGATTGCACCTACTTGTAAATTCATGTATATGTCATTTTACTTTCGATATGAGACACTTTAACACCCCCTCACGCTTAGTACTATTGGGCTTGGTGTGTGGATATAAATGGAGGGTAGCTCAATAGCGGGTGGCCCAACGGATCATGAAGAGACTTCAATATCATATTAGAATTTTTTTTGGTTATGTCACAATAAATATGGTCAATCAGTCAAAAACAATTGGTCAATCAAGCAAAAACAATTGGTCAAATTTTATTTTTAATATATTACAATAAATTTGGTCAATAAGTCAAAAACAATTGGTCAAAAAGATATTTATATTACTAAAAATATATTTTTCATTTAATATAAATTTCTTTATGGAAGTTGTTTTAATATATTATTATAAATTTAATATAAATATAAATATGGATGCTTTTTCAATATATTACAATAAATTTGGTCAATTAGTCAAAACAATTGTTCAAATAAAAAATATATTACTAAATATAGATTTTTTTAATTTAATATAATTTGTGTATGGAAGTTGTTTAATTATATTACTATAAATAAAATTCTTGATTTAATATAAATTTAAGCATGAGAGCATAGTTTATTCATTGGTGTAGTGCGGGTGAATTATCAACTCAACAATTTGTCTACTCTTTCTCTTTGGTTATTGTAAGTGTACGACATTTCTTTGTAATTGAAATCTATTTTCTTTGCTCACCTGTCCAACATCAGCTAAATAGATCGGTGACATCTTCTCTTCTTCTCCAAACCCTAAACACTGTCATTCACACAACCCTCTCAGCTAAATCAATGGCAGGATCCCAAGATCTCTCCAAAACCTCATCCTCTTCTGCCAAGAGACCAATGGTAGCTCAAGGTTTAGTTGATATATATGCTGCGCAGTGCAAAAACTGCTTGAAGTGGAGAGTGATTGATACACAGGATGAGTTTGAAGAGATCCGACACAAATTCGTTCGACAACCCTTTGTTTGTAGCAAAAAGGCTAATTACAGCTGTGATGATCCTACTGATATTAAATATGATTCTAGTCGGACATGGGCCGTTGACAAGCCTAGCATTCCAAAGACTCCGCAAGGTTTCAAGAGAATCTTGGTACTTAGAAAAGATTACTCTAAATTTGACTCTTACTACATCACACCTACAGGTAAAACACTAAGAACCCGCAATGAGATATCGGAATATCTAAAAGATCATCCAGAACACACTGGTGTATCTGCTTCCGATTTTAATTTTTCATCTCCAAAGATAATGCAAGATACCATCCCAGAATATATCGAGCAGAAGGATTCTACTATCAAAATAGCTAAGACAGCTAAAGACGACGTTTGAGAAATATCATCAGAAATTTCCTACATGCTGTTGTTGATGTTATTTTCGGATAGTGTCTTATGGGGTACTTAAATCCAGCTGTATTGAAACAAATTTTTGCTTTAGTGGTTTTTTGTAACCTAAATAGAGTTTTTGTTGATTAATCATAACACTAGGATAAATATGTTTACTTTTCATCTTATTATCATTTTCGCTAAGCTTATTTTGGTGGGTTTGATTTATGCTCCCCCACCCTTTCTTTTATTTTTTATTTTAATAATACTTTTTCGTGGATGGTAAAGTAGTGGTAGTGCATTGGGGTGCCAACATAATTGGGATGCCCATGAATTACAATGATGCCATGCTTGTAAACTTTGTGCAAAAAAAAAATCTAATTTCTTTGAAGTGTTTGTTGTGTTTTTTTTTTTTGAAAAGTTGAAGTGTTTGTATTCTATCATTCATAAAAAGTGTTGTATTTTTTAGGTACACTTTCAAGGCTAAGTCTAACAAAGTATAAATATTTTCATATCCAAATTATATCTCTTTCATCTTTTCTTATATTTTCAATCTCAACTCATACCCAATGATATATGTTGATAATGTCATTTTCCTCATTCCATCGCATGCTTTATATTTACAATAATACTTCATCCATCAGTTAATTTAACAATATTTTATGCTCTCTTGTTAAGACTAACATCTATTACCCACCACCATGTCCCTTTTATGCCAATCGTAATTCAAAGCAATTACCCTTGACTAATTTGCACTGAATATCTTGATGAATTCGTGCAACCACCTAAGTGAAATTACTTTTGACTTTTCCCTATTTGCGAAAATTCTCAAGATGTGTTTTCGCCCACAAACCATACTATTTACATCTCATATCAAAAGTCTATGTCTAAAAGAATTGTAGTTTATATTCAATCCAAATTTATGTCACACGCTTTGGTTTCAAAATAAGATAAATATGTTGAAGGTGTTTCTACCTTTTCAGTAATATGTCATATTTAATTCGAATTTATACCACATGTATTTCATATAATTATTTCGAATCAATTTAAATATGTATTTGTCACATTTTGAATCGAGAAAGGAAAGCGAATACCAAGGCTTCAACTTGTGGTGCTTCTCAATTTTCAATAGAAAAGCACATACCTTACATGCAAAATATGAGAAAGCAAGAAAGAAAGTTCTGAAAATAATATTGCAAATTTTATATAATGTAGAATCCATTGAAAATCTATATTTCTTACAATCCAATCTAGGTCTTTCAATGTATTCTCCGTTGTATATAAAGATTGCAATAACTTTTCTTGAACTTCTTTTTTCATATTTTGCATTCAAAGTTCGTCTCTTCTATTGGAAATATTGAACCCCATAGTTGAAGCATGGTTATTCACTTTCTTTTATTTTTTCTAAATGTACCAAATATGTAAATGATTAGCAATAAATAGTATATGAAGTGCATGTGGTACAGATAATTGGATTAAATAGATGTGATTAGTGAAAAAAGAACACCTTCAATATATTTCTCTTATTCTGGAACCAAAACATGTGATACAAATTTGAAGTGAATATATAAATTGCAATGATTTTTGAAGATCACCATATAAACATAGACTTTTGAAAGAAAATCCAAATTGAGAATTTTGGCCAACTAAGAAAAGTTAAAAGTAATTTTTCGAGTGAGTTATTTCTCTTGTAGTATTTTGAAATAATAGAATTGAAAGTAGGAACAAACTCAATCTTATAAAATTGATTTTTAAGGTGAGGATTGCACCTACTTGTAAATTCATGTATATGTCATTTTACTTTCGATATGAGACACTTTAACACCCCCTCACGCTTAGTACTATTGGGCTTGGTGTGTGGATATAAATGGAGGGTAGCTCAATAGCGGGTGGCCCAACGGATCATGAAGAGACTTCAATATCATATTAGAATTTTTTTTGGTTATGTCACAATAAATATGGTCAATCAGTCAAAAACAATTGGTCAATCAGTCAAAAACAATTGGTCAAATTTTATTTTTAATATATTACAATAAATTTGGTCAATCAGTCAAAAACAATTGGTCAAAAAGATATTTATATTACTAAAAATATATTTTTCATTTAATATAAATTTCTTTATGGAAGTTGTTTTAATATATTATTATAAATTTAATATAAACATAAATATGGATGCTTTTTCAATATATTACAATAAATTTGGTCAATTAGTCAAAACAATTGTTCAAATAAAAAATATATTACTAAATATAGATTTTTTTAATTTAATATAATTTGTGTATGGAAGTTGTTTAATTATATTACTATAAATAAAATTCTTGATTTAATATAAATTTAAGCATGAGAGCATAGTTTATTCATTGGTGTAGTGCGGGTGAATTATCAACTCAACAATTTGTCTACTCTTTCTCTTTGGTTATTGTAAGTGTACGACATTTCTTTGTAATTGAAATCTATTTTCTTTGCTCACCTGTCCAACATCAGCTAAATAGATCGGTGACATCTTCTCTTCTTCTCCAAACCCTAAACACTGTCATTCACACAACCCTCTCAGCTAAATCAATGGCAGGATCCCAAGATCTCTCCAAAACCTCATCCTCTTCTGCCAAGAGACCAATGGTAGCTCAAGGTTTAGTTGATATATATGCTGCGCAGTGCAAAAACTGCTTGAAGTGGAGAGTGATTGATACACAGGATGAGTTTGAAGAGATCCGACACAAATTCGTTCGACAACCCTTTGTTTGTAGCAAAAAGGCTAATTACAGTTGTGATGATCCTACTGATATTAAATATGATTCTAGTCGGACATGGGCCGTTGACAAGCCTAGCATTCCAAAGACTCCGCAAGGTTTCAAGAGAATCTTGGTACTTAGAAAAGATTACTCTAAATTTGACTCTTACTACATCACACCTACAGGTAAAACACTAAGAACCCGCAATGAGATATCGGAATATCTAAAAGATCATCCAGAACACACTGGTGTATCTGCTTCCGATTTAAAATTTTCATCTCCAAAGATAATGCAAGATACCATCCCAGAATATATCGAGCAGAAGGATTCTACTATCAAAATAGCTAAGACAGCTAAAGACGAAGTTTGAGAAATATCATCAGAAATTTCCTACATGCTGTTGTTGATGTTATTTTCGGATAGTGTCTTATGGGGTACTTAAATCCAGCTGTATTGAAACAAATTTTTGCTTTAGTGGTTTTTTGTAACCTAAATAGAGTTTTTGTTGATTAATCATAACACTAGGATAAATATGTTTACTTTTCATCTTATTATCATTTTCGCTAAGCTTATTTTGGTGGGTTTGATTTATGCTCCCCCACCCTTTCTTTTATTTTTTATTTTAATAATACTTTTTCGTGGATGGTAAAGTAGTGGTAGTGCATTGGGGTGCCAACATAATTGGGATGCCCATGAATTACAATGATGCCATGCTTGTAAACTTTGTGCAAAAAAAAAAGCTAATTTCTTTGAAGTGTTTGTTGTGTTTTTTTTTTTTGAAAAGTTGAAGTGTTTGTATTCTATCATTCATAAAAAGTGTTGTATTTTTTAGGTACACTTTCAAGGCTAAGTCTAACAAAGTATAAATATTTTCATATCCAAATTATATCTCTTTCATCTTTTTTTATATTTTCAATCTCAACTCATACCCAATGATATATGTTGATAATGTCATTTTCCTCATTCCATCGCATGCTTTATATTTACAATAATACTTCATCCATCAGTTAATTTAACAATATTTTATGCTCTCTTGTTAAGACTAACATCTATTACCCACTACCATGTCCCTTTTATGCCAATCGTAATTCAAAGCAATTACCCTTGACTAATTTGCACTGAATATCTTGATGAATTCGTGCAACCACCTAAGTGAAATTACTTTTGACTTTTCCCTATTTGCGAAAATTCTCAAGATGTGTTTTCGCCCACAAACCATACTATTTACATCTCATATCAAAAGTCTATGTCTAAAAGAATTGTAGTTTATATTCAATCCAAATTTATGTCACACGCTTTGGTTTCAAAATAAGATAAATATGTTGAAGGTGTTTCTACCTTTTCAGTAATATGTCATATTTAATTCGAATTTATACCACATGTATTTCATATAATTATTTCGAATCAATTTAAATATGTATTTGTCACATTTTGAATCGAGAAAGGAAAGCGAATACCAAGGCTTCAACTTGTGGTGCTTCTCAATTTTCAATAGAAAAGCACATACCTTACATGCAAAATATGAGAAAGCAAGAAAGAAAGTTCTGAAAATAATATTGCAAATTTTATATAATGTAGAATCCATTGAAAATCTATATTTCTTACAATCCAATCTAGGTCTTTCAATGTATTCTCCGTTGTATATAAAGATTGCAATAACTTTTCTTGAACTTCTTTTTTCATATTTTGCATTCAAAGTTCGTCTCTTCTATTGGAAATATTGAACCCCATAGTTGAAGCATGGTTATTCACTTTCTTTTATTTTTTCTAAATGTACCAAATATATAAATGATTAGCAATAAATAGTATATGAAGTGCATGTGGTACAGATAATTGGATTAAATAGATGTGATTAGTGAAAAAAGAACACCTTCAATATATTTCTCTTATTCTGGAACCAAAACATGTGATACAAATTTGAAGTGAATATATAAATTGCAATGATTTTTGAAGATCACCATATAAACATAGACTTTTGAAAGAAAATCCAACTTGAGAATTTTGGCCAACTAAGAAAAGTTAAAAGTAATTTTTCGAGTGAGTTATTTCTCTTGTAGTATTTTGAAATAATAGAATTGAAAGTAGGAACAAACTCAATCTTATAAAATTGATTTTTAAGGTGAGGATTGCACCTACTTGTAAATTCATGTATATGTCATTTTACTTTCGATATGAGACACTTTAACACCCCCTCACGCTTAGTACTATTGGGCTTGGTGTGTGGATATAAATGGAGGGTAGCTCAATAGCGGGTGGCCCAACGGATCATGAAGAGACTTCAATATCATATTAGAATTTTTTTCGGTTATGTCACAATAAATATGGTCAATCAGTCAAAAACAATTGGTCAATCAGTCAAAAACAATTGGTCAAATTTTATTTTTAATATATTACAATAAATTTGGTCAATCAGTCAAAAACAATTGGTCAAAAAGATATTTATATTACTAAAAATATATTTTTCATTTAATATAAATTTCTTTATGGAAGTTGTTTTAATATATTATTATAAATTTAATATAAATATAAATATGGATGCTTTTTCAATATATTACAATAAATTTGGTCAATTAGTCAAAACAATTGTTCAAATAAAAAATATATTACTAAATATAGATTTTTTTAATTTAATATAATTTGTGTATGGAAGTTGTTTAATTATATTACTATAAATAAAATTCTTGATTTAATATAAATTTAAGCATGAGAGCATAGTTTATTCATTGGTGTAGTGCGGGTGAATTATCAACTCAACAATTTGTCTACTCTTTCTCTTTGGTTATTGTAAGTGTACGACATTTCTTTGTAATTGAAATCTATTTTCTTTGCTCACCTGTCCAACATCAGCTAAATAGATCGGTGACATCTTCTCTTCTTCTCCAAACCCTAAACACTGTCATTCACACAACCCTCTCAGCTAAATCAATGGCAGGATCCCAAGATCTCTCCAAAACCTCATCCTCTTCTGCCAAGAGACCAATGGTAGCTCAAGGTTTAGTTGATATATATGCTGCGCAGTGCAAAAACTGCTTGAAGTGGAGAGTGATTGATACACAGGATGAGTTTGAAGAGATCCGACACAAATTCGTTCGACAACCCTTTGTTTGTAGCAAAAAGGCTAATTACAGCTGTGATGATCCTACTGATATTAAATATGATTCTAGTCGGACATGGGCCGTTGACAAGCCTAGCATTCCAAAGACTCCGCAAGGTTTCAAGAGAATCTTGGTACTTAGAAAAGATTACTCTAAATTTGACTCTTACTACATCACACCTACAGGTAAAACACTAAGAACCCGCAATGAGATATCGGAATATCTAAAAGATCATCCAGAACACACTGGTGTATCTGCTTCGGATTTTAATTTTTCATCTCCAAAGATAATGCAAGATACCATCCCAGAATATATCGAGTAGAAGGATTCTACTATCAAAATAGCTAAGACAGCTAAAGACGAAGTTTGAGAAATATCATCAGAAATTTCCTACATGCTGTTGTTGATGTTATTTTCGGATAGTGTCTTATGGGGTACTTAAATCCAGCTGTATTGAAACAAATTTTTGCTTTAGTGGTTTTTTGTAACCTAAATAGAGTTTTTGTTGATTAATCATAACACTAGGAAAAATATGTTTACTTTTCATCTTATTATCATTTTCGCTAAGCTTATTTTGGTGGGTTTGATTTATGCTCCCCCACCCTTTCTTTTATTTTTTATTTTAATAATACTTTTTCGTGGATGGTAAAGTAGTGGTAGTGCATTGGGGTGCCAACATAATTGGGATGCCCATGAATTACAATGATGCCATGCTTGTAAACTTTGTGCAAAAAAAAAATCTAATTTCTTTGAAGTGTTTGTTGTGTTTTTTTTTTTTTGAAAAGTTGAAGTGTTTGTATTCTATCATTCATAAAAAGTGTTGTATTTTTTAGGTACACTTTCAAGGCTAAGTCTAACAAAGTATAAATATTTTCATATCCAAATTATATCTCTTTCATCTTTTCTTATATTTTCAATCTCAACTCATACCCAATGATATATGTTGATAATGTCATTTTCCTCATTCCATCGCATGCTTTATATTTACAATAATACTTCATCCATCAGTTAATTTAACAATATTTTATGCTCTCTTGTTAAGACTAACATCTATTACCCACTACCATGTCCCTTTTATGCCAATCGTAATTCAAAGCAATTACCCTTGACTAATTTGCACTGAATATCTTGATGAATTCGTGCAACCACCTAAGTGAAATTACTTTTGACTTTTCCCTATTTGCGAAAATTCTCAAGATGTGTTTTCGCCCACAAACCATACTATTTACATCTCATATCAAAAGTCTATGTCTAAAAGAATTGTAGTTTATATTCAATCCAAATTTATGTCACACGCTTTGGTTTCAAAATAAGATAAATATGTTGAAGGTGTTTCTACCTTTTCAGTAATATGTCATATTTAATTCGAATTTATACCACATGTATTTCATATAATTATTTCGAATCAATTTAAATATGTATTTGTCACATTTTGAATCGAGAAAGGAAAGCGAATACCAAGGCTTCAACTTGTGGTGCTTCTCAATTTTCAATAGAAAAGCACATACCTTACATGCAAAATATGAGAAAGCAAGAAAGAAAGTTCTGAAAATAATATTTCAAATTTTATATAATGTAGAATCCATTGAAAATCTATATTTCTTACAATGCAATCTAGGTCTTTCAATGTATTCTCCGTTGTATATAAAGATTGCAATAACTTTTCTTGAACTTCTTTTTTCATATTTTGCATTCAAAGTTCGTCTCTTGTATTGGAAATATTGAACCCCATAGTTGAAGCATGGTTATTCACTTTCTTTTATTTTTTCTAAATGTACCAAATATATAAATGATTAGCAATAAATAGTATATGAAGTGCATGTGGTACAGATAATTGGATTAAATAGATGTGATTAGTGAAAAAAGAACACCTTCAATATATTTCTCTTATTCTGGAACCAAAACATGTGATACAAATTTGAAGTGAATATATAAATTGCAATGATTTTTGAAGATCACCATATAAACATAGACTTTTGAAAGAAAATCCAACTTGAGAATTTTGGCCAACTAAGAAAAGTTAAAAGTAATTTTTCGAGTGAGTTATTTCTCTTGTAGTATTTTGAAATAATAGAATTGAAAGTAGGAACAAACTCAATCTTATAAAATTGATTTTTAAGGTGAGGATTGCACCTACTTGTAAATTCATGTATATGTCATTTTACTTTCGATATGAGACACTTTAACACCCCCTCACGCTTAGTACTATTGGGCTTGGTGTGTGGATATAAATGGAGGGTAGCTCAATAGCGGGTGGCCCAACGGATCATGAAGAGACTTCAATATCATATTAGAATTTTTTTTGGTTATGTCACAATAAATATGGTCAATCAGTCAAAAACAATTGGTCAATCAGTCAAAAACAATTGGTCAAATTTTATTTTTAATATATTACAATAAATTTGGTCAATCAGTCAAAAACAATTGGTCAAAATGATATTTATATTACTAAAAATATATTTTTCATTTAATATAAAATTCTTTATGGAAGTTGTTTTAATATATTATTATAAATTTAATATAAATATAAATATGGATGCTTTTTCAATATATTACAATAAATTTGGTCAATTAGTCAAAACAATTGTTCAAATAAAAAATATATTACTAAATATAGATTTTTTTAATTTAATATAATTTGTGTATGGAAGTTGTTTAATTATATTACTATAAATAAAATTCTTGATTTAATATAAATTTAAGCATGAGAGCATAGTTTATTCATTGGTATAGTGCGGGTGAATTATCAACTCAACAATTTGTCTACTCTTTCTCTTTGGTTATTGTAAGTGTACGACATTTCTTTGTAATTGAAATCTATTTTCTTTGCTCACCTGTCCAACATCAGCTAAATAGATCGGTGACATCTTCTCTTCTTCTCCAAACCCTAAACACTGTCATTCACACAACCCTCTAAGCTAAATCAATGGCAGGATCCCAAGATCTCTCCAAAACCTCATCCTCATGTATATGTCATTTTACTTTCGATATGAGACACTTTAACACCCCCTCACGCTTAGTACTATTGGGCTTGGTGTGTGGATATAAATGGAGGGTAGCTCAATAGCGGGTGGCCCAACGGATCATGAAGAGACTTCAATATCATATTAGAATTTTTTTTGGTTATGTCACAATAAATATGGTCAATCAGTCAAAAACAATTGGTCAATCAGTCAAAAACAATTGGTCAAAAAGATATTTATATTACTAAAAATATATTTTTCATTTAATATAAATTTCTTTATGGAAGTTGTTTTAATATATTATTATAAATTTAATATAAATATAAATATGGATGCTTTTTCAATATATTACAATAAATTTGGTCAATTAGTCAAAACAATTGTTCAAATAAAAAATATATTACTAAATATAGATTTTTTTAATTTAATATAATTTGTGTATGGAAGTTGTTTAATTATATTACTATAAATAAAATTCTTGATTTAATATAAATTTAAGCATGAGAGCATAGTTTATTCATTGGTATAGTGCGGGTGAATTATCAACTCAACAATTTGTCTACTCTTTCTCTTTGGTTATTGTAAGTGTACGACATTTCTTTGTAATTGAAATCTATTTTCTTTGCTCACCTGTCCAACATCAGCTAAATAGATCGGTGACATCTTCTCTTCTTCTCCAAACCCTAAACACTGTCATTCACACAACCCTCTCAGCTAAATCAATGGCAGGATCCCAAGATCTCTCCAAAACCTCATCCTCTTCTGCCAAGAGACCAATGGTAGCTCAAGGTTCAGTTGATATATATGCTGCGCAGTGCAAAAACTGCTTGAAGTGGAGAGTGATTGATACACAGGATGAGTTTGAAGAGATCCGACACAAATTCGTTCGACAACCCTTTGTTTGTAGCAAAAAGGCTAATTACAGCTGTGATGATCCTACTGATATTAAATATGATTCTAGTCGGACATGGGCCGTTGACAAGCCTAGCATTCCAAAGACTCCACAAGGTTTCAAGAGAATCTTGGTACTTAGAAAAGATTACTCTAAATTTGTCTCTTACTACATCACACCTACAGGTAAAACACTAAGAACCCGCAATGAGATATCGGAATATCTAAAAGATCATCCAGAACACACTGGTGTATCTGCTTCGGATTTTAATTTTTCAGCTCCAAAGATAATGCAAGATACTATCCCAAAATATATCGGGCAGAAGGATTCTACTATCAAAATAGTTAGGACAGCTAAAGACGAAGTTTGAGAAATATCATCAGAAATTTCCTGCATGCTATTGTTGATGTTATTTTCGGATAGTGTCTTATGGGGTACTTAAATCCAGCTGTATTGAAACAAATTTTTGCTTTAGTGGTTTTTTGTAACCTAAATAGAGTTTTTGTTGATTAATCATAACACTAGGAAAAATATGTTTACTTTTCATCTAATTATCATTTTCGCTAAGCTTATTTTGGTGGGTTTGATTTATGCTCCCCCACCCTTTCTTTTATTTTTTAATTTAATAATACTTTTTCGTGGATGGTAAAGTAGTGGTAGTGCATTGGGGTGCGAACATAATTGGGATGCCCGTGAATTACAATGATGCCATGCTTGCAAACTTTGTGCAAAAAAAAAATCTAATTTCTTTCAAGTGTTTGTTGTGTTTTGTTTTTTTTGAAAAGTTGAAGTGTTTGTTTTTTATCATTCATAAAAAGTGTTGTCTTTTTTAGGTACACTTTCAAGGCTAAGTCTAACAAAGTATAAATATTTTCATATCCAAATTATATCTCTTTCATCTTTTCTTATATTTTCAATCTCAACTCATACCCAATGATATATGTTGATAATGTCATTTTCCTCATTCCATCGCATGCTTTATATTTACAATAACACTTCATCCATCAGTTAATTTAACAAGATTTTATGCTCTCTTGTTAAGACTAACATCTATTACCCACTACCATGTCCCTTTTATGCCAATCGTAATTCAAAGCAATTACCCTTGACTAATTTGCATTGAATATCTTGATGAATTCGTGCAACCACCTAAGTGAAATTACTTTTGACTTTTCCCTATTTGCGAAAATTCTCAAGATGTGTTTTCGCCCACATACCATACTATTTACATCTCATATCAAAAGTCTATGTCTAACAGAATTGTAGTTTATATTCAATCCAAATTTATGTCACACGCTTTGGTTTCAAAATAAGATAAATATGTTGAAGGTGTTTCTACCTTTTCAGTAATATGTCATATTTAATTTGTATTTATACCACATGTATTTCATATAATTATTTCGAATCAATTTAAATATGTATTTGTCACATTTTGAATCGAGAAAGGAAAGCGAATACCAAGGCTTCAACTTGTGGTGCTTCTCTATTTTCAATAGAAAAGCACATACCTTGCATGCAAAATATGAGAAAGCAAGAAAGAAAGTTCTGAAAATAATATTGCAAATTTTATATAATGTAGAATCCATTGAAAATCTATATTTCTTACAATCCAATCTAGGTCTTTCAATGTATTCTCCGTTGTATATAAAGATTGCAATAACTTTTCTTGAACTTCTTTTTTCATATTTTGCATTCAAAGTTCGTCTCTTCTATTGGAAATATTGAACCCCATAGTTGAAGCATGGTTATTCACTTTCTTTTATTTTTTCTAAATGTACCAAATATATAAATGATTAGCAATAAATAGTATATGAAGTGCATGTGGTACAGATAATTGGATTAAATAGATGTGATTAGTGAAAAAAGAACACCTTCAATATATTTCTCTTATTCTGGAACCAAAACATGTGATACAAATTTGAAGTGAATATATAAATTGCAATGATTTTTGAAGATCACCATATAAACATAGACTTTTGAAAGAAAATCCAACTTGAGAATTTTGGCCAACTAAGAAAAGTTAAAAGTAATTTTTCGAGTGAGTTATTTCTCTTGTAGTATTTTGAAATAATAGAATTGAAAGTAGGAACAAACTCAATCTTATAAAATTGATTTTTAAGGTGAGGATTGCACCTACTTGTAAATTCATGTATATGTCATTTTACTTTCGATATGAGACACTTTAACACCCCCTCACGCTTAGTACTATTGGGCTTGGTGTGTGGATATAAATGGAGGGTAGCTCAATAGCGGGTGGCCCAACGGATCATGAAGAGACTTCAATATCATATTAGAATTTTTTTTGGTTATGTCACAATAAATATGGTCAATCAGTCAAAAACAATTGGTCAATCAGTCAAAAACAATTGGTCAAATTTTATTTTTAATATATTACAATAAATTTGGTCAATCAGTCAAAAACAATTGGTCAAAATGATATTTATATTACTAAAAATATATTTTTCATTTAATATAAAATTCTTTATGGAAGTTGTTTTAATATATTATTATAAATTTAATATAAATATAAATATGGATGCTTTTTCAATATATTACAATAAATTTGGTCAATTAGTCAAAACAATTGTTCAAATAAAAAATATATTACTAAATATAGATTTTTTTAATTTAATATAATTTGTGTATGGAAGTTGTTTAATTATATTACTATAAATAAAATTCTTGATTTAATATAAATTTAAGCATGAGAGCATAGTTTATTCATTGGTATAGTGCGGGTGAATTATCAACTCAACAATTTGTCTACTCTTTCTCTTTGGTTATTGTAAGTGTACGACATTTCTTTGTAATTGAAATCTATTTTCTTTGCTCACCTGTCCAACATCAGCTAAATAGATCGGTGACATCTTCTCTTCTTCTCCAAACCCTAAACACTGTCATTCACACAACCCTCTAAGCTAAATCAATGGCAGGATCCCAAGATCTCTCCAAAACCTCATCCTCATGTATATGTCATTTTACTTTCGATATGAGACACTTTAACACCCCCTCACGCTTAGTACTATTGGGCTTGGTGTGTGGATATAAATGGAGGGTAGCTCAATAGCGGGTGGCCCAACGGATCATGAAGAGACTTCAATATCATATTAGAATTTTTTTTGGTTATGTCACAATAAATATGGTCAATCAGTCAAAAACAATTGGTCAATCAGTCAAAAACAATTGGTCAAAAAGATATTTATATTACTAAAAATATATTTTTCATTTAATATAAATTTCTTTATGGAAGTTGTTTTAATATATTATTATAAATTTAATATAAATATAAATATGGATGCTTTTTCAATATATTACAATAAATTTGGTCAATTAGTCAAAACAATTGTTCAAATAAAAAATATATTACTAAATATAGATTTTTTTAATTTAATATAATTTGTGTATGGAAGTTGTTTAATTATATTACTATAAATAAAATTCTTGATTTAATATAAATTTAAGCATGAGAGCATAGTTTATTCATTGGTATAGTGCGGGTGAATTATCAACTCAACAATTTGTCTACTCTTTCTCTTTGGTTATTGTAAGTGTACGACATTTCTTTGTAATTGAAATCTATTTTCTTTGCTCACCTGTCCAACATCAGCTAAATAGATCGGTGACATCTTCTCTTCTTCTCCAAACCCTAAACACTGTCATTCACACAACCCTCTCAGCTAAATCAATGGCAGGATCCCAAGATCTCTCCAAAACCTCATCCTCTTCTGCCAAGAGACCAATGGTAGCTCAAGGTTCAGTTGATATATATGCTGCGCAGTGCAAAAACTGCTTGAAGTGGAGAGTGATTGATACACAGGATGAGTTTGAAGAGATCCGACACAAATTCGTTCGACAACCCTTTGTTTGTAGCAAAAAGGCTAATTACAGCTGTGATGATCCTACTGATATTAAATATGATTCTAGTCGGACATGGGCCGTTGACAAGCCTAGCATTCCAAAGACTCCACAAGGTTTCAAGAGAATCTTGGTACTTAGAAAAGATTACTCTAAATTTGTCTCTTACTACATCACACCTACAGGTAAAACACTAAGAACCCGCAATGAGATATCGGAATATCTAAAAGATCATCCAGAACACACTGGTGTATCTGCTTCGGATTTTAATTTTTCAGCTCCAAAGATAATGCAAGATACTATCCCAAAATATATCGGGCAGAAGGATTCTACTATCAAAATAGTTAGGACAGCTAAAGACGAAGTTTGAGAAATATCATCAGAAATTTCCTGCATGCTATTGTTGATGTTATTTTCGGATAGTGTCTTATGGGGTACTTAAATCCAGCTGTATTGAAACAAATTTTTGCTTTAGTGGTTTTTTGTAACCTAAATAGAGTTTTTGTTGATTAATCATAACACTAGGAAAAATATGTTTACTTTTCATCTAATTATCATTTTCGCTAAGCTTATTTTGGTGGGTTTGATTTATGCTCCCCCACCCTTTCTTTTATTTTTTAATTTAATAATACTTTTTCGTGGATGGTAAAGTAGTGGTAGTGCATTGGGGTGCGAACATAATTGGGATGCCCGTGAATTACAATGATGCCATGCTTGCAAACTTTGTGCAAAAAAAAAATCTAATTTCTTTCAAGTGTTTGTTGTGTTTTGTTTTTTTTGAAAAGTTGAAGTGTTTGTTTTTTATCATTCATAAAAAGTGTTGTCTTTTTTAGGTACACTTTCAAGGCTAAGTCTAACAAAGTATAAATATTTTCATATCCAAATTATATCTCTTTCATCTTTTCTTATATTTTCAATCTCAACTCATACCCAATGATATATGTTGATAATGTCATTTTCCTCATTCCATCGCATGCTTTATATTTACAATAACACTTCATCCATCAGTTAATTTAACAAGATTTTATGCTCTCTTGTTAAGACTAACATCTATTACCCACTACCATGTCCCTTTTATGCCAATCGTAATTCAAAGCAATTACCCTTGACTAATTTGCATTGAATATCTTGATGAATTCGTGCAACCACCTAAGTGAAATTACTTTTGACTTTTCCCTATTTGCGAAAATTCTCAAGATGTGTTTTTGCCCACATACCATACTATTTACATCTCATATCAAAAGTCTATGTCTAACAGAATTGTAGTTTATATTCAATCCAAATTTATGTCACACGCTTTGGTTTCAAAATAAGATAAATATGTTGAAGGTGTTTCTACCTTTTCAGTAATATGTCATATTTAATTTGTATTTATACCACATGTATTTCATATAATTATTTCGAATCAATTTAAATATGTATTTGTCACATTTTGAATCGAGAAAGGAAAGCGAATACCAAGGCTTCAACTTGTGGTGCTTCTCTATTTTCAATAGAAAAGCACATACCTTGCATGCAAAATATGAGAAAGCAAGAAAGAAAGTTCTGAAAATAATATTGCAAATTTTATATAATGTAGAATCCATTGAAAATCTATATTTCTTACAATCCAATCTAGGTCTTTCAATGTATTCTCCGTTGTATATAAAGATTGCAATAACTTTTCTTGAACTTCTTTTTTCATATTTTGCATTCAAAGTTCGTCTCTTCTATTGGAAATATTGAACCCCATAGTTGAAGCATGGTTATTCACTTTCTTTTATTTTTTCTAAATGTACCAAATATATAAATGATTAGCAATAAATAGTATATGAAGTGCATGTGGTACAGATAATTGGATTAAATAGATGTGATTAGTGAAAAAAGAACACCTTCAATATATTTCTCTTATTCTGGAACCAAAACATGTGATACAAATTTGAAGTGAATATATAAATTGCAATGATTTTTGAAGATCACCATATAAACATAGACTTTTGAAAGAAAATCCAACTTGAGAATTTTGGCCAACTAAGAAAAGTTAAAAGTAATTTTTCGAGTGAGTTATTTCTCTTGTAGTATTTTGAAATAATAGAATTGAAAGTAGGAACAAACTCAATCTTATAAAATTGATTTTTAAGGTGAGGATTGCACCTACTTGTAAATTCATGTATATGTCATTTTACTTTCAATATGAGACACTTTAACACCCCCTCACGCTTAGTACTATTGGGCTTGGTGTGTGGATATAAATGGAGGGTAGCTCAATAGCGGGTGGCCCAACGGATCATGAAGAGACTTCAATATCATATTAGAATTTTTTTTGGTTATGTCACAATAAATTTGGTCAATCAGTCAAAAACAATTGGACAATCAGTCTAAAACAATTGGTCAAATTTTTTTTTAATATATTACAATAAATTTGGTCAATCAGTAAAAAACAATTGGTCAAATTTTTTTTTTAATATATTACAATAAATTTGGTCAATCAGTCAAAAACAATTGGTCAAAAAGATATTTATATTACTAAAAATATATTTTTCATTTAATATAAATTTCTTTATGGAAGTTGTTTTAATATATTATTATAAATTTAATATAAATATAAATATGGATGTTTTTTCAATATATTACAATAAATTTGGTCAATTAGTCAAAACAATTGTTCAAATAAAAAATAAATTACTAAATATAGATTTTTTTAATTTAATATAATTTGTGTATGGAAGTTATTTAATTATATTACTATAAATAAATTTCTTGATTTAATATAAATTTAAGCATGAGAGCATAGTTTATTCATTGGTGTAGTGCGGGTGAATTATCAACTCAACAATTTGTCTACTCTTTCTCTTTGGTTATTGTAAGTGTATGACATTTCTTTGTAATTGAAATCTATTTTCTTTGCTCACCTGTCCAACATCAGCTAAATAGATCGGTGACATCTCCTCTTCTTCTCCAAACCATAAACACTGTCATTCACACAACCCTCTCAGCTAAATCAATGGCAGGATCCCAAGATCTCTCCAAAACCTCATCCTCTTCTGCCAAGAGACCAATGGTAGCTCAAGGTTCAGTTGATATATATGTTGCGCAGTGCAAAAACTGCTTGAAGTGGAGAGTGATTGATACACAGGATGAGTTTGAAGAGATCCGACACAAATTCGTTCGACAACCCTTTGTTTGTAGCAAAAAGGCTAATTACATCTGTGATGATCCTACTGATATTAAATATGATTCTAGTCGGACATGGGCCGTTGACAAGCCTAGCATTCCAAAGACTCCGCAAGGTTTCAAGAGAATCTTGGTACTTAGAAAAGATTACTCTAAATTTGACTCTTACTACATCACACCTACAGGTAAAAAACTAAGAACCCGCAATGAGATATCGGAATATCTAAAAGATCATCCAGAACACACTGGTGTATCTGCTTCGGATTTTAATTTTTCATCTCCAAAGATAATGCAAGATACTATCCCAGAATATATCGGGCAGAAGGATTCTACTATCAAAATAGCTAAGACAGCTAAAGACGAAGTTTGAGAAATATCATCCGAAATTTCCTACATGTTGTTGTTGATGTTATTTTTGGATAGTGTCTTATGGGGTACTTAAATCCAGCTGTATTGAAACAAATTTTTGCTCTAGTGGTTTTTTGTAACCTAAATAGAGTTTTTGTTGATTAATCATAACACTAGGAAAAATATGTTTACTTTTCATCTAATTATCATTTTCGCTAAGCTTATTTTGGTGGGTTTGATTTATGCTCCCCCACCCTTTCTTTTATTTTTTATTTTAATAATACTTTTTCGTGGATGGTAAAGTAGTGGTAGTGCATTGGGGTGCGAACATAATTGGGATGCCCATGAATTACAATGATGCCATGCTTGCAAACTTTGTGCAAAAAAAAAATCTAATTTCTTTGAAGTGTTTGTTGTGTTTTTTTTTTTTTTTTGAAAAGTTGAAGTGTTTGTATTTTATCATTCATAAAAAGTGTTGTCTTTTTTAGGTACACTTTCAAGGCTAAGTCTAACAAAGTATAAATATTTTCATATCCAAATTATATCTCTTTCATCTTTTCTTAGATTTTCAATCTCAACTCATACCCAATGATATATGTTGATAATGTCATTTTCCTCATTCCATCGCATGCTTTATATTTACAATAACACTTCATCCATCAGTTAATTTAACAAGATTTTATGCTCTCTTGTTAAGACTAACATCTATTACCCACTACCATGTCCCTTTTATGCCAATCGTAATTCAAAGCAATTACCCTTGACTAATTTGCATTGAATATCTTGATGAATTCGTGCAACCACCTAAGTGAAATTACTTTTGACTTTTCCCTATTTGCGAAAATTCTCAAGATGTGTTTTCGCCCACATACCATACTATTTACATCTCATATCAAAAGTCTATGTCTAACAGAATTGTAGTTTATATTCAATCCAAATTTATGTCACACGCTTTGGTTTCAAAATAAGATAAATATGTTGAAGGTGTTTCTACCTTTTCAGTAATATGTCATATTTAATTTGTATTTATACCACATGTATTTCATATAATTATTTCGAATCAATTTAAATATGTATTTGTCACATTTTGAATCGAGAAAGGAAAGCGAATACCAAGGCTTCAACTTGTGGTGCTTCTCAATTTTCAATAGAAAAGCACATACCTTGCATGCAAAATATGAGAAAGCAAGAAAGAAAGTTCTGAAAATAATATTGCAAATTTTATAAAATGTAGAATCCATTGAAAATCTATATTTCTTACAATCCAATCTAGGTCTTTCAATGTATTCTCCGTTGTTTATAAAGATTGCAATAACTTTTCTTGAACTTCTTTTTTCATATTTTGCATTCAAAGTTCGTCTCTTCTATTGGAAATATTGAACCCCATAGTTGAAGCATGGTTATTCACTTTCTTTTATTTTTTCTAAATGTACCAAATATATAAATGATTAGCAATAAATAGTATATGAAGTGCATGTGGTACAGATAATTGGATTAAATAGATGTGATTAGTGAAAAAAGAACACCTTCAATATATTTCTCTTATTCTGGAACCAAAACATGTGATACAAATTTGAAGTGAATATATAAATTGCAATGATTTTTGAAGATCACCATATAAACATAGACTTTTGAAAGAAAATCCAACTTGAGAATTTTGGCCAACTAAGAAAAGTTAAAAGTAATTTTTCGAGTGAGTTATTTCTCTTGTAGTATTTTGAAATAATAGAATTGAAAGTAGGAACAAACTCAATCTTATAAAATTGATTTTTAAGGTGAGGATTGCACCTACTTGTAAATTCATGTATATGTCATTTTACTTTCAATATGAGACACTTTAACACCCCCTCACGCTTAGTACTATTGGGCTTGGTGTGTGGATATAAATGGAGGGTAGCTCAATAGCGGGTGGCCCAACGGATCATGAAGAGACTTCAATATCATATTAGAATTTTTTTTGGTTATGTCACAATAAATTTGGTCAATCAGTCAAAAACAATTGGACAATCAGTCTAAAACAATTGGTCAAATTTTTTTTTAATATATTACAATAAATTTGGTCAATCAGTCAAAAACAATTGGTCAAAAAGATATTTATATTACTAAAAATATATTTTTCATTTAATATAAATTTCTTTATGGAAGTTGTTTTAATATATTATTATAAATTTAATATAAATATAAATATGGATGTTTTTTCAATATATTACAATAAATTTGGTCAATTAGTCAAAACAGTTGTTCAAATAAAAAATAAATTACTAAATATAGATTTTTTTAATTTAAAATAAGTTGTGTATGGAAGTTATTTAATTATATTACTATAAATAAAATTCTTGATTTAATATAAATTTAAGCATGAGAGCATAGTTTATTCATTGGTGTAGTGCGGGTGAATTATCAACTCAACAATTTGTCTACTCTTTCTCTTTGGTTATTGTAAGTGTATGACATTTCTTTGTAATTGAAATCTATTTTCTTTGCTCACCTGTCCAACATCAGCTAAATAGATCGGTGACATCTCCTCTTCTTCTCCAAACCATAAACACTGTCATTCACACAACCCTCTCAGCTAAATCAATGGCAGGATCCCAAGATCTCTCCAAAACCTCATCCTCTTCTGCCAAGAGACCAATGGTAGCTCAAGGTTCAGTTGATATATATGTTGCGCAGTGCAAAAACTGCTTGAAGTGGAGAGTGATTGATACACAGGATGAGTTTGAAGAGATCCGACACAAATTCGTTCGACAACCCTTTGTTTGTAGCAAAAAGGCTAATTACATCTGTGATGATCCTACTGATATTAAATATGATTCTAGTCGGACATGGGCCGTTGACAAGCCTAGCATTCCAAAGACTCCGCAAGGTTTCAAGAGAATCTTGGTACTTAGAAAAGATTACTCTAAATTTGACTCTTACTACATCACACCTACAGGTAAAAAACTAAGAACCCGCAATGAGATATCGGAATATCTAAAAGATCATCCAGAACACACTGGTGTATCTGCTTCGGATTTTAATTTTTCATCTCCAAAGATAATGCAAGATACTATCCCAGAATATATCGGGCAGAAGGATTCTACTATCAAAATAGCTAAGACAGCTAAAGACGAAGTTTGAGAAATATCATCCGAAATTTCCTACATGTTGTTGTTGATGTTATTTTTGGATAGTGTCTTATGGGGTACTTAAATCCAGCTGTATTGAAACAAATTTTTGCTCTAGTGGTTTTTTGTAACCTAAATAGAGTTTTTGTTGATTAATCATAACACTAGGAAAAATATGTTTACTTTTCATCTAATTATCATTTTCGCTAAGCTTATTTTGGTGGGTTTGATTTATGCTCCCCCACCCTTTCTTTTATTTTTTATTTTAATAATACTTTTTCGTGGATGGTAAAGTAGTGGTAGTGCATTGGGGTGCGAACATAATTGGGATGCCCATGAATTACAATGATGCCATGCTTGCAAACTTTGTGCAAAAAAAAAATCTAATTTCTTTGAAGTGTTTGTTGTGTTTTTTTTTTTTTTTTGAAAAGTTGAAGTGTTTGTATTTTATCATTCATAAAAAGTGTTGTCTTTTTTAGGTACACTTTCAAGGCTAAGTCTAACAAAGTATAAATATTTTCATATCCAAATTATATCTCTTTCATCTTTTCTTAGATTTTCAATCTCAACTCATACCCAATGATATATGTTGATAATGTCATTTTCCTCATTCCATCGCATGCTTTATATTTACAATAACACTTCATCCATCAGTTAATTTAACAAGATTTTATGCTCTCTTGTTAAGACTAACATCTATTACCCACTACCATGTCCCTTTTATGCCAATCGTAATTCAAAGCAATTACCCTTGACTAATTTGCATTGAATATCTTGATGAATTCGTGCAACCACCTAAGTGAAATTACTTTTGACTTTTCCCTATTTGCGAAAATTCTCAAGATGTGTTTTCGCCCACATACCATACTATTTACATCTCATATCAAAAGTCTATGTCTAACAGAATTGTAGTTTATATTCAATCCAAATTTATGTCACACGCTTTGGTTTCAAAATAAGATAAATATGTTGAAGGTGTTTCTACCTTTTCAGTAATATGTCATATTTAATTTGTATTTATACCACATGTATTTCATATAATTATTTCGAATCAATTTAAATATGTATTTGTCACATTTTGAATCGAGAAAGGAAAGCGAATACCAAGGCTTCAACTTGTGGTGCTTCTCAATTTTCAATAGAAAAGCACATACCTTGCATGCAAAATATGAGAAAGCAAGAAAGAAAGTTCTGAAAATAATATTGCAAATTTTATAAAATGTAGAATCCATTGAAAATCTATATTTCTTACAATCCAATCTAGGTCTTTCAATGTATTCTCCGTTGTTTATAAAGATTGCAATAACTTTTCTTGAACTTCTTTTTTCATATTTTGCATTCAAAGTTCGTCTCTTCTATTGGAAATATTGAACCCCATAGTTGAAGCATGGTTATTCACTTTCTTTTATTTTTTCTAAATGTACCAAATATATAAATGATTAGCAATAAATAGTATATGAAGTGCATGTGGTACAGATAATTGGATTAAATAGATGTGATTAGTGAAAAAAGAACACCTTCAATATATTTCTCTTATTCTGGAACCAAAACATGTGATACAAATTTGAAGTGAATATATAAATTGCAATGATTTTTGAAGATCACCATATAAACATAGACTTTTGAAAGAAAATCCAACTTGAGAATTTTGGCCAACTAAGAAAAGTTAAAAGTAATTTTTCGAGTGAGTTATTTCTCTTGTAGTATTTTGAAATAATAGAATTGAAAGTAGGAACAAACTCAATCTTATAAAATTGATTTTTAAGGTGAGGATTGCACCTACTTGTAAATTCATGTATATGTCATTTTACTTTCAATATGAGACACTTTAACACCCCCTCACGCTTAGTACTATTGGGCTTGGTGTGTGGATATAAATGGAGGGTAGCTCAATAGCGGGTGGCCCAACGGATCATGAAGAGACTTCAATATCATATTAGAATTTTTTTTGGTTATGTCACAATAAATTTGGTCAATCAGTCAAAAACAATTGGACAATCAGTCTAAAACAATTGGTCAAATTTTTTTTTAATATATTACAATAAATTTGGTCAATCAGTCAAAAACAATTGGTCAAAAAGATATTTATATTACTAAAAATATATTTTTCATTTAATATAAATTTCTTTATGGAAGTTGTTTTAATATATTATTATAAATTTAATATAAATATAAATATGGATGTTTTTTCAATATATTACAATAAATTTGGTCAATTAGTCAAAACAGTTGTTCAAATAAAAAATAAATTACTAAATATAGATTTTTTTAATTTAAAATAAGTTGTGTATGGAAGTTATTTAATTATATTACTATAAATAAAATTCTTGATTTAATATAAATTTAAGCATGAGAGCATAGTTTATTCATTGGTGTAGTGCGGGTGAATTATCAACTCAACAATTTGTCTACTCTTTCTCTTTGGTTATTGTAAGTGTATGACATTTCTTTGTAATTGAAATCTATTTTCTTTGCTCACCTGTCCAACATCAGCTAAATAGATCGGTGACATCTCCTCTTCTTCTCCAAACCATAAACACTGTCATTCACACAACCCTCTCAGCTAAATCAATGGCAGGATCCCAAGATCTCTCCAAAACCTCATCCTCTTCTGCCAAGAGACCAATGGTAGCTCAAGGTTCAGTTGATATATATGCTGCGCAGTGCAAAAACTGCTTGAAGTGGAGAGTGATTGATACACAGGATGAGTTTGAAGAGATCCGACACAAATTCGTTCGACAACCCTTTGTTTGTAGCAAAAAGGCTAATTACAGCTGTGATGATCCTACTGATATTAAATATGATTCTAGTCGGACATGGGCCGTTGACAAGCCTAGCATTCCAAAGACTCCGCAAGGTTTCAAGAGAATCTTGGTACTTAGAAAAGATTACTCTAAATTTGACTCTTACTACATCACACCTACAGGTAAAAAACTAAGAACCCGCAATGAGATATCGGAATATCTAAAAGATCATCCAGAACACACTGGTGTATCTGCTTCGGATTTTAATTTTTCATCTCCAAAGATAATGCAAGATACTATCCCAGAATATATCGGGCAGAAGGATTCTACTATCAAAATAGCTAAGACAGCTAAAGACGAAGTTTGAGAAATATCATCAGAAATTTCCTACATGTTGTTGTTGATGTTATTTTCGGATAGTGTCTTATGGGGTACTTAAATCCAGCTGTATTGAAACAAATTTTTGCTCTAGTGGTTTTTTGTAACCTAAATAGAGTTTTTGTTGATTAATCATAACACTAGGAAAAATATGTTTACTTTTCATCTAATTATCATTTTCGCTAAGCTTATTTTGGTGGGTTTGATTTATGCTCCCCCACCCTTTCTTTTATTTTTTATTTTAATAATACTTTTTCGTGGATGGTAAAGTAGTGGTAGTGCATTGGGGTGCGAACATAATTGGGATGCCCATGAATTACAATGATGCCATGCTTGCAAACTTTGTGCAAAAAAAAAATCTAATTTCTTTGAAGTGTTTGTTGTGTTTTTTTTTTTTTTGAAAAGTTGAAGTGTTTGTATTTTATCATTCATAAAAAGTGTTGTCTTTTTTAGGTACACTTTCAAGGCTAAGTCTAACAAAGTATAAATATTTTCATATCCAAATTATATCTCTTTCATCTTTTCTTATATTTTCAATCTCAACTCATACCCAATGATATATGTTGATAATGTCATTTTCCTCATTCCATCGCATGCTTTATATTTACAATAACACTTCATCCATCAGTTAATTTAACAAGATTTTATGCTCTCTTGTTAAGACTAACATCTATTACCCACTACCATGTCCCTTTTATGCCAATCGTAATTCAAAGCAATTACCCTTGACTAATTTGCATTGAATATCTTGATGAATTCGTGCAACCACCTAAGTGAAATTACTTTTGACTTTTCCCTATTTGCGAAAATTCTCAAGATGTGTTTTCGCCCACATACCATACTATTTACATCTCATATCAAAAGTCTATGTCTAACAGAATTGTAGTTTATATTCAATCCAAATTTATGTCACACGCTTTGGTTTCAAAATAAGATAAATATGTTGAAGGTGTTTCTACCTTTTCAGTAATATGTCATATTTAATTTGTATTTATACCACATGTATTTCATATAATTATTTCGAATCAATTTAAATATGTATTTGTCACATTTTGAATCGAGAAAGGAAAGCGAATACCAAGGCTTCAACTTGTGGTGCTTCTCAATTTTCAATAGAAAAGCACATACCTTGCATGCAAAATATGAGAAAGCAAGAAAGAAAGTTCTGAAAATAATATTGCAAATTTTATAAAATGTAGAATCCATTGAAAATCTATATTTCTTACAATCCAATCTAGGTCTTTCAATGTATTCTCCGTTGTTTATAAAGATTGCAATAACTTTTCTTGAACTTCTTTTTTCATATTTTGCATTCAAAGTTCGTCTCTTCTATTGGAAATATTGAACCCCATAGTTGAAGCATGGTTATTCACTTTCTTTTATTTTTTCTAAATGTACCAAATATATAAATGATTAGCAATAAATAGTATATGAAGTGCATGTGGTACAGATAATTGGATTAAATAGATGTGATTAGTGAAAAAAGAACACCTTCAATATATTTCTCTTATTCTGGAACCAAAACATGTGATACAAATTTGAAGTGAATATATAAATTGCAATGATTTTTGAAGATCACCATATAAACATAGACTTTTGAAAGAAAATCCAACTTGAGAATTTTGGCCAACTAAGAAAAGTTAAAAGTAATTTTTCGAGTGAGTTATTTCTCTTGTAGTATTTTGAAATAATAGAATTGAAAGTAGGAACAAACTCAATCTTATAAAATTGATTTTTAAGGTGAGGATTGCACCTACTTGTAAATTCATGTATATGTCATTTTACTTTCAATATGAGACACTTTAACACCCCCTCACGCTTAGTACTATTGGGCTTGGTGTGTGGATATAAATGGAGGGTAGCTCAATAGCGGGTGGCCCAACGGATCATGAAGAGACTTCAATATCATATTAGAATTTTTTTTGGTTATGTCACAATAAATTTGGTCAATCAGTCAAAAACAATTGGACAATCAGTCTAAAACAATTGGTCAAATTTTTTTTTAATATATTACAATAAATTTGGTCAATCAGTCAAAAACAATTGGTCAAAAAGATATTTATATTACTAAAAATATATTTTTCATTTAATATAAATTTCTTTATGGAAGTTGTTTTAATATATTATTATAAATTTAATATAAATATAAATATGGATGTTTTTTCAATATATTACAATAAATTTGGTCAATTAGTCAAAACAGTTGTTCAAATAAAAAATAAATTACTAAATATAGATTTTTTTAATTTAATATAATTTGTGTATGGAAGTTATTTAATTATATTACTATAAATAAAATTCTTGATTTAATATAAATTTAAGCATGAGAGCATAGTTTATTCATTGGTGTAGTGCGGGTGAATTATCAACTCAACAATTTGTCTACTCTTTCTCTTTGGTTATTGTAAGTGTATGACATTTCTTTGTAATTGAAATCTATTTTCTTTGCTCACCTGTCCAACATCAGCTAAATAGATCGGTGACATCTCCTCTTCTTCTCCAAACCATAAACACTGTCATTCACACAACCCTCTCAGCTAAATCAATGGCAGGATCCCAAGATCTCTCCAAAACCTCATCCTCTTCTGCCAAGAGACCAATGGTAGCTCAAGGTTCAGTTGATATATATGCTGCGCAGTGCAAAAACTGCTTGAAGTGGAGAGTGATTGATACACAGGATGAGTTTGAAGAGATCCGACACAAATTCGTTCGACAACCCTTTGTTTGTAGCAAAAAGGCTAATTACAGCTGTGATGATCCTACTGATATTAAATATGATTCTAGTCGGACATGGGCCGTTGACAAGCCTAGCATTCCAAAGACTCCGCAAGATTTCAAGAGAATCTTGGTACTTAGAAAAGATTACTCTAAATTTGACTCTTACTACATCACACCTACAGGTAAAAAACTAAGAACCCGCAATGAGATATCGGAATATCTAAAAGATCATCCAGAACACACTGGTGTATCTGCTTCGGATTTTAATTTTTCATCTCCAAAGATAATGCAAGATACCATCCCAGAATATATCGGGCAGAAGGATTCTACTATCAAAATAGCTAAGACAGCTAAAGACGAAGTTTGAGAAATATCATCAGAAATTTCCTACATGTTGTTGTTGATGTTATTTTCGGATAGTGTCTTATGGGGTACTTAAATCCAGCTGTATTGAAACAAATTTTTGCTCTAGTGGTTTTTTGTAACCTAAATAGAGTTTTTGTTGATTAATCATAACACTAGGAAAAATATGTTTACTTTTCATCTAATTATCATTTTCGCTAAGCTTATTTTGGTGGGTTTGATTTATGCTCCCCCACCCTTTCTTTTATTTTTTATTTTAATAATACTTTTTCGTGGATGGTAAAGTAGTGGTAGTGCATTGGGGTGCGAACATAATTGGGATGCCCATGAATTACAATGATGCCATGCTTGCAAACTTTGTGCAAAAAAAAAATCTAATTTCTTTGAAGTGTTTGTTGTGTTTTTTTTTTTTTTTGAAAAGTTGAAGTGTTTGTATTTTATCATTCATAAAAAGTGTTGTCTTTTTTAGGTACACTTTCAAGGCTAAGTCTAACAAAGTATAAATATTTTCATATCCAAATTATATCTCTTTCATCTTTTCTTATATTTTCAATCTCAACTCATACCCAATGATATATGTTGATAATGTCATTTTCCTCATTCCATCGCATGCTTTATATTTACAATAACACTTCATCCATCAGTTAATTTAACAAGATTTTATGCTCTCTTGTTAAGACTAACATCTATTACCCACTACCATGTCCCTTTTATGCCAATCGTAATTCAAAGCAATTACCCTTGACTAATTTGCATTGAATATCTTGATGAATTCGTGCAACCACCTAAGTGAAATTACTTTTGACTTTTCCCTATTTGCGAAAATTCTCAAGATGTGTTTTCGCCCACATACCATACTATTTACATCTCATATCAAAAGTCTATGTCTAACAGAATTGTAGTTTATATTCAATCCAAATTTATGTCACACGCTTTGGTTTCAAAATAAGATAAATATGTTGAAGGTGTTTCTACCTTTTCAGTAATATGTCATATTTAATTTGTATTTATACCACATGTATTTCATATAATTATTTCGAATCAATTTAAATATGTATTTGTCACATTTTGAATCGAGAAAGGAAAGCGAATACCAAGGCTTCAACTTGTGGTGCTTCTCAATTTTCAATAGAAAAGCACATACCTTGCATGCAAAATATGATAAAGCAAGAAAGAAAGTTCTGAAAATAATATTGCAAATTTTATAAAATGTAGAATCCATTGAAAATCTATATTTCTTACAATCCAATCTAGGTCTTTCAATGTATTCTCCGTTGTTTATAAAGATTGCAATAACTTTTCTTGAACTTCTTTTTTCATATTTTGCATTCAAAGTTCGTCTCTTCTATTGGAAATATTGAACCCCATAGTTGAAGCATGGTTATTCACTTTCTTTTATTTTTTCTAAATGTACCAAATATATAAATGATTAGCAATAAATAGTATATGAAGTGCATGTGGTACAGATAATTGGATTAAATAGATGTGATTAGTGAAAAAAGAACACCTTCAATATATTTCTCTTATTCTAGAACCAAAACATGTGATACAAATTTGAAGTGAATATATAAATTGCAATGATTTTTGAAGATCACCATATAAACATAGACTTTTGAAAGAAAATCCAACTTGAGAATTTTGGCCAACTAAGAAAAGTTAAAAGTAATTTTTCGAGTGAGTTATTTCTCTTGTAGTATTTTGAAATAATAGAATTGAAAGTAGGAACAAACTCAATCTTATAAAATTGATTTTTAAGGTGAGGATTGCACCTACTTGTAAATTCATGTATATGTCATTTTACTTTCAATATAAGACACTTTAACACCCCCTCACGCTTAGTACTATTGGGCTTGGTGTGTGGATATAAATGGAGGGTAGCTCAATAGCGGGTGGCCCAACGGATCATGAAGAGACTTCAATATCATATTAGAATTTTTTTTGGTTATGTCACAATAAATTTGGTCAATCAGTCAAAAACAATTGGACAATCAGTCTAAAACAATTGGTCAAATTTTTTTTTAATATATTACAATTAATTTGGTCAATCAGTAAAAAACAATTGGTCAAATTTTTTTTTTAATATATTACAATAAATTTGGTTAATCAGTCAAAAACAATTGGTCAAAAAGATATTTATATTACTAAAAATATATTTTTCATTTAATATAAATTTCTTTATGGAAGTTGTTTTAATATATTATTATAAATTTAATATAAATATAAATATGGATGTTTTTTCAATATATTACAATAAATTTGGTCAATTAGTCAAAACAATTGTTCAAATAAAAAATAAATTACTAAATATAGATTTTTTTAATTTAATATAATTTGTGTATGGAAGTTATTTAATTATATTACTATAAATAAAATTCTTGATTTAATATAAATTTAAGCATGAGAGCATAGTTTATTCATTGGTGTAGTGCGGGTGAATTATCAACTCAACAATTTGTCTACTCTTTCTCTTTGGTTATTGTAAGTGTATGACATTTCTTTGTAATTGAAATCTATTTTCTTTGCTCACCTGTCCAACATCAGCTAAATAGATCGGTGACATCTCCTCTTCTTCTCCAAACCATAAACACTGTCATTCACACAACCCTCTCAGCTAAATCAATGGCAGGATCCCAAGATCTCTCCAAAACCTCATCCTCTTCTGCCAAGAGACCAATGGTAGCTCAAGGTTCAGTTGATATATATGCTGCGCAGTGCAAAAACTGCTTGAAGTGGAGAGTGATTGATACACAGGATGAGGTTGAAGAGATCCGACACAAATTCGTTCGACAACCCTTTGTTTGTAGCAAAAAGGCTAATTACAGCTGTGATGATCCTACTGATATTAAATATGATTCTAGTCGGACATGGGCCGTTGACAAGCCTAGCATTCCAAAGACTCCGCAAGGTTTCAAGAGAATCTTGGTACTTAGAAAAGATTACTCTAAATTTGACTCTTACTACATCACACCTACAGGTAAAAAACTAAGAACCCGCAATGAGATATCGGAATATCTAAAAGATCATCCAGAACACACTGGTGTATCTGCTTCGGATTTTAATTTTTCATCTCCAAAGATAATGCAAGATACTATCCCAGAATATATCGGGCAGAAGGATTCTACTATCAAAATAGCTAAGACAGCTAAAGACGAAGTTTGAGAAATATCATCAGAAATTTCCTACATGTTGTTGTTGATGTTATTTTCGGATAGTGTCTTATGGGGTACTTAAATCCAGCTGTATTGAAACAAATTTTTGCTCTAGTGGTTTTTTGTAACCTAAATAGAGTTTTTGTTGATTAATCATAACACTAGGAAAAATATGTTTACTTTTCATCTAATTATCATTTTCGCTAAGCTTATTTTGGTGGGTTTGATTTATGCTCCCCCACCCTTTCTTTTATTTTTTATTTTAATAATACTTTTTCGTGGATGGTAAAGTAGTGGTAGTGCATTGGGGTGCGAACATAATTGGGATGCCCATGAATTACAATGATGCCATGCTTGCAAACTTTGTGCAAAAAAAAAATCTAATTTCTTTGAAGTGTTTGTTGTGTTTTTTTTTTTTTTTGAAAAGTTGAAGTGTTTGTATTTTATCATTCATAAAAAGTGTTGTCTTTTTTAGGTACACTTTCAAGGCTAAGTCTAACAAAGTATAAATATTTTCATATCCAAATTATATCTCTTTCATCTTTTCTTATATTTTCAATCTCAACTCATACCCAATGATATATGTTGATAATGTCATTTTCCTCATTCCATCGCATGCTTTATATTTACAATAACACTTCATCCATCAGTTAATTTAACAAGATTTTATGCTCTCTTGTTAAGACTAACATCTATTACCCACTACCATGTCCCTTTTATGCCAATCGTAATTCAAAGCAATTACCCTTGACTAATTTGCATTGAATATCTTGATGAATTCGTGCAACCACCTAAGTGAAATTACTTTTGACTTTTCCCTATTTGCGAAAATTCTCAAGATGTGTTTTCGCCCACATACCATACTATTTACATCTCATATCAAAAGTCTATGTCTAACAGAATTGTAGTTTATATTCAATCCAAATTTATGTCACACGCTTTGGTTTCAAAATAAGATAAATATGTTGAAGGTGTTTCTACCTTTTCAGTAATATGTCATATTTAATTTGTATTTATACCACATGTATTTCATATAATTATTTCGAATCAATTTAAATATGTATTTGTCACATTTTGAATCGAGAAAGGAAAGCGAATACCAAGGCTTCAACTTGTGGTGCTTCTCAATTTTCAATAGAAAAGCACATACCTTGCATGCAAAATATGAGAAAGCAAGAAAGAAAGTTCTGAAAATAATATTGCAAAATTTATATAATGTAGAATCCATTGAAAATCTATATTTCTTACAATCCAATCTAGGTCTTTCAATGTATTCTCCGTTGTATATAAAGATTGCAATAACTTTTCTTGAACTTCTTTTTTCATATTTTGCATTCAAAGTTCGTCTCTTCTATTGGAAATATTGAACCCCATAGTTGAAGCATGGTTATTCACTTTCTTTTATTTTTTCTAAATGTACCAAATATATAAATGATTAGCAATAAATAGTATATGAAGTGCATGTGGTACAGATAATTAGATTAAATAGATGTGATTAGTGAAAAAAGAACACCTTCAATATATTTCTCTTATTCTGGAACCAAAACATGTGATACAAATTTGAAGTGAATATATAAATTGCAATGATTTTTGAAGATCACCATATAAACATAGACTTTTGAAAGAAAATCCAACTTGAGAATTTTGGCCAACTAAGAAAAGTTAAAAGTAATTTTTCGAGTGAGTTATTTCTCTTGTAGTATTTTGAAATAATAGAATTGAAAGTAGGAACAAACTCAATCTTATAAAATTGATTTTTAAGGTGAGGATTGCACCTACTTGTAAATTCATGTATATGTCATTTTACTTTCAATATGAGACACTTTAACACCCCCTCACGCTTAGTACTATTGGGCTTGGTGTGTGGATATAAATGGAGGGTAGCTCAATAGCGGGTGGCCCAACGGATCATGAAGAGACTTCAATATCATATTAGAATTTTTTTTGGTTATGTCACAATAAATTTGGTCAATTAGTCAAAAACAATTGGACAATCAGTCTAAAACAATTGGTCAAATTTTTTTTTAATATATTACAATAAATTTGGTCAATCAGTAAAAAACAATTGGTCAAATTTTTTTTTTAATATATTACAATAAATTTGGTCAATCAGTCAAAAACAATTGGTCAAAAAGATATTTATATTACTAAAAATATATTTTTCATTTAATATAAATTTCTTTATGGAAGTTGTTTTAATATATTATTATAAATTTAATATAAATATAAATATGGATGTTTTTTCAATATATTACAAGAAATTTGGTCAATTAGTCAAAACAATTGTTCAAATAAAAAATAAATTACTAAATATAGATTTTTTTAATTTAATATAATTTGTGTATGGAAGTTATTTAATTATATTACTATAAATAAAATTCTTGATTTAATATAAATTTAAGCATGAGAGCATAGTTTATTCATTGGTGTAGTGCGGGTGAATTATCAACTCAACAATTTGTCTACTCTTTCTCTTTGGTTATTGTAAGTGTATGACATTTCTTTGTAATTGAAATCTATTTTCTTTGCTCACCTGTCCAACATCAGCTAAATAGATCGGTGACATCTCCTCTTCTTCTCCAAACCATAAACACTGTCATTCACACAACCCTCTCAGCTAAATCAATGGCAGGATCCCAAGATCTCTCCAAAACCTCATCCTCTTCTGCCAAGAGACCAATGGTAGCTCAAGGTTCAGTTGATATATATGCTGCGCAGTGCAAAAACTGCTTGAAGTGGAGAGTGATTGATACACAGGATGAGTTTGAAGAGATCCGACACAAATTCGTTCGACAACCCTTTGTTTGTAGCAAAAAGGCTAATTACAGCTGTGATGATCCTACTGATATTAAATATGATTCTAGTCGGACATGGGCCGTTGACAAGCCTAGCATTCCAAAGACTCCGCAAGGTTTCAAGAGAATCTTGGTACTTAGAAAAGATTACTCTAAATTTGACTCTTACTACATCACACCTACAGGTAAAAAACTAAGAACCCGCAATGAGATATCGGAATATCTAAAAGATCATCCAGAACACACTGGTGTATCTGCTTCGGATTTTAATTTTTCATCTCCAAAGATAATGCAAGATACTATCCCAGAATATATCGGGCAGAAGGATTCTACTATCAAAATAGCTAAGACAGCTAAAGACGAAGTTTGAGAAATATCATCCGAAATTTCCTACATGTTGTTGTTGATGTTATTTTTGGATAGTGTCTTATGGGGTACTTAAATCCAGCTGTATTGAAACAAATTTTTGCTCTAGTGGTTTTTTGTAACCTAAATAGAGTTTTTGTTGATTAATCATAACACTAGGAAAAATATGTTTACTTTTCATCTAATTATCATTTTCGCTAAGCTTATTTTGGTGGGTTTGATTTATGCTCCCCCACCCTTTCTTTTATTTTTTATTTTAATAATACTTTTTCGTGGATGGTAAAGTAGTGGTAGTGCATTGGGGTGCGAACATAATTGGGATGCCCATGAATTACAATGATGCCATGCTTGCAAACTTTGTGCAAAAAAAAAATCTAATTTCTTTGAAGTGTTTGTTGTGTTTTTTTTTTTTTTTGAAAAGTTGAAGTGTTTGTATTTTATCATTCATAAAAAGTGTTGTCTTTTTTAGGTACACTTTCAAGGCTAAGTCTAACAAAGTATAAATATTTTCATATCCAAATTATATCTCTTTCATCTTTTCTTATATTTTCAATCTCAACTCATACCCAATGATATATGTTGATAATGTCATTTTCCTCATTCCATCGCATGCTTTATATTTACAATAACACTTCATCCATCAGTTAATTTAACAAGATTTTATGCTCTCTTGTTAAGACTAACATCTATTACCCACTACCATGTCCCTTTTATGCCAATCGTAATTCAAAGCAATTACCCTTGACTAATTTGCATTGAATATCTTGATGAATTCGTGCAACCACCTAAGTGAAATTACTTTTGACTTTTCCCTATTTGCGAAAATTCTCAAGATGTGTTTTCGCCCACATACCATACTATTTACATCTCATATCTAAAGTCTATGTCTAACAGAATTGTAGTTTATATTCAATCCAAATTTATGTCACACGCTTTGGTTTCAAAATAAGATAAATATGTTGAAGGTGTTTCTACCTTTTCAGTAATATGTCATATTTAATTTGTATTTATACCACATGTATTTCATATAATTATTTCGAATCAATTTAAATATGTATTTGTCACATTTTGAATCGAGAAAGGAAAGCGAATACCAAGGCTTCAACTTGTGGTGCTTCTCAATTTTCAATAGAAAAGCACATACTTTGCATGCAAAATATGAGAAAGCAAGAAAGAAAGTTCTGAAAATAATATTGCAAATTTTATATAATGTAGAATCCATTGAAAATCTATATTTCTTACAATCCAATCTAGGTCTTTCAATGTATTCTCCGTTGTATATAAAGATTGCAATAACTTTTCTTGAACTTCTTTTTTCATATTTTGCATTCAAAGTTCGTCTCTTCTATTGGAAATATTGAACCCCATAGTTGAAGCATGGTTATTCACTTTCTTTTATTTTTTCTAAATGTACCAAATATATAAATGATTAGCAATAAATAGTATATGAAGTGCATGTGGTACAGATAATTGGATTAAATAGATGTGATTAGTGAAAAAAGAACACCTTCAATATATTTCTCTTATTCTGGAACCAAAACATGTGATACAAATTTGAAGTGAATATATAAATTGCAATGATTTTTGAAGATCACCATATAAACATAGACTTTTGAAAGAAAATCCAACTTGAGAATTTTGGCCAACTAAGAAAAGTTAAAAGTAATTTTTCGAGTGAGTTATTTCTCTTGTAGTATTTTGAAATAATAGAATTGAAAGTAGGAACAAACTCAATCTTATAAAATTGATTTTTAAGGTGAGGATTGCACCTACTTGTAAATTCATGTATATGTCATTTTACTTTCAATATGAGACACTTTAACACCCCCTCACGCTTAGTACTATTGGGCTTGGTGTGTGGATATAAATGGAGGGTAGCTCAATAGCGGGTGGCCCAACGGATCATGAAGAGACTTCAATATCATATTAGAATTTTTTTTGGTTATGTCACAATAAATTTGGTCAATTAGTCAAAAACAATTGGACAATCAGTCTAAAACAATTGGTCAAATTTTTTTTTAATATATTACAATAAATTTGGTCAATCAGTAAAAAACAATTGGTCAAATTTTTTTTTTAATATATTACAATAAATTTGGTCAATCAGTCAAAAACAATTGGTCAAAAAGATATTTATATTACTAAAAATATATTTTTCATTTAATATAAATTTCTTTATGGAAGTTGTTTTAATATATTATTATAAATTTAATATAAATATAAATATGGATGTTTTTTCAATATATTACAATAAATTTGGTCAATTAGTCAAAACAATTGTTCAAATAAAAAATAAATTACTAAATATAGATTTTTTTAATTTAATATAATTTGTGTATGGAAGTTATTTAATTATATTACTATAAATAAAATTCTTGATTTAATATAAATTTAAGCATGAGAGCATAGTTTATTCATTGGTGTAGTGCGGGTGAATTATCAACTCAACAATTTGTCTACTCTTTCTCTTTGGTTATTGTAAGTGTATGACATTTCTTTGTAATTGAAATCTATTTTCTTTGCTCACCTGTCCAACATCAGCTAAATAGATCGGTGACATCTCCTCTTCTTCTCCAAACCATAAACACTGTCATTCACACAACCCTCTCAGCTAAATCAATGGCAGGATCCCAAGATCTCTCCAAAACCTCATCCTCTTCTGCCAAGAGACCAATGGTAGCTCAAGGTTCAGTTGATATATATGCTGCGCAGTGCAAAAACTGCTTGAAGTGGAGAGTGATTGATACACAGGATGAGTTTGAAGAGATCCGACACAAATTCGTTCGACAACCCTTTGTTTGTAGCAAAAAGGCTAATTACAGCTGTGATGATCCTACTGATATTAAATATGATTCTAGTCGGACATGGGCCGTTGACAAGCCTAGCATTCCAAAGACTCCGCAAGGTTTCAAGAGAATCTTGGTACTTAGAAAAGATTACTCTAAATTTGACTCTTACTACATCACACCTACAGGTAAAAAACTAAGAACCCGCAATGAGATATCGGAATATCTAAAAGATCATCCAGAACACACTGGTGTATCTGCTTCGGATTTTAATTTTTCATCTCCAAAGATAATGCAAGATACTATCCCAGAATATATCGGGCAGAAGGATTCTACTATCAAAATAGCTAAGACAGCTAAAGACGAAGTTTGAGAAATATCATCAGAAATTTCCTACATGTTGTTGTTGATGTTATTTTCGGATAGTGTCTTATGGGGTACTTAAATCCAGCTGTATTGAAACAAATTTTTGCTCTAGTGGTTTTTTGTAACCTAAATAGAGTTTTTGTTGATTAATCATAACACTAGGAAAAATATGTTTACTTTTCATCTAATTATCATTTTCGCTAAGCTTATTTTGGTGGGTTTGATTTATGCTCCCCCACCCTTTCTTTTATTTTTTATTTTAATAATACTTTTTCGTGGATGGTAAAGTAGTGGTAGTGCATTGGGGTGCGAACATAATTGGGATGCCCATGAATTACAATGATGCCATGCTTGCAAACTTTGTGCAAAAAAAAAATCTAATTTCTTTGAAGTGTTTGTTGTGTTTTTTTTTTTTTTTTGAAAAGTTGAAGTGTTTGTATTTTATCATTCATAAAAAGTGTTGTCTTTTTTAGGTACACTTTCAAGGCTAAGTCTAACAAAGTATAAATATTTTCATATCCAAATTATATCTCTTTCATCTTTTCTTATATTTTCAATCTCAACTCATACCCAATGATATATGTTGATAATGTCATTTTCCTCATTCCATCGCATGCTTTATATTTACAATAACACTTCATCCATCAGTTAATTTAACAAGATTTTATGCTCTCTTGTTAAGACTAACATCTATTACCCACTACCATGTCCCTTTTATGCCAATCGTAATTCAAAGCAATTACCCTTGACTAATTTGCATTGAATATCTTGATGAATTCGTGCAACCACCTAAGTGAAATTACTTTTGACTTTTCCCTATTTGCGAAAATTCTCAAGATGTGTTTTCGCCCACATACCATACTATTTACACCCATATCAAAAGTCTATGTCTAACAGAATTGTAGTTTATATTCAATCCAAATTTATGTCACACGCTTTGGTTTCAAAATCAGATAAATATGTTGAAGGTGTTTCTACCTTTTCAGTAATATGTCATATTTAATTTGTATTTATACCACATGTATTTCATATAATTATTTCGAATCAATTTAAATATGTATTTGTCACATTTTGAATCGAGAAAGGAAAGCGAATACCAAGGCTTCAACTTGTGGTGCTTCTCAATTTTCAATAGAAAAGCACATACCTTGCATGCAAAATATGAGAAAGCAAGAAAGAAAGTTCTGAAAATAATATTGCAAATTTTATATAATGTAGAATCCATTGAAAATCTATATTTCTTACAATCCAATCTAGGTCTTTCAATGTATTCTCCGTTGTATATAAAGATTGCAATAACTTTTCTTGAACTTCTTTTTTCATATTTTGCATTCAAAGTTCGTCTCTTCTATTGGAAATATTGAACCCCATAGTTGAAGCATGGTTATTCACTTTCTTTTATTTTTTCTAAATGTACCAAATATATAAATGATTAGCAATAAATAGTATATGAAGTGCATGTGGTACAGATAATTGGATTCAATATATTTCTCTTATTCTGGAACCAAAACATGTGATACAAATTTGAAGTGAATATATAAATTGCAATGATTTTTGAAGATCACCATATAAACATAGACTTTTGAAAGAAAATCCAACTTGAGAATTTTGGCCAACTAAGAAAAGTTAAAAGTAATTTTTCGAGTGAGTTATTTCTCTTGTAGTATTTTGAAATAATAGAATTGAAAGTAGGAACAAACTCAATCTTATAAAATTGATTTTTAAGGTGAGGATTGCACCTACTTTTAAATTCATGTATATGTCATTTTACTTTCAATATGAGACACTTTAACACCCCCTCACACTTAGTACTATTGGGCTTGGTGTGTGGATATAAATGGAGGGTAGCTCAATAGCGGGTGGCCCAACGGATCATGAAGAGACTTCAATATCATATTAGAATTTTTTTTGGTTATGTCACAATAAATTTGGTCAATTAGTCAAAAACAATTGGACAATCAGTCTAAAACAATTGGTCAAATTTTTTTTTAATATATTACAATAAATTTGGTCAATCAGTAAAAAACAATTGGTCAAATTTTTTTTTTAATATATTACAATAAATTTGGTCAATCAGTCAAAAACAATTGGTCAAAAAGATATTTATATTACTAAAAATATATTTTTCATTTAATATAAATTTCTTTATGGAAGTTGTTTTAATATATTATTATAAATTTAATATAAATATAAATATGGATGTTTTTTCAATATATTACAATAAATTTGGTCAATTAGTCAAAACAATTGTTCAAATAAAAAATAAATTACTAAATATAGATTTTTTTAATTTAATATAATTTGTGTATGGAAGTTATTTAATTATATTACTATAAATAAAATTCTTGATTTAATATAAATTTAAGCATGAGAGCATAGTTTATTCATTGGTGTAGTGCGGGTGAATTATCAACTCAACAATTTGTCTACTCTTTCTCTTTGGTTATTGTAAGTGTATGACATTTCTTTGTAATTGAAATCTATTTTCTTTGCTCACCTGTCCAACATCAGCTAAATAGATCGGTGACATCTCCTCTTCTTCTCCAAACCATAAACACTGTCATTCACACAACCCTCTCAGCTAAATCAATGGCAGGATCCCAAGATCTCTCCAAAACCTCATCCTCTTCTGCCAAGAGACCAATGGTAGCTCAAGGTTCAGTTGATATATATGCTGCGCAGTGCAAAAACTGCTTGAAGTGGAGAGTGATTGATACACAGGATGAGTTTGAAGAGATCCGACACAAATTCGTTCGACAACCCTTTGTTTGTAGCAAAAAGGCTAATTACAGCTGTGATGATCCTACTGATATTAAATATGATTCTAGTCGGACATGGGCCGTTGACAAGCCTAGCATTCCAAAGACTCCGCAAGGTTTCAAGAGAATCTTGGTACTTAGAAAAGATTACTCTAAATTTGACTCTTACTACATCACACCTACAGGTAAAAAACTAAGAACCCGCAATGAGATATCGGAATATCTAAAAGATCATCCAGAACACACTGGTGTATCTGCTTCGGATTTTAATTTTTCATCTCCAAAGATAATGCAAGATACTATCCCAGAATATATCGGGCAGAAGGATTCTACTATCAAAATAGCTAAGACAGCTAAAGACGAAGTTTGAGAAATATCATCAGAAATTTCCTACATGTTGTTGTTGATGTTATTTTCGGATAGTGTCTTATGGGGTACTTAAATCCAGCTGTATTGAAACAAATTTTTGCTCTAGTGGTTTTTTGTAACCTAAATAGAGTTTTTGTTGATTAATCATAACACTAGGAAAAATATGTTTACTTTTCATCTAATTATCATTTTCGCTAAGCTTATTTTGGTGGGTTTGATTTATGCTCCCCCACCCTTTCTTTTATTTTTTATTTTAATAATACTTTTTCGTGGATGGTAAAGTAGTGGTAGTGCATTGGGGTGCGAACATAATTGGGATGCCCATGAATTACAATGATGCCATGCTTGCAAACTTTGTGCAAAAAAAAAATCTAATTTCTTTGAAGTGTTTGTTGTGTTTTTTTTTTTTTTTTGAAAAGTTGAAGTGTTTGTATTTTATCATTCATAAAAAGTGTTGTCTTTTTTAGGTACACTTTCAAGGCTAAGTCTAACAAAGTATAAATATTTTCATATCCAAATTATATCTCTTTCATCTTTTCTTATATTTTCAATCTCAACTCATACCCAATGATATATGTTGATAATGTCATTTTCCTCATTCCATCGCATGCTTTATATTTACAATAACACTTCATCCATCAGTTAATTTAACAAGATTTTATGCTCTCTTGTTAAGACTAACATCTATTACCCACTACCATGTCCCTTTTATGCCAATCGTAATTCAAAGCAATTACCCTTGACTAATTTGCATTGAATATCTTGATGAATTCGTGCAACCACCTAAGTGAAATTACTTTTGACTTTTCCCTATTTGCGAAAATTCTCAAGATGTGTTTTCGCCCACATACCATACTATTTACACCCATATCAAAAGTCTATGTCTAACAGAATTGTAGTTTATATTCAATCCAAATTTATGTCACACGCTTTGGTTTCAAAATAAGATAAATATGTTGAAGGTGTTTCTACCTTTTCAGTAATATGTCATATTTAATTTGTATTTATACCACATGTATTTCATATAATTATTTCGAATCAATTTAAATATGTATTTGTCACATTTTGAATCGAGAAAGGAAAGCGAATACCAAGGCTTCAACTTGTGGTGCTTCTCAATTTTCAATAGAAAAGCACATACCTTGCATGCAAAATATGAGAAAGCAAGAAAGAAAGTTCTGAAAATAATATTGCAAATTTTATATAATGTAGAATCCATTGAAAATCTATATTTCTTACAATCCAATCTAGGTCTTTCAATGTATTCTCCGTTGTATATAAAGATTGCAATAACTTTTCTTGAACTTCTTTTTTCATATTTTGCATTCAAAGTTCGTCTCTTCTATTGGAAATATTGAACCCCATAGTTGAAGCATGGTTATTCACTTTCTTTTATTTTTTCTAAATGTACCAAATATATAAATGATTAGCAATAAATAGTATATGAAGTGCATGTGGTACAGATAATTGGATTCAATATATTTCTCTTATTCTGGAACCAAAACATGTGATACAAATTTGAAGTGAATATATAAATTGCAATGATTTTTGAAGATCACCATATAAACATAGACTTTTGAAAGAAAATCCAACTTGAGAATTTTGGCCAACTAAGAAAAGTTAAAAGTAATTTTTCGAGTGAGTTATTTCTCTTGTAGTATTTTGAAATAATAGAATTGAAAGTAGGAACAAACTCAATCTTATAAAATTGATTTTTAAGGTGAGGATTGCACCTACTTTTAAATTCATGTATATGTCATTTTACTTTCAATATGAGACACTTTAACACCCCCTCACACTTAGTACTATTGGGCTTGGTGTGTGGATATAAATGGAGGGTAGCTCAATAGCGGGTGGCCCAACGGATCATGAAGAGACTTCAATATCATATTAGAATTTTTTTTGGTTATGTCACAATAAATTTGGTCAATTAGTCAAAAACAATTGGACAATCAGTCTAAAACAATTGGTCAAATTTTTTTTTAATATATTACAATAAATTTGGTCAATCAGTAAAAAACAATTGGTCAAATTTTTTTTTAATATATTACAATAAATTTGGTCAATCAGTCAAAAACAATTGGTCAAAAAGATATTTATATTACTAAAAATATATTTTTCATTTAATATAAATTTCTTTATGGAAGTTGTTTTAATATATTATTATAAATTTAATATAAATATAAATATGGATGTTTTTTCAATATATTACAATAAATTTGGTCAATTAGTCAAAACAATTGTTCAAATAAAAAATAAATTACTAAATATAGATTTTTTTAATTTAATATAATTTGTGTATGGAAGTTATTTAATTATATTACTATAAATAAAATTCTTGATTTAATATAAATTTAAGCATGAGAGCATAGTTTATTCATTGGTGTAGTGCGGGTGAATTATCAACTCAACAATTTGTCTACTCTTTCTCTTTGGTTATTGTAAGTGTATGACATTTCTTTGTAATTGAAATCTATTTTCTTTGCTCACCTGTCCAACATCAGCTAAATAGATCGGTGACATCTCCTCTTCTTCTCCAAACCATAAACACTGTCATTCACACAACCCTCTCAGCTAAATCAATGGCAGGATCCCAAGATCTCTCCAAAACCTCATCCTCTTCTGCCAAGAGACCAATGGTAGCTCAAGGTTCAGTTGATATATATGCTGCGCAGTGCAAAAACTGCTTGAAGTGGAGAGTGATTGATACACAGGATGAGTTTGAAGAGATCCGACACAAATTCGTTCGACAACCCTTTGTTTGTAGCAAAAAGGCTAATTACAGCTGTGATGATCCTACTGATATTAAATATGATTCTAGTCGGACATGGGCCGTTGACAAGCCTAGCATTCCAAAGACTCCGCAAGGTTTCAAGAGAATCTTGGTACTTAGAAAAGATTACTCTAAATTTGACTCTTACTACATCACACCTACAGGTAAAAAACTAAGAACCCGCAATGAGATATCGGAATATCTAAAAGATCATCCAGAACACACTGGTGTATCTGCTTCGGATTTTAATTTTTCATCTCCAAAGATAATGCAAGATACTATCCCAGAATATATCGGGCAGAAGGATTCTACTATCAAAATAGCTAAGACAGCTAAAGACGAAGTTTGAGAAATATCATCAGAAATTTCCTACATGTTGTTGTTGATGTTATTTTTGGATAGTGTCTTATGGGGTACTTAAATCCAGCTGTATTGAAACAAATTTTTGCTCTAGTGGTTTTTTGTAACCTAAATAGAGTTTTTGTTGATTAATCATAACACTAGGAAAAATATGTTTACTTTTCATCTAATTATCATTTACGCTAAGCTTATTTTGGTGGGTTTGATTTATGCTCCCCCACCCTTTCTTTTATTTTTTATTTTAATAATACTTTTTCGTGGATGGTAAAGTAGTGGTAGTGCATTGGGGTGCGAACATAATTGGGATGCCCATGAATTACAATGATGCCATGCTTGCAAACTTTGTGCAAAAAAAAAATCTAATTTCTTTGAAGTGTTTGTTGTGTTTTTTTTTTTTTTTGAAAAGTTGAAGTGTTTGTATTTTATCATTCATAAAAAGTGTTGTCTTTTTTAGGTACACTTTCAAGGCTAAGTCTAACAAAGTATAAATATTTTCATATCCAAATTATATCTCTTTCATCTTTTCTTATATTTTCAATCTCAACTCATACCCAATGATATATGTTGATAATGTCATTTTCCTCATTCCATCGCATGCTTTATATTTACAATAACACTTCATCCATCAGTTAATTTAACAAGATTTTATGCTCTCTTGTTAAGACTAACATCTATTACCCACTACCATGTCCCTTTTATGCCAATCGTAATTCAAAGCAATTACCCTTGACTAATTTGCATTGAATATCTTGATGAATTCGTGCAACCACCTAAGTGAAATTACTTTTGACTTTTCCCTATTTGCGAAAATTCTCAAGATGTGTTTTCGCCCACATACCATACTATTTACATCTCATATCTAAAGTCTATGTCTAACAGAATTGTAGTTTATATTCAATCCAAATTTATGTCACACGCTTTGGTTTCAAAATAAGATAAATATGTTGAAGGTGTTTCTACCTTTTCAGTAATATGTCATATTTAATTTGTATTTATACCACATGTATTTCATATAATTATTTCGAATCAATTTAAATATGTATTTGTCACATTTTGAATCGAGAAAGGAAAGCGAATACCAAGACTTCAACTTGTGGTGCTTCTCAATTTTCAATAGAAAAGCACATACCTTGCATGCAAAATATGAGAAAGCAAGAAAGAAAGTTCTGAAAATAATATTGCAAATTTTATATAATGTAGAATCCATTGAAAATCTATATTTCTTACAATCCAATCTAGGTCTTTCAATGTATTCTCCGTTGTATATAAAGATTGCAATAACTTTTCTTGAACTTCTTTTTTCATATTTTGCATTCAAAGTTCGTCTCTTCTATTGGAAATATTGAACCCCATAGTTGAAGCATGGTTATTCACTTTCTTTTATTTTTTCTAAATGTACCAAATATATAAATGATTAGCAATAAATAGTATATGAAGTGCATGTGGTACAGATAATTGGATTAAATAGATGTGATTAGTGAAAAAAGAACACCTTCAATATATTTCTCTTATTCTGGAACCAAAACATGTGATACAAATTTGAAGTGAATATATAAATTGCAATGTAGGAACAAACTCAATCTTATAAAATTGATTTTTAAGGTGAGGATTGCACCTACTTTTAAATTCATGTATATGTCATTTTACTTTCAATATGAGACACTTTAACACCCCCTCACACTTAGTACTATTGGGCTTGGTGTGTGGATATAAATGGAGGGTAGCTCAATAGCGGGTGGCCCAACGGATCATGAAGAGACTTCAATATCATATTAGAATTTTTTTTGGTTATGTCACAATAAATTTGGTCAATTAGTCAAAAACAATTGGACAATCAGTCTAAAACAATTGGTCAAATTTTTTTTTAATATATTACAATAAATTTGGTCAATCAGTAAAAAACAATTGGTCAAATTTTTTTTTTAATATATTACAATAAATTTGGTCAATCAGTCAAAAACAATTGGTCAAAAAGATATTTATATTACTAAAAATATATTTTTCATTTAATATAAATTTCTTTATGGAAGTTGTTTTAATATATTATTATAAATTTAATATAAATATAAATATGGATGTTTTTTCAATATATTACAATAAATTTGGTCAATTAGTCAAAACAATTGTTCAAATAAAAAATAAATTACTAAATATAGATTTTTTTAATTTAATATAATTTGTGTATGGAAGTTATTTAATTATATTACTATAAATAAAATTCTTGATTTAATATAAATTTAAGCATGAGAGCATAGTTTATTCATTGGTGTAGTGCGGGTGAATTATCAACTCAACAATTTGTCTACTCTTTCTCTTTGGTTATTGTAAGTGTATGACATTTCTTTGTAATTGAAATCTATTTTCTTTGCTCACCTGTCCAACATCAGCTAAATAGATCGGTGACATCTCCTCTTCTTCTCCAAACCATAAACACTGTCATTCACACAACCCTCTCAGCTAAATCAATGGCAGGATCCCAAGATCTCTCCAAAACCTCATCCTCTTCTGCCAAGAGACCAATGGTAGCTCAAGGTTCAGTTGATAGAAACTTACAATAGCCCTTTTACATGTGAAACGCTATAGTTGAATGTAATTTTATTTTGATCTGGGCATTTAATAGCATTTATCTCACGGGCGCTATAATAAGGGACCTATTGGATAGCGCTTTGGCTTAATGCTATAATAGCCATATAGTAAATGGGCTTATATAGCGCTTACCAAAAACGCTATTATAGGGCTTCTAGCCAAAACAAAAAAGCCCACTTAATTTTTCACCAATTTGGCGATGAAAATAAAAAAAAAATTGCGCCTAAGGGTTGCAGTTTCTTTTCACTGATCGTGCTTCTCTATCAATCCTAAACCCTGGCCTACTCCATCGTTCTTCACCCAACCGTTCCCACTGACCTCCATCGTTCTTCTTATGCATTGTCTTCACCGGCCTCCGTTCATCGTCTTCATCAGTGGGTTCTCTACCGTCTTCACATAGCTCACCGTGGTATTCAACCGTTCTCTCAGAACGGGTTCTTCAACCCTAACTCCATCATCATTCTATCATTCCTCAAATTAAACCCCAATTGAAGGTGTATTACGATTGTTAGGGACTTGGAAGGAGGTAAATATTTGTGTTTTTTGTATATCCATTATTTTTCCTGGTGTTGAATACTAGTTTAGAGTTTAATTTTTGACCCCAAATTGAACCCATTTTCTGGTAATGAATACTAGTTTAGAGTTTAATTTCACTATCTTCTAGTTTTGAATATTAGTTTCATTCGACTCGACTCGACTTATTTGTTAAATCAAAGTATCAAACTAATATAACTCAACTCGAGAGATTGTCTTTTGCGGAATTGATAATTTGTTTCGTGTAAGCCTATATGTGGGTACTGGCTGCGTGTTGTTGTTTGTTTTGGAGTGATAGGAAGGCTTTGGGGTGGGTGTATTGGTTGGTGCGTTGGTTATTGGGTTAGGCAGTGCGTGTGATGCCTAGTTGTGTTTGTTTTGTGTAGTGTTTGAAAATAGTTGGCTAAGGGGCTTGTTGGTGGTTATGTGTATTTGTTCTTTGTCTCCTTTTTTGGGGGCTTGTTTGGCTATGATAAACAACCAGTATACTCTTTATCATATACGTGTATTTGTCCTTCTTTGCTAGTCTTGTATCATAGATGTGTATTTGTCCTTTTTTGGGAGCTTGTTTGGCTATGATAAACAACCAGTATCCTCTTTATCATATATGTGTATTTGTCCTTTTTTGCTACTGATGAAGGTGAATCACTAGATTTTGGCTATGTACTTGTTTTTATTATTCTTCTAATGAAAATGTAGTTTTTATAAGCTTTAATTTAGATTCAGTCCAAAAACGATCATTGAATGTCAACCAGAGTTTAATTCCCTCCATTGTTGAATGTAGGTTTGCTTATTGGGAAGGTTTCGTAGCTCATTGGGAAGGCTCAGTCTTTGAAGAAGCTAATAGGTCAATTTTTTAATTTTTATCAATTGAGTTTAATGTAGTTTTTTTTAGGGACCAAATACTTATTTAGGGGACTTGGAAGGTGTATCTAGATTTTAGGGGCCAGAAGCCAGATCTCAATTTACATATATGACAAAGAGGATAAACAAATGAATTGGATGATTAGATTAGGTACAAATTTGGTACTGGTTGTTTTTTGAGTGTTTGGTGCTGTCTTTAATTTTTATTAGGTGACAAATTTGTGTTTTATGGCTTCCGCGTTGGTCTTGTTTTTGGTGTAGATCTGTGATGGCTTCTCCATTGGTTATGCTTTGTTTGAAGTTGGCATGTGATGTTGCTTTTTTTGCATAATTCATACCAGTACCTTTTATGTTCCTTTTTTTTTCTTCTGGTTTTTGACCTTGCTTCATGGGCCTAATGGTGTATTTGTTATAATAGAATTTTATCGTAACTTCCCTGTGACGGTTAATAACATAATCCTAACTAACTAACTAACTAACTAACTAACTAAAATTGATGCCATGATTTTCATGAACAAAGGCTCTTTTGGTTTTGTATTGTAAACTGACGAAGGTGAGAAAATGAGATAAAGTAAAGTTTAGAGATTTGGTAGTTTATAGAAGATAGAAACTAATATTGTAAACCAACTGGTTAAACTTTCTTGCTGTGTATTCAATAAAATATCAGTCAAGAATTTAAGAAATTGCACGTTAAAAAGCTTCTCCTCTTCCCCTATACCCTCAAATTCTAAACAAAATAGTTGCATCATTAGACGAATAGTTCAACCCAGATTGAGAAAATTTATTTCAAAAAACATTAGAGTTTGGATAAAATGGTCATTGTTAGATCGTAGAATATTTTATATTATCTAGAAATAGTTTCTCATATTATAGTATCTTACAATATTTCCGAAGAATAGTTTTCATATTTCTTTGTTATTAATATTTCATTAAGATTCAGAGTCTTACATTAGTATAATAATAGTTCATGCTTAGTCTTTTTTTATTAAATAGTAATGAATCCTATCAAACCAAATTCATCTAAAACCCTATAACTTAAACTGTCACATAGCAATGGTTGTTTATATTATTAAGTGATGAAGTGGAAATGCCTACCAGTGACACTGCGAAAATTAAAATCTGCCAATCCTTTTCCAGCAGAGTCCTGCCAGATTGCTTCTAAAGCAGGAACTATTGGAGAGACATCAGTCCCTGCTGCCAGGAAGCCTAATCTGGTGAAAACATTAGCCGTCTTAGTATAGTCTTCATTCACAGCGTGTGCAATAGCATCAGTTAAAAACTGTGTATTTTGCTAAAGAAATGGAAGAAGACAAACATGTCAGCCAATTTGTTATGTTCTATTGGCATGAGTTATGAGAAGATACATGCTTGTCCTAATGACTGCATGTTATTTCGAAATGAATATGCATCATTAAACGCATGTCCTAAATGCAGTGCCTCGCGATATAAGAAAAACACAGCTCCAGCCAAAGTGTTATGGTATTTTCCGATAATACCAAGATTTAGGCGCATGTATCGTAACGAGGAAGATGCAAAGTACTTAACGTGGCATGCTGATGAAAGGGTTCTAGATGGAATGCTACGACATCCTGCAGATTCTCCACAATGGGCAAAAATTGACGACGATTACCCAGAATTTGGGCAAGAACCGAGAAACCTGCGTCTTGCATTGTCTTCTGACGGAATAAATCCTCATGGTATTCAGAGTTCTAATCACAGTACTTGGCCGGTCATTTTGTTGATTTATAACCTACCTCCATGGTTATGCATGAAGCGCAAGTTCATGATGTTGACTTTGTTAATTTCAGGGCCCAAACAACCCGGAAATGATATAGACGTATACTTGGCTCCATTAATTGATGATTTAAAACTTATGTGGGAGACGGGTGTAGAGGTATATGATGAGTGTAGAAAAGAAAGCTTCAATTTGAGGGCGATGTTATTTGGAACAATTAACGATTTTCCAGCCTACGGAAATCTATCAGGCTATAGTGTAAAAGGACAGTGTGCATGTCCCATATGTGAGGATCATACAGATTGGAAGCGGTTGGATAAGTGTAATAAGAATATATTTCTTGTCCATCGTAGATTCTTAAATACCAAACATCGGTATCGAAAATGGAAAAAAACATTTAACGGTGAATCAGAAGAAGGTAGAGCTCCTTTGCCTATAACGGGCGATCAAATTTATGATAAGGTAAAGCTTATGAGCAATAATTTTGGAAAGCCTTTTGCTGGTGAACTTGTCACGGGAGGATGGAAAAAGAAGTCAATTTTCTTTGAATTGCCGTATTGGAAATCATTGTATGTAAGACATTTCCTTGATGTGATGCATATTGAGAAAAATGTTTTCGAAAGTCTCGTTGGTACATTACTGAATATTCCAGGAAAGTCTAAGGATGGCATCAAAGTAAGGTTAGACCTGAAGAGTATGGGACTAAGAAATGAATTGAACCTGGTTAAGAAGGGGAAACGTACATATCTACCTCCAGCAGCTCATACTTTGTCAAGAAAAGAGAAAGCTAATTTTTGCAAGTTTCTTAATGAAGTTAAAGTTCCAGAGGGGTACTCTTCAAACATTAACCGTTTGGTAAGTATGAAGGATCTCAAATTAAAGGGTTTAAAGTCTCACGATTGTCATGTCTTAATGGAGAATTTGGTTCCCATAGGTATACGTTCCATTTTGCCTGAAAAGGTGCGGTGGACCATAACTAAACTATGCTTCTTCTTCAAAGCTATTTGTAGTAAAGTTATTGACCCTGTAAAGTTGCTGGCATTGCAGAAGGAAATCGTTGTCACCTTATGTGAGCTTGAGATGTATTTTCCACCGTCATTTTTTGACGTAATGGTTCATCTAACAGTTCACCTTGTCATGGAAGTACAATATTGTGGACCAGCTTATATAAGGTGGATGTACCCGATTGAGCGTTACATGAAAATATTAAAAGGGTATGTGAAGAATCAAAGTCGTCCAGAGGGTTGTATTGTTGAACGATATATAGTTGAAGAAGCTGTTGAGTTTTGTAGTGAATACCTCTCTAATGTTGAATCAATAGGACTTCCAATGTCACGACACTCAGGAAGAACAACAGGGGAAGGAATTGGTGCAAGTAAGGTAGTGACCATCTCACAAATGGAATGGGAGCAAGCACACTTGTATGTGTTGCACAATGCCGAAGAGATTGAGCCATATGTAGAAATGCACAAGGATATACTTAAAAGATTGAACCCTAACAAGAATCAAAATTGGTTAACAAGAGAACACAATCAAAGGTTTATATCATGGCTAAAAGATCACATCTTTACAAAATTTGCTGAAAACCCAGAATCAGTTTCAGAAAGATTAAGATGGCTAGCAAATGGTCCAAATTTAGATGTTCTCTCTTACACTAGATATGTAATTAATAACTATACATTTTATACGGAAGAACGTGATCATCAAAGCACGGTGCAGAATAGCGGTGTCACAGTCGTAGCTCAATCTATACATATCTCAAGTGCCAAAGATAGAAATCCCTCATTTGCAAAATTATCATATTTTGGGGTTATTGAACATATATGGGAATTGGATTACTTGTGCTTTCAAGTGCCTGTGTTTGGCTGCAAGTGGGTTGACAACAAAAATGGCGTTCAAGTTGATGATTGTGGGTTTATGAAGGTGGATCTCAATAGGCGGGGCTATAGAGACGAGCCTTTTATTTTAGTATCGCAAGCTCACCAAGTGTTCTATGTGACTGATCCTGCGGATAAAAAGTGGTCCATTGTCATTCTAACTAACAAAATAAATGATCACTACAATCAACAATGTGAACATATTGATATTGAGGACGATCCTTTCATTAACACATCACAATTGCACGATATTGATCCAACTATGGATGATATTCTCTACACGCGAAGTGATCACAACGAGGGGATGTGGATAAATCCATCATTTTATGTAAATAAAAAAAATAGTAGGATTGCAACTAGGAAGAGAAAAAGACTGAGTTGAACTTTTTATATGGTATAGTAACTTTATTTATTCATTTATTATTATTATTATTATTATTATTATTATTGATTCTTATTTGTATGGATTTATAACCATTTTTTGTTTATTTTATTATTATTACAGGTCAATGGCTTCTACAAATGATGAACGTAATTCTCGTGGGAAAAAAGATGGTAAACGTGGTCCGACCCAAATGCTAAAAACTCACAAAAAGAAAAGCAATGGGATTAAGACAGAGGTAAATCTTATGCTGCCATCTAATTTAAAAGATTTTGGACTCTTTCGTAGTGTGTCAGTTTTTCTTTCCGCTATGTTTGGCCGTCTTTTGCTTTGCTGGTTGCTATAGTTTGTGCTGTTGTGTCTTTGTGCATATTTTTCCCTCTGTTATACTGTGTTGGGATTTTTTTTCTACTTTGTGGCTTCTGGTCTGCTGGCTTATTTAAGTAATTGTTAGGTGTATATTGTACTCATAATGTTGTTGGCTTGTTTCCCTCTATTATACTGTGTATGTTTGTGCTATATGTTAAACTAACATTAGTGAGAGAGAAAACAAACATGAAGGTTGAAGGTCATGACCAGAACCATAGGTGAAACTAACACACATCCTCCCTTTCCTGATAGATTTTTTTCGAGCAAATGGATCATTATCTCATAGGCATGATGTACAGTAACATTCCATCCATTCCTTTCTTCTTTGAAATTTTAATCTATCACAAAATTAGGTTTTTCAAAATAAATAAATTAAAAGTAACAACAACCAATTGGCTTTAACTTCATTAAGAGTAACAACAACCAATTAGCTTTAACATACATAGGGTTGTGACAAAACAGATTTAAACTTATTTGTTTGGAGTTGACTTATAGACCTCTAGCTAACATCTTCATTTGTAGTTTTAGCACATGTTTACGTTTGGTTTTGATCTTCATTTGTAGTTTTAGCACATGTTTGGAGTTGCCTATTGACGAAAAAATACATAGTAATTGGAAAGCTGATATCACTATAAAAGTACAACTCAAATTTACTAGGAATATGGTTCAAATTTCACTTAGAATAATACTAATTGTAAAATTATTATAATTATTATTATTATTATTATTATTATTATTATTATTATTATTATGGTAGGTGGCTTCTAAGGTGAGGGGGCAATTAAGTCTCTCACCGGTGAGGCACAAATAATATACCATTAGATTTAATCAATGGTTTAAATTTATTAAAAATAAAATAAAGAACATATATTATTGCCACACACAATCTAATCTTGTCCCACTTACACTTTTTTTTCACGTTTTTTTACAACTTTTTCTTTACCTTCCTTCTCTCCATTACCTTACCCTATTAGATTTACAATCAGAACAGAACATCAGCCATTAACAATATTTTGTCAAGGAAATTGTGCTACAATGTTTTCTTAACAATTGCATCATCGAATATCATGTTCATGTTCACAGTTCTAAACAAAGATGAATTAGAAAGGGAAAAACTTTTAGATTTGAAAGAAGAGACAAACCCAGAAATAATATTTTGATAAAGATTAAAAAAATTTAGAGTTTCTGATCTGAAATGTCTTCCTCCCATGATCTGCACCCACCACCTCCCATTTGAAACAGATTCTGATATGGAAATAGTGAAAAGATTGAAAATTTTAACAGTTTAGAGTGAAATTGAAGATGAAGGACAATGAAAATAGACTAAAAAAGGCCATAATTATGGTTCAACAGATTGTGGTTCAACGGATTTGAAACGGACAATGAAAATAGACTAAAAATACACATTTGAAACGGATTGTGGTTCAATGGATTGTAGTTCAAGTGATATTTTAGTACCCGAATCCATTCCTTATCATAATTATGTTTGAGATTCATCTTTTTTTCTCTCAATAAACAATCAGGTACAATGGAATAAAAAAGGCCAACCAATTGGGCCAACTAGCGTCGAGTTTGCTAGTTTCATTGGAGTCATGGCTCGCCTGTTAGTTCCACTTCATATTAAGAATTGGAGATCAAAAACAGACAAGATATTGCCCGGTTGTAAAAAGAATATTTGGGAACAGATACAAGTAAAGTGCTAACTCAAAATAGTTGTAAAATTTTATTTATGTTAATTTTTTTTGTTATATATTTTGTAATGAGCTCTGTTCTCTTGTAGGCAGCTTATGTGGTTGGTGATGAACGTAAAATATATGTATTGGGAGCTGCTGGAAGGATGCACAGGCAATGGAGAACCCAGATAGGAAAATCTTATCTAAGAGATGAAAATGGTAATATTATAGAACATCCTCCGAGAGATGTATATCCTGAGATTTTACAAGAGCATTGGGATAAGTTTGTAGCCATGCGTGAGATTTTAGTTTTGAAGTACATATTTTGTAATATCCTAATAACTTTTTAATTAACGTAGAAACTCAGTAAAGAAAACCGGGAAAGGGCGTTAAATCCTCAATATCCATATAGAATATCACGAAAAGGGTATGCTCGTCTAGAAGATGATATGGTAAGTATATCGTATGTGTACAACCAAGTCTTATTATGTAAGTATGGGCTGAAAGATATTGTTGTTGTGTTTGCTAATGAGAATCAATATATATAGATAAAGGCGAGACCACCGGAAGCGGAATAAGAATGTGAATAAGAATGGAGAAATTGACAATGAAGAGGTTCAAAAAGTTGTGGATAAATGTGTAAGTCAAATCTCAATTTTTTGTATGCATGTTAGGTTCTCTTGGTAATTATGTTGATGGTTAACATATTCTTTCCTAATTCCTCCTAATAATGTCAGGTGGAATTGAAACAAACTTTACCTGAAGATGAAATAGAAGATCGTGGTCGTAAAGACATACTATTTCAGGCTCTAAGTCATCTCCTAGAGTATTCTGGTCGTGTTAGGGGTCTCGGTTCTTGGGTATGTGCTAAAGACGTATTTTCAGATCAAGTCCCCACCTCACAAGAGAAGTTTGATACTCTTCTTGGTATGTATCATAAAGTGAGTGCGAGATTGGAGAAACTAGAGAGAGAAGAGAAAGAGAGGCAATTGCAACAAGCTGATGAAATAATAGGGAGAGAACAACCTGTGAAACTGGTAGCGAATCGACGACCAGAAGAAGCAGTAAAGAAACAACAACACCCTAGTATTAAGGATTCATGCAATCCTATTGACTTTGACACCATTCCCAAGGTAATTATTTTCTTTATCTTTTGAAAATATTACTTCTATAAAACTCAACAAAGCAAGTAACAAATAGAAAAGATTCAAATGGTTTCTGTTAAAATTATTCCCTGCTAACAATCCACCACTAGCAGTAATATCCTTTGTAGCACTATTCACAATATGCACCAAAATGCTGCTAAGAAAGTATCCAAGTGCATAGAACACCAAAGGAAGCATGTTGATGTAGATTTAAGCCCTTTTGGTGCTTCTGAATAGAATAACTCAAGAAGTCCAACATATGTAAACATATCAGCTATACCAGCCTATTAAAAAAAAAATATCAGTTATACCAAACACAAAGTATTGAAAAGATAGCCAAAATATACTAATAGGTAATGGTTGAAGTACTGGTGGGATGTTGAAGTGTTTGGTGATTCTTGTCTCCATTATCACACCTTGTTGGACAGAGAAATTTTGAAGTTGTGCTAAGCAAAGTGTCATTATGATTGTACACAGGAATATTGGGATCATGCTTAGAATAGCTTTGGCATTTTCTACTTGTGTAACTCCGCATAGTTTCCATGGGCTTGGATACTCTTGTTTTTCAAATTGTGCATCATTAGAATTTATTTTTATGGCTGCTCTGTCCAAGAACCTACACAAAAAAGGACACATTAATTTCTACAAAGCCTATGCTTTATTCATCACTTTTTTTAGTGCTTAATTAGCTATGATCAAGTGACATGTATTGTTAGTTCTGTATAGTAGTGGGAGTGAACCTTAAAGTATCTCCATGAGGTAAAAACTCGATTTCCATTGCAGCTTCTTTGTCTTGTTCAATTTCGTATAGTTCCTCGAAGTCTACCGGAAGGGGAAGATTTCTGTTGCGAATTGCAGCAACATATACCTGAAAAATGAATATGAAGATTTACTTGATCAGATAACTGAGTTTTTCAATTCTCTTTATGAGAATGATTTCTAGGAATCATGTTAGAGACCTATTATGAGATTTTTCGTGTTGATATGGCATTGATAACATAATCAATTATGAGTCATTGTCTCCAAAATACCCAACTTCTTTTACTGATTAATCCTCTATCTTTTCATGTTATTAAATAACTTGTTAATAATATTTGTAATGGTTTAGGGTATCTCGTCCATCAAAATATATTCAGCATCCCCGAGTCGTAAGCTGGTAGCTCGTGGCAAGTTACATAACACAGAAGGTGACATGGTGCATGGTATTAAATTACCACCGGGTTATGTCAAAGTTGCAATTGAAGTTGCACATGTGGCAAATGCTCCATTACTTATACCTATTGAAAATGGAGAGGTTTCGACGGTTGGTGAAGCAATAGGTACAATTGTGCCATGGTTATTTAATCTTGTTGAATTTGTTGGTGAAAAGGTACATTTCTTATTATCAACCTACTTGGATTGTTTAGTATTATATACTTGTTATATTATGAATTTGATCACTAACATTATATAATGCAATGTTTTTAGATCGGTGAAAAACTAAAAAAAAAAAAAAAAAAAACAAAACTCAACAGAGTGCCGAATAAAAGACGGAAGAAGGCAATTGTTTCACCAAATAAAAACCGAAATAAAGTGAAAAATCAAGAGCCTCCCCCTGAAGTTAACGATTCAGATGTTACAAAATTGAGCATGCTTCAATTGTATATGACAACTTTGTGGGCTGCTGAAAGCGTAATGGAAGTAAGTATGGGAAAAAAAATATTTAGTGAGGAATATCCTGAGCATGTTCATGAAGAGCATATTTTTGAGGTTATAAATCATGAATGGTTAAGTGCATCTGTCGTCACTTTATATGCAAAGTACTTCAATTATCACTAATGTTATCTAATTTGCGTGTGAGAGGTAATATTAATATCTCAAATGTTGTTTTCGATTTCAAGGTACTTATATGACAATTTCATAAGTCCTCCTGGTGGATTAGGACAAAACATATCTTTGTTATCCCCACATATATCAACAGCTGATATTGAAGGAAAGGATATAGCAAGAATACTTCTGTTGCAAAAAAAGAAGGAGGTCACAGATAGATTTATTATTGCACCATATAATTTTCAGTAAGATTTTTATTCAAATTACGTTTTTACGATAACAAAAAACATGTTAAAAGTGTTGAATATAAATTAACACATTGCAATATTGAAATGTTGGGTGTAGGTTTCTCCACTGGGTGTTGTTTGTCATCGATCTAGATGCCAGAAATATATATTACTTCGATTCGTTGGGTGATGAACCTTCAAAACATCAATGTGTAAAAAGAAAGTTTGACACGTGAGTATCTATTCTTTTATTTTAAGATTTACATAAGTAATGATTATTTATAATAATTACTCATTTAAAGTGAATTTTCAAATGTTAGCGCTTTACATATCTACCGTGCCTTGGCTCAAAGTAAACTGTCCATGTCAAAATTAAAAACTACATGGATAACCATAAAGGTAATTTATAATTAGTGTGTTATTTCTAAATACTAAAACCAATAGTTGTAATAATAGCGACGTTAATATAATGTTAATGTTTTTTTTTCAGTGCCCCCGTCAAACTAACGGTACTGATTGCGGTTATTTCGTGATGAGGTTCATGAAAGATGTTGTCATGAATTATCCGAATCAGATCCATGAGAATGTACGTAAATTATTATTAATTTGAATCATATAGACATATGTCATGTAATCCAATTCTAACTAATAAATTCTATGTTATTTTTTTAAATGAAGTTTTTTGATGACCGCAAATGTCGAACATACTCTAAGGATAAGTTTCATGGAGTGAAGGAGGAATGGGCATATTATATGGTCACAAATGTTCTTCCTGAGGCAAAAGTTTTAAGGTAGTAAACAAAAGTGGATAATTAAGTTACTTATTTGATTGTTCTTGCATGTGCTTTAGGCTAGATGTAGATTGGTGTTTCGTTTTTGTGTTAAACCGGTAGTGTTTTTGGTTAAATTTTTCTTGCATCTATATTTGCATAAGATAAATGTTATAATAATTTTCTCTTTAGTATTATTAATTTGAAACAAATTTTGGATCAATCTCGCATGAACACATCGATCATATTGCTTATATTGAGTATACTTTTAATCTTTCAGTGACTTCTTGAAAACAAGAGAGGTGCTGGCTTGGTTGGAAAATGGCAGAGGAATACTTAGGTTTTTTTTAATTTGTTTGCTTCAGTATTAAGGCGTCATCAACCAGTTGCGAAAATGGATATTATCGGGAGCTCGTAGATTGTTCAAATTTAGTAATAACTTAACCAATTTTGTTGTCTTGTGTTGGTTATTATAATCTGATTAAGGTTGAGGATCATAAGACCTTGTATTAGCATAATTAAGTTTGTTTTGGTCGTGAGACTTATGTACTCTAGTTGTTTCTTTTAGCATAAGTTTTTTTGGTTATAGAGATGTACTCAAATTTGAATATTATCGTAGGATAAATCTTATTTTTTTCATGTTATATAATGACAAAGTATTTTTTATTCTCTATAAATTACTTGATATTATTTATTAGTTTTAAAATTTGTACAAATAATGCACCCAAAAAAAATTTGAACCAATTTTTTTTTTTTTGAAATCAACAAAAAATAAATTAGAACAGGAAAAAACGCTCCAGATTTGAATCTAAAAAAAAAAACACAACACTTACAATAGCGTTTTAACTAAAACCGCTATAAAATGTTTGCAAAAAAACATGTTTACTATAGCGCTTTGCACACGGGCGCTATATAAGCTGTTACACTTTATGCGATATAATAGCGTTTTTCTTCACGAGCGCTATTAAAATGTATCCTGTAATAGCGCTTTTCGACAAAACCGCTATTAAATGATGCTTTTACAGCGCTTAATTGTCTATATTATAGCGTTTTATTTCTTATTATAGCGTTTTCAGAGAGTGCTATAATAAGCATCACACTTATTATAACACCAACACCTATAGCGCTTTTAAGCGCTATAAAACCTCAAAATAAGTGCTATAATATGCGTTTTTTGTAGTAGTGTATGTATCGAAGCATGTAAGCATGATTCGATACACAATGCTTTCTTTGGTGTTTTGAGAGAGTTAGGTGTGTATCGATACATGCAAGCATGATTCGATACACAAGTGACTCTCTGCCCCTGAACACCAGTTTTTGTATCGATACAAATGAAGTGTGTATCGATACAAAATGCTCAAAATTAGTCTGAAGTAGTTTCAGGACATTTGTATCGATACAAGTGATTATGTATCGATACAACATACCTCAAAATCAATTTTTCAAAGTTTAAAAATAGTTTTTTGCTGTCAAGTTGTTTCTAATGTTGCGAAAATATGTTCTACAATATTTTCATGGGTTTTGACAATTATTAAAACATGGGAGTGAACTGGTGCACTTACATTCTCCCCCTTTTTGATAATTGTCAAAACTTTGCATAAGCTAAACTAAGCGTATACCTAATATGCAATTAAATAGCAATATGTATACAGACACAAACATCAAGGCTAACCATAAGCACGCTCCCCCTGAGTTGATGCCATAATGCGTTTGATATGTTGATAATCAAGAGTTCTTTCCTTAGCTTGTGCAAGCCAAATCTCTCCCCCTTTGACAATATCAAAAAGAAGAAGAGAACTTGTTAGAAGTATCAAGTATTAAGACGTTTATAACATGGTCATATCGTGCACTTACATTTATCGAAATGCAATTTATAATGAATATCCTAATCAATATAAATACGTACAATATATGCAAGTATAATCCAATAGCGAACAACCAAATATCATGACAAATATGGAATGTAGAATAACAAACCAAAACCAAAGCATGAATATTGTAACAACATCGTCATTATAAAGAATTAACATATCAAAATACGGGACGAAATAAACAAAAAATGCAACCAATGCATGAACATAACAAATCATCCATACATAAACAAATTATCCGAAATATAGAGTCATACAAACCAAAATGTAATGTTGTCCAAAACATTACAACATTGAGATTATCCGTACAACCAAATTGAAATAAAGTCATAAGAAATAACAAAATAAAATTGTTCATGAGGTAAAAGAAAATAAAGTGCTGCGAATAACAAGGTTAAACATCAATTTCATTCATTCATGTTATCCGGGTTAGGGTTAGGATTGAAGTATTGGTCAACCGAAGTTTGTTGCTTGATGTAGTCATCCAATTGACCTTGAAGATGATCAAACCTTGAGACGTTGTATGCATGCATATCATTAAGTTTAATGTTGATGTCATTTTGGAATTCGACTTGTCTTAAGCTCATTTCTTTCAACATTTCCATAATAGCACCATTACTAATTTCCGAAGGACCACTTTCCAAGTTGTCACTTCCAATCAAGTCTAGAATAGGATCCACCTCTAGGCCTAAGTATGTGATTCACAATCCAAAGCAAAACTCTTGGACCTTTCTTAAGTTTGCCGGCCTTTCCATTTGGACTTTTACCGTTCCTAGTTAGAGTGCATACAAACTCAGTCATCTTATACTTCAGACCATCAACATCAGTGAACTTTTTCAAGTTCTTATCAGTTACTAAACCAAAAAGTTTGAACCACAAGTTGTTGGTAAACTTGTAAATCTTCTTTGCTATACAAAATTCAAACTCAGTACCTTTTTGCTATTGTAATCCATAGTAGAATATCTTAACCAAGTCTTCCAAGTATGCTTTCTTCAAGTTGCAAAAAGTAATGAGGTTTTCTCTCTTAATGATTTCAGCAACTTCACCAAGGTGTAATTCATCAAGGTCGTCAACCTTAACAACATTTTGAGGAATTACCTTCTCTTTCTTACAATTTCTAACAAAGAAGGTCGAATAGTTCTCATGAATGAAATCCTCTTCCTTAAAATTTTATGGAGAACTAAAATCACTAATCATTCCAGTAGTATTCTTAGTCCTATCAGCATTCTTAGTTCTAGGCGCCATAAGGGAGTAAGAATTACCTTGACAAATGTTGAAGAACTTTGAAGAATTCAAGACCCCAATTTGAAAACCTTGTCTTGAGTGAGCACAATGAAGAGATTGAACCACGAAATTGATGAAGGAATGTTGATAGGTAATGAACTTGAAGTGGTTTAGAGTCAAATTTTGTGTGATTTGGTTGAGTTTTGAGGGAGATTGGAGAATTGGGAATGAGGGTTTTTGTTTGGGTTCGGTTGAGAAGACGAAAAATTGTGATATTTGATGAATGAATGAAAACTGATAAATAAAATTGTTTTCGCGCGTATGTATCGATACAAAATCGTGTATGTATCGATACATATAGGCGTTCTGCATTATGTATCGAAGCATGCGTGCATGTATCGATACATCAGACCATGTCTATCTCAAACTAAAGAGTTATGTATCGATACAACAATTATATGTATCAATACATGTCAGTTCTTTTTGAAATTCTGCAGAATAACTAACATGTATCAATACAAATTTCATTTGTATCGATCCGAAATGCATTATTTTCAAATTTTCTCAAAGCACATGAACTTATAAGTTTGAAAAATAATATTTATGACTTTCAAATAGTATGTATGTATGAAAAACACATAATCAATGAGGTACATTCTTATACATGTGAGCTAAAACCACATCAAAGCAAATCATAACATGAGAACACATGTTAAACCATAGATGCAAGATAAAACATTCACATAGATGTATCAAAGTACCAAGATTAATTATATGTAGATATATGTGTATGTATGCATACAAAGTCACATACAAGAATAGAACAAACATATACAAAACACATATGAACTTAATATGGCATTTGTAATGACTTTTGTCAAATCCCCATTTTAGGCATATGAGTCTCAAAAACTTATAAATATTTTTGAGCAAAATTCTTGGAAATGGAGGATTAGACAACTATCAATACAAACTTCATATTAAAGTAAAAAAAATATATGTATATGAAACCAATGTACAAATGCTAAGTAAAAGTATAAAAGCAAAGATAGAGAATAGAATCTTCCCTTAAGTGTTAGACGTAGGAAGTGATCAATTTTCATAACCTCTCATCACTTTACTTCTTCATATGTCTTGAACGCCATTGTTGTTGGTGTCTCTTGTCAATGGTTCAAGACTTTTTCCCTACAAACTTAGACGTTTGAAATAGGTCCCCAACTCATGTTGGGTCCTAGGTGGTTAGTAACAAAACTATTGCTTGATTTAGGTATCCATTGCATTTTGCCCTTTGGAACTAAAGTTTTTCTTGCTTGGCACTTGGCAATGGTATGACCCTAATCACAACAATAGTGACACACGATGTTTGGATTACATTTCTTATGACTCTTTTCAACAAACTTGTACTTTTTATTTTTAGATTTCAAAGGTTTGTTGAACTTAGTCAAATCCACCGAATATGTAATCTCCGGTTTTGGGGGTTCGTTTAACTTGTCTTGAAGTTTTCGCAAATCTCTATTCAAGTAGAAACACCCGTCGCAACCCGTCCTATCGTTGCCATATTCATCAAAAGTCACAATTGGCTTTTGTATCATGGATTCCTTAAGAGTTTTCAATTCAAGTTCCGTTTCTGAAACTTTCGCTTCAAGGTATTTGTTAACTTGCATAAGACCCTTTAAGCGTTGAAAAGCCTCTTGAGTTTCCTTGTGAAGTTTTTTCAAAAGCAAATTGTAACTCGTAATACTCTAAAAGCGTATATGAGCTAGGGGGATTTTGGTTTACCTTTTTAGGAGCAAGTGTCTTACGGTCATGAGATGTTAAGCATACATTTGCTACTACATTGTCATCGCTTGAACTAGAGCTTGATGATGACGATGAAGATGAGCTTTCGCTATCCCATGCAACATAGGCTTTCTTTCCTTTTCCTTTTCTCTTTCCCTTGAATGATGGAGACTCCTTCTCTTTCCTCTTGAGTTTGGGACAATCCGGCTTGAAGTGACCAACTTGGCCGCACTCATAGCATATCCCCTTTTTGGAGTTCCTAGTACCTTCATTCTTCCGGTAACCACTATCTTTCCGATACTTCTTCAAGTTGTCATCGGAATGCCTTATCCCATTCTTTCTCACATAACGGTTATAGCGTCGAACGAAGAGACCCATTTCCTCATCATCGGAATCCTCTTCGCTTGAACTACTTTCGACTTGCTCTTTACCTTTGGACTTGGAACTTGAAGTCTTTAGAGCAATGGACTTCTTTTCCTTCTCATTTTCTTTATCACCATGTTTATCCTTTTTCTCGCTTTTCTCTTTCTTTTCTAGCACACTTAGCACGTACTCATGTTCCTTAAGTTTGCCAAATAAAACTTTGAGGCTTAGTTGAGTAAGATCATTCGCTTCTTGTATCGCGGTGACCTTTGGTTGCCAAGACCAAGTTAAACACCTCCAAATTTTATTAGTAGCATCTTGATTTGTGATTGGTCTACCGAGATCTTGTAACTTGTTGATAATTTTCACAAATCGTTGTTGCATACTTTCAATGGTTTCACCATCAATCATATGAAACAATTCAAACTCTTGGTTTAATGTGTTTATCTTAGATAACTTGACTTCATTGGTACCCTCAAAGTGGGTAACCAATGCGTCCCACATATCCTTAGCCGTAGCACAATGCGAAACATGATAGAATTGCTCAATCCCTAAGGATGAGATTAAAATGTTTTGAGCTTTTGCATCGTAATTGACCTTCTTTTTATCGTCAACCGTCCATTGTGCCACAGGCGTATTAGTGACAACACCATTGTTATCAGTCGTGGTTGGAACAAAGCGACCGTTTTCAATGGCATCCCACACATCACCATCAAAATAATTGATGTGAATGCGCATACTATTGTAAGCCCCTTTGGGTGCAAACGCCATATCTTCTAATAATAGGCACAAATTACTCGATTTAATCGTTTAAAATCAATTCAGGCTCTTGATGCCACTTGTTAGACTATATGCCGATCACTTAGAGGGGGGTGAATAAGCGACTCTTTCTATACAACGAGTTTTTGAAAAATATTTCGAGTACGCGGAAGGCCACTGGATCGATAGTCTACTTTGCACCCTTCGATCAAAGGAAAGGTAGTATAAGCCTTGGAGCAATTAACCACAAATTGAATTTAGGTTATGTTTCGCAATCAACTTTGTAACACAAACAAAATCAACAAGTTTCAACTATCACGTTACACAATCACAATTCAAGTTTCAATTCAATTGAATTACAATGAACACTTACGATCACCTAATTCAATTGATCCAATTAATCAACAATATGAAAAGTAAAAAGTGTAGGGATAGAAAGACGCAAATAGATGATTACGGAGTTCCCACGGCTTTCACGTCGTCCTCGCTTCGGGCCAGGTACGTTTCCCCCCAAATCGTTAAAAGGACGATTTGAGCAATTTATTAAAAACTCTTTGATAGTGCACAATTTACAAAGACTCAAATAACCCTATTCAATCTAATGCAAATTGAGCAATGTAATCTCAACACCTCGGGAAGCTTCAACCTCTGATTCCAACGTCCCAATCTTGCGCCGTCTTCGTACCGAAAACCTTCGCACCGAACGTCCAGCTGATTCCCTCGCTTCCTCGATGTTGAACCTTCAAGATATCGCACAATCTTGAATCCCTTGATGAAAATCCAAACCTCCAACACAACTCAACTTGATCGCAATTCTGATTCACCGCGAATTGCACCGAACGTTATCCACCGAATCAACTACGAACCCTTGATTGATCCCATACTCAATCTCAAATTTGAAGTGATTTGATAGAAGATGAAGAACTTGTGTTGAATAAGTCTTTGATCCAAAATTTCTCTTAAACCTTGATCAAATGTGTTTTTCAGATGGATTCTCACACATACAACAAAAACTCACATTCCTATTTATAGTGAAAATAGAATTTAGCAAATTTAGGCAAAACAAAACAGACTTGTATCGATACATATGATGGTATGTATCGATACAAACACCTTGACCAGCGTTCAAATTTGAAATATTTGACCTATGTATCGATACAAACACGAGTATGTATCGATACATATATCAGTTTCTTGAAAACCTGACTGATATGTATCGAAGCATGCAAGCATGATTCGATACACAATGCTTTCTCTGGTGTTTTCAGAGAGTTATGTGTGTATCGATACATGCAAGCATGATTCGATACACACGTGACTCTCTGCCCCTGAACACAAGTTTTTGTATCGATACAAAAGAAGTGTGTATCGATACAAAATGCTCAAAATCAGTCTGAAGTAGTTTCAGGACATTTGTATCGATACAAGTGATTATGTATCGATACAACATACCTCAAAATCCATTTTTCAAAGTTTAAAAATAGTTTTTCGCTGTCAAGTTGTTTCTAATGTTGCCAAAATATGTTCTACACTATTTTCATGGGTTTTGACAATTATTAAAACATGGGAGTGAACTGGTGCACTTACACACAGTTTTGTCGTTGAGTTTTAAAAGCTATCGAACCACAGAGACCAATAGTCGAACTACCGTATTTATGTCGTTACTGTGTAAATCTAAGGCTATTAATTTTTAGGGATTGTTTAGAAATTTAGAATTAAAGAATTTTAAAAGAAGAATTAAATTAATTAAAGACGGGATATTGGTATGTAATTAATCAACCTTCGGGAATTTAATAAATTAGTAGCGTGCGAAAAAGGATTTATTTTTCAGAAGGACTTTCTCTATTTAAAGGTTTAAACCTCACACTCTCGTTTTATTGATAAAAAACATACTAACTAGACTAGGAGTTTTACTGTCACTTTTCTACCACCTTGCATTCGAAAGTATATTTTGAAAATCAATAAGTCCTAATTAATTCTAACGTGGCTCTCGCTCGTTCAAAAATTAATATCAAATCCCTACTATCTAGTTAAAACCTTAAACTCTCGCTCTATTGATTTTAACCTTAGATGCTTTATTTTACTTTCGTTCAAAAGCTTTAGAATTAAATTAGGAATTTGAATTAGAAAAATAGTTTAATATGTGCGCTCTAAATCATTATTAAATCCCCTTCGGAGAATTAAATTACATACCGATATCTAGGAATTTAGCTAGACATGAAGAAAGAAATAAACAAATAAAAACAGTAAATTAAATGAGACATAATAAATAAATAGTTAAATAAACGCATAAAAAAACCTGAAAATAGAAAATTCTGGAAACTTGAATTAAAATAGCTGGAAGTTATCGATACAGAATTCTTGACAAGAATATGAAATTAGAATTCGTAACGGATTTCCGGTGTGGAAATACCGTTACAGTTTATTGAACTTGAAAACTAAAACTGACTGCAAATTAACAAAATAAAGGCGTGTGGAGTTCAGAATTTGAGACTTCTATTTATAGAAGAATTTTGGCTTCTACGATCCTAAAAAGTAGGGGAGGATATGCTTGTTTGAGATGATCCAAATTGCCGTACAATAAGGAAACAGAAACGCATCAGACGGTTTGCCACATCCCCATGTAATGGAAAATTCAGTTTCTATGGGCTTTGCATTCTGTGGCGCCCGCCACCAGCCTGATTGGGGCAAATGCCCCTTTCTGCTGGGCTCCTTTGTGGGCTGCGCAAATTTGCGCTTTGCATCCCCCTTTTTGCTCCGTTTTTGATACTTTTTGCTCAATTCTCTTCTTCGCCCTATTTTATTCGACAATACTGAAAAGAAAACAAATACCAACATAAAAACAGACAAAAGAAATAAAAACAGATGAAATGCAACAAAAAGTTCATGTAAATTGGGCTAAAAATACGATATGATTTCGTGTCATCAAACTCCCCCACACTTGAGCTTTTGCTTGTCCTCAAGCATAAAAATGGTGAATTACATAGCATAAGCACAACACATGACACGACCATCTAATCATGCGTGGTTGATGGCTAAGAAATGAAAATCAAATGATAATACCAACACCAAAAACACTGTAATGACACAGAACCGATTTTATCGGTCAGAAACTCCCATCACATGAAATCAAATTTGATGCATTTCCTTTTGACTCTATCTCTCCCCTAAATTTTGTTTCCCCTTTTCATTCTAGCGCAATCACATTAAGCCCGTTATCTCATACACGCCCATGGTGAGGAACCTGTTAGTGATTATGATCATCATATAGCGAGGGGTGCTAATAACATAAGTTTGGTAACCCCTATTTGCTTTACCCATTTCGCAGCTACGGGGGATCGGATCGTAACCCGCCCTACCAAGTTCAGAATTAGACACCTCTGAACCAACTACTAATGAGTTTTTCTTTGCTATGGTATTTTTTCTTTCGCATGTATCAACATTTGTTGAATTTTGTCAATTATTCTAAGAATCAACCAATAGCTTTCATAGCATTTATATTGAGATGGTGCCGACTGCTATAATGAACTACTAAAGGTACTTTGAAAACTCAGGTTCAAAGCTTTGTCAAAACTAGTACTCAAATTAATTCTACACTTTACTGAGAGTCTAGGGTGTTAAGACAGTATTGATTTTATTGAACCATCACCCAACCTTCACAAAATAGCCTAACAACCTATATACTCTCAAACAATCATGTCAAGTATTTAAACTCAACGCTTGCTTTTCACAAAATTTTGGTATAGCTCAAGAAATGGGAGAATCAGACAATAACAAAAGCAACACGCAAAATCAACTCAACTTAAGTGAACTAACCTAGGGTTTTTATTATGCATGCAAACTAAATGACAGAAAAATAAAGAAAGCGATAAAGCTTCCTCCCCCACACTTAAATGGAGCATTGTCCCCAATGCAACGACTAAAGGTGAGATTGAAAGTCAAAACCTGAATAGCTAAGCCTTCACAACTGTAAAGTCGTCGAGCGTGCTATCTCTTTATTACCTTCAAAATAAAATGGACTAAAAAGAAAACATTAGATTCAAAATCAGCGGGTTGCCTCCACCAAGCGCTTTGTTTAAAGTCGGTGAGCTCGACTTCAAAGAGGGTGAACTTAATTCACGTTTTAGCGGACATGGCGGATAGGTTAAAATTTGCAAAAGTAGTGTCACTATCCTAAAGGTTGTAATGTTTCACCCGCTGTCCATTAACTGTGAATGTATCACCGGAGTCACTCTTTATTTCAATCGCCCCATGAAGATATGTCTTAGAAATTCTAAAGGGGCCTGACCACTTTGAGCGAAGTTTTCCGGGAAAGAGTTTAAGTCTTGAATTAAAAAGAAGTACTAGCTCTCCTACCTTAAACTCTCTCCTAGATAGACGCTTGTCATGCCATTTTTTAGTTCTTTCCTTATAGATTCTGGCATTCTCATAAGCGTCCAACCTAAGCTCTTCTAATTCATGGATATCCAAGATCCATTTCCTACCGGCGGTGGTGTAATCAAAATTGAGGGCTTTGATAGCCCAATAAGCCTTGTGTTATAATTCCACCGGTAGATGACATGATTTGCCATAAACAAGCTTGAAGGGAGTGGTCCCAATTAGGGTCTTATAGGCTATCCTATATGCCCACAGTGCCTCATTTAGTTTTAAAGACCAATCCTTCCTAGAGGTCGCAACTGTTTTTTCTAGTATTTGCTTGATCTCCCTATTGGAGACCTCCACTTGCCCACTTGTTTGTGGGTGATAGGGAGTTGCTACACGGTGTCGGACCCCATATTTAGATAATATCCTTTCAAAGATCCTAGAGATAAAATGGGAGCCACCATCGCTGATGACAAGTCTCGGCACAGTGAACCTAGGGAAGATCTGGTTCTTAAACAGTTTAATCACTACTTGGGCGTCATTAGTTGGAGAAGCAACAGCCTCAATCCATTTGGACACGTAATCAACTGCCACAAGTATGTATTTATTTCCAAAAGAAGTTGGGAATGGTCCCATGAAATCTATCCCCCATTGTAGTACCCGGCGCAAAAAATATACAGATATGCAATAAATAAATGCAATGCATAAATGCAAACAATGAAGCCGCCACCATACTTTATTTATCCCGTGAGGGGAAAGGAAAATAATGATAAAACCTTAAAACTCGGGTTCGGGAGTTGGTTACATAAGGGGAAGGCGTTAACACCCCCTCATATCCGTTGTATTCAACGGGAACCATTCGAGGAATTTTGGTTTGCATAAACAGATATAACCGCATAAAAAGAAGCTAATTACCACATATTGAACAGAAAAGGAAAAAAAAAGAATTTTTATTATTTGGCTTGACGAGAGAGGCTCTCGCTCCTACGTATCCCCCAAGTACAATGAGGAACTCAAAGCTCACGTAGTTCTTCCTGAAAAGAAAGGTTTTGTTTGTTGATTGTTTTTAGGTGAACGATGCTTAGGTCGCATTCCACTGAGACAACAGTATTGCTTGTATACTCAACTAAGGTTTAAGCGTTTGTCAGAATTAGGGGAATGGATAAAGCGCCATCCATTTAAGAAAACTCGATAAAAAAAGAGATTGAAAGTTGAAAAAGAGTTGACTGCACAAGGGCAGGAAAAACAGTTGTGTGGGTTGAGTGTCTTTTAAGATTTTGGGATATTGTTTAGTGAATGTGGATAACCTCATTGCCACAGGTCATCCGTCAAGGACGAGGTTATCCTAGCAAAGACAAGTCATCCGTCAAGCTCCGCCGTTTCATTGAGTTTATTATCGAATTAATTAAAAAGTGAGAATAGCCGGAAACGAGTCATCCGTCAGGCTCCTTCTATCTCATTTTTAATTAATAAGTATTTTAGGTTTTAGAATAGAAATAAGCTCAAAGCCACAAGTCATCCGTCAAGGACTAGCTTATTCTTATTCTACTTTTTGAGAAAAGATATGTTACCACAGAGTCCAGTTCAGATAAACAAAAGAAAAAGAAAGAGGTAGAAGATGATAGAGATGCAGATGAATGCACATGAATGACAGATAATGATGATGCTGAGCAGTTATAATTAAATCAATCAAAGCAAATAATTAATTCAACAAGATATCAGTCAAACAAAAAGGGACACGGTTAGTTAAAATAAAATAAGACGAAAGCGAGTCATCCGTCAGGCTCCTTCTTATTCTTTTTTAACTAACGTGTTTTATTTATTTTTAAAAGTCAGGAATAATGATAAATTGAACCACAAGTCATCCGTCAAGTGCTCATTTTATCATTACTCGTTTTTTACTAACAAAGATTTACAACTTTAAAGAAAGTGAATAACGATAAATTAAACCGCAAGTCATCCGTCAAGTGCTTAATTTATCCTTATTCATTTTTCATTAACATTTTCATCTTTTAAAAATAACCGGAATAACGATAAATTAAACCGCAAGTCATCCGTCAAGTGCTCAATTTATCGTTATTCTAATTACTTTTAAACAAAAATTTTTAATACCAAAATATTATCGCAAAATTAAATAAATCATCGAAGCATCCAATTAATCAAGACAAAATAATAACATGCTGAAAAATGGGCCTTAAGGGCCCAAAACCCACCTAAACAGCTAGGGGGTGCAGAAGCAGAAAAGGAGGTATAATAGTACTTCACACAACACAAACAGAAAAACTGTCAGTAGGGCTTAAGGCCCAAATTTGAATTTCAGAAGGGGGAGTGTAAGCAGCAGAACAGGGGAGTGCATGCAGTAAAAAAAACAAACAGAATATCACAAAAAACCAAATGGGCCAGAAAACCAAACCCAAAACCAAACCGGACCGGGTCGGACCGTGTGACCCGACCCGGATCCGATCACCAACCAAAACCAAAACAACAGGACCGTGTCAGCCAATCGCCAGCTGACACGTGTCCTGCTACCTTCTCCTTCTTCACAGCCGAGTTAACCAACTCAGTGACCATGAAAGCTTCCGAGTTCTTGACTCGGTTTCACCAAACAACTCAATTAAATAGTCGAATCAAAACGTTTTTTTAACAACGTTTTTTCGAAACAGAACCTTAAACGATCAAGAAAAGAAGATGAAGTTTCTGATCTAAAAATCTATAACTCGAAATCAGAACGAATCAAAGCCTTTCAATCATCAAATCAACTTGTTTTTAAGTTTAGAATGTGAATCTAACATTAGTTTTTTAAACAGACGCGTGTTTACTACAAAATCGAACGATACAAGTTTAGATCCGAAAACGATAAATCACGAAATCACCCATTTCAGTTAACACAATACAGAACAGGTCATGTACAAGTATAATCATCAAAAACGAAAACCAGATCAACAGAAAAGGTTGTAAATCGCGCGAAACTCCACCTTTGTTCTTACTATTTTCGGTTTCGGATTGGTGGGTTTTGGAGCCGTTGTTGCTGGAATCGAGCGATTGAAGATGAAAATGAAAGGAGAAATCGGTTTACACACTATGATTCAAAGGAAAATCATGTTAATTGTGTTGAGTTGGTTGAGTTTTGAGTGGTTTGTGTTTAGGGTTTTTGAAGAAATTGAGAGAAAATGAGTGAGGGAGATCTGCCGCGCGCGGAAGGAAGAGAGAAAGAAATCACAAATGTCCAAACTAGGGTTTGTAAGAAACCCTCTACTATTTATATCAACTTTTTAAGGTTGGGATTATTTTGTGATATTTGTGTTTTGATGGGTAAAAAAGATAAAAACTAAATAATACAAAGAGAAATGATATTATTATTATTTTTAAAGAGAGAATAAGTTGTGAGGTGGAATAAAATGATGTGGCAACATGTGATTGGTCCTAAAAGATATAAAATGTATTTGTGCTATAGAAGAGTGATAAAGAAGTAGAAAATTGCAAATAATATAGGAAAAAGTAAAAATAAGAATAAAATTAACTAAAACACGATAAAAAACTATTTCTAATATTTTTGTTATTTTTCATATAAAAAGGTAAATTGCTATATTTTAAAACAATGAAATAAAAATGACAAATTGTAAAACAAAATTATCGAAAAACCTATTTTTTTGTATTTCTTAAAGAAGATAAGAAGTCATTTTTAAGTAAAATATTTATTTTAAAAAGTTCAAAATTAGGGTATTACACCCATACATCAAATACTTCCACTTCAAGGATGCCATGTTGAGGCATTTCATCGCGCCTAGAGATGCCACCAGCGCGCTGGCACTGATGACAACTCCGTATGGCAGCGTGGACATCCTTCCAAATAGTGGGCCAATAGAGGCCGGCTTGCAAAATTTTAGCGCAAGTTTTGGAAGTACTTGCATGTCCCCCATATGGCGCAGAATGACAATGAGAAATAATGTTTTGCGCCTCATCCTCGGGGACACATCGACGGAAGACTCCATCGGCACCTCTCTTGAAAAGAAGAGGGTCATCCCAATAGTAATGTTTTAAATCACTAAAGAACTTCTTCTTTTGTTGGTAGGTCAGATCAGGCGGAAGGACTCTCGCCGCTAGGTAGTTGACAAAGTCAGCATACCATGGCAGTGAGTTCCTCGCGCAGACAGAGTTGACAACTTCGGTTGTGTCATCAGTCAAAGGGCACTCGGAGGCGACGCTCTCCACAAGGGCTACTAGCCTCTCATATGGGAAGTCGTCATTTATGGGTACTTTTTCAAGCGCTAATCCCTCCATTCTTGACAAGTGGTCCGCAACTGTGTTGTCGATTCCTTTCTTGTCTTGGATCTCTAAATCAAATTCTTGAAGGAGCAAGATCCATCTTAGGAGCCTTGGTTTGGCATCCTTTTTGTTCAATAGGTACCTAATATCGCCATGGTCGGTATAGACAATGATTTTGGCCCCTATTAGGTAGGAACGGAATTTGTCGATCGTGAACACAACAACCAAGAGCTCTTTTTCTGTGGTGGCTAGTTCATCCGCGCGGGGTCTAAGGTCCTACTAGAATAATAGATAGCATGAAGCTTCTTATCTTTCCTTTGGCCTAAGAGCGCGCCTATAGCATAGTCACTAGCGTCACACATGATCTCAAATGGCAAACTCCAATCAGGTGGCTGCATGATGGGTGCAGAAATGAGAGTTGCCTTTAATTGTTGGAATGCCCTTAGGCACTCCTCATCAAAAATGAACTCGGCATCTTTCATTAATAGCCCCGTTAAGGGCCTTGGTGATTTTAGAGAAGTCCTTAATAAATCGCCGATAGAAACTAGCGTGACCTAGAAAGCTTCGAGTTTCTCTCATAGACTTGGAAGGAGGTAGATTTTCTATGACTTGGATTTTGGCTCTATTTACCTCAATCCCCTTGTTGGACACTATAGCTTTAGGTTTCCATGGCCACTTATCAAGTGCTCTCACATACCTGTAATACCCTAATTTTCCGCTTTTTGTAAATACGTATTCTATTTTGAAAATTGTTTCTTATTTTTATAAGAAATGCCCAAAATAGTTTCAAAAATAATCTTTTCGCGTCTTTCATTAATTTTGCATAAAATCACAAAAAATATGTTTCATTTCATTTTCATTCGTTCATTTTTATTTTCATCGCATCATAATTTCAAAAGCATCAAAAATATTTTATTTTTATCAATAACAACATTTTATTCTTTTCAACCACAAATATCTTTTTCCAATAGCCAATCACATTATGCCACATCATCATCTCAACCACTTAATCATTTCCATTACCATTTTTGTATTAATCTCTCCTTAACCACAATATTACACAATTATTACAAAAATACCATTTAACCTAATATTCATCTATAAATACAAACCTCACATCACTCAATCACTAACAATCAATTTCACAATTCCCAAGAGCAAAAAAATCAGAGCTGATCACAACTCCTCACCAGTCAGATTCCGGCGCCGGAATCTACCTCCGGTCGCCGGAAAACCACCACCACAACCCATTTTCTAAAACTACTCCAAATTCGAATCTAAACATATCAGTAGTTTCCTTATCACCTCTAGAACACGAATCTATGATCAAATCACGCAAAAGGATACTGAAGATACATTAAAATCACGTCCAAAAATACAAGAAAGTTTGGATCTTCGTTTTGATCATTTCAAGCATCAAACGAGAGAGATTGTTACTGCTTTGTGTTCCTGGAACATTGGAAAACCTTTCCCAGTCGTTAATTTCATGAGATTTGGCCGGAAAAGAGACTTTGGTGTTTCAAACCCGTTCGGTCTTGCGCGCGTTTTCACCGTTTGTAAGCCTCGATTTGAAAAAATAAGTCTCGATTCAGACTCAGCAAGCAATTCTGAGTCGTATGGCACCGGTCTTGTAAGTTTTCGTCGCTCTGCAACTCGCCGGTGAGTTTCTCCACCGCGCCGGATCTGTTTCACGCCGGAGAAGATGAGGTTGGAGAAGAAGAAGTGTCCGGACACGTGTCATGTTATAAGTGGATACAGAAATTACTCGCGCGCCCCCCAACTTACTGAACGCGCCCCCCAACCGGTTTGTATGAAGCGGGTTATGGGTCTGGTTCAACCCGGACCGGTTTTCTATTGGGTTTGGACCTAGTGTTTGGGCTGGGCTGTGACTGCACTCTTTACACCCTATGCATTGCTGCGCGCACCCCCTCTGGCTGGGTTCGTTAATTGGGCCTTGGGCCTTATTTGCTGAATCTGTTTTATTTATTTTTTTGCACACCAGGTTTCAGGTTTGCACCCCTGTTTCAAACATTGAATTTATTTATCGACGATGAATTTATTTATCCTTCGATAAATTTATTTATCTTCCGATAAATTGTTTATCCTTCGATAAATCGTTTATCCTTCGATAAATTTATTTATCTTTCGATAAATTGTTTATCCTTCGATAAATTTATTTATCCTTCGATAGATTTATTCCATTCATACCATGCTGCTTATTATTTCTCAATTATTTAACTGTCTGAATATCGAACTGTGACCTGTCTGAACATGGTTTTTGAACTTTGTTTCTTCCTAAATAAAACAAAAACTGATGAATCAATTAAGGTGAAAAAGAGGGAGTGTGACGTATGTCCGCTCTGCTCGGGTAGGACAGTCTGTGACGTATGTCCCGGATGGTGGACTGCTCTCATTTTAATTGATGATTCTCAGCTAGTTAACTAAAGTGAAAAAGAGGGGAGTGTGACGTATGTCCGCTCTGCTCGGGTAGGACAGTCTGTGACGTATGTCCCGGATGGTGGACTATTCTCATTTTAATTAATGAAGCTCAGTTTAGTTAATTAAAGCGAAAAGGAGAGAGTGTGACGTATGTCCGCTTGATTCGAATAGGACAGTCTGTGACGTATGTCCCGGATGGTGGACTATTCTCACTTTAATTAATTAACTTTAAATATTTGAATGAAAAGGAGGGAATGCGACGTATGTCCCGTTCAGCTCGAATTGAACAGTCTGTGACGTATGACCGGATGGTGTTCAATTCTCATTCAACTGAACAATCTCAAAAAATCCTAAAAGATACTCAACTCACCTCATTTCTTTTTCCTGCCTCCGTGCAGTCAACTCTTTTCCACTGCTCTTGCGCAGTCAAATCTCTTTTCAACTGTTTTCCTAAAAGGATAGTGCTTTATCCATTCCCCTGCTACAGACAAACGCTTAAGCCTCCGAAGCGAGCATACAAGCATACTGTTGTATCAGTGGAATGCGACCTAAGCATCGTTCACTAAAAACAACCAACACACAAATCTTTCTTTTCAGGAAGAACTACGTGAGCTTTGACTTCCTCATTGTACTTGGGGGATACGTAGGAGCGAGAGCCTCTCTCGTCAAGCCAAATAATAAAAAACTCTTTTTTTCCCCTTTCTGTTCAATATGCGGTAATTTAATTCTTTTATGCGGTTATCTCTGTTTATGCAAACCAAAATTCCTCAAATGGTTCCCGTTGAGTACAACGGATATGAGGGGGTGTTAACGTCTTCCCCTCATGTAACCAACTCCCGAACCCGACATTTAAGGTTTTATCATTATTTTCCTTTCCCCTCACGGGATAAATAAAATATGGTGGCGGCTTCATTGTTTACATTTATGCATTGCATTTTATCATTGCATACTGTCCTATCTTTTACTTTACCGCAAAATATTGAACTGTCTGGATTTGCTGGCTTTGTCTTCTCTTCTACTCCTTTTTTTTCTTTTTGCCTTTATGGCGGGATTCTTGGTTACTGTGCGAAGCTCTATACCCGAGTTCAGGAGAAAAGCTTAGGATTAGTTGAGGGGTTCTTGTGTCGGGTTGCGTGACGTATGTCTCGTTAGCGCTGCCATGAGAATTCCGCTCAGAGTGGATTCCCTTGGGTCCGTTGGGTTCCGTGACGTATGATCACGTCGAGCGCTAGTGGGTCCTTGTGGGGTCAATGACTCTGGGGGCCTTTTTGTCCGGTCTAGGTATCCGAAACTTTTGTCTAGGGACCACCGTTTAGAACCCGTGTCGAGGTTATAATGTCGACTCATCCAGTTGGTATTATAATCTCGCTCAGATGAGGTTGCTTTTGGAAAAAGTAATCGAGGATTTTGTGAATCCGTGTCAACCTAGAACAACATGTGAGAGGGATGGGTTACAGGTAACTTTGAACTTTTGGCCTCAGAGATTCCATTTTGAAAAGAACCAAGTTGTTATGAATATTGAAGATTTGTGACTTTGAGATCAAGTTCGCCAGATGATACAATGTTACCGTGATCATATCCATGCATTTTGCATTCATGACATCCATGCATTCATGAAAAATAATCATGCATATTCATCTCGCATACATTTCAAAAAAAATATATGAGAAAAGTTTTTGCATAAAAAATATGCATTTTCATTCATAAAAAAAAATATCATGCATTTTTATCGATTAGAAATCTCAGTTTCATTCAGTCATTCCAACAGTTATTTTCTCAGCACCGATATAAGGACAAGAAGGGTTTTTCACCTCATCATGGACAATTTGCAAGAACTGTTTGACATCTGGAAAGGCGAGGTAGCTCAGTTAGCCAAAAATGGATCAAATACTTAAGATGTTGGCTAGTCTGAACCTACCAACACAGTTAGTTATGAATGAAGGGGCAGTTCCCGTGGTTTTGAAAATCTGAAGAGAGCCCTCAACATCAATTGGGTCATGGCCGTGTTTTGGTTCACCAGTTGGGTAATGCTCAATTTGTTCAAGGGCTAAGAAACAATAACCCTGATATCCGTATGAGTCAGCCAAGATCACAAAGGACTCAACATCAGGCTAGAAAGGTCTTTGATTCAATTCCTATGACATATGGTCTGCTTCTTCCTCATCTGGTACATAGTGGAATAGAAACTGCTCGAGCTATGAAACTCAAAGTTGCACCATTGCTAGCCCAGTACAATGCCAATGCTAGGTGTGATTGTCATGATGAGACTGAAGTTCATTCCACCAATAATTGCCAAGCCTTTAAGTACAAAGTGCAAGAGCTCATTGATCAGAAATTGTTATCCTGCAAGAGCTTATTTATCACAACAGGTTCAGTGGCCTAGAGAGTTTTTTTGATCCGGTCCCTATGTCGTTCAGTCGATTCCTTCTTGTGCACAGTGGATTGATAGTTCTTAAGGCTCAGAACCCTTTAATTGCACCATTTCTCAGCTTGGTATGACGTTAACGCCAAGTGTGGTTATCATGCTGGTATTGAGGGGCTCTCATAAAAAGACCCTGATGACAACAGAGCAGCATGAGTGCTTGAACATGGCCATGAACAAAGAACTTCCCTGAGGTTAGGGGCATGTATTGACTATACTAGAAGAGAATGACTGGTTTGATTCGGATTATCAGTTGTCCAAAGGAAAATCTCGAGCACTTTAAGGACATTCTCTAGTGTTGGTTTTCAATGATGACCAGATTGCCGTCACAAGAGTCAAAGAGGCTAATGGAAAGTCATTATGGGTTGCATCGGTGTTCTTCAGATACAATTCCTGCTGACTGGAAACTGTTGGAATTTCTGAAATAACTTTATTTTCAAAATAATTTGTTGTCTTCAAAACATGCTTGTGATAAATGCTTTGTTTGAATGTTTAAATTGTCAATGAATAAAAAATGCTTTTGTGCACAAATTCTGTCTTATTTATTCTTCTTTTTACAGTTTTAAAAAGATAACAATAAAATGGCAATAATTTCTTGCATATCATAAAACACTTTTGCATTCAATCAAATTCAAAAAAAAAATAAAATCATCATTCAGAACTGAATCCATTGAATCATAACAGTGCCGTAATTCCTCATGGTTTCGGGTCGCAAACTTTGTCGAGGAGTTAGTCTGACTGTTGGGTCAAGAACAAGGATGTTTGAACTTCAACCAGTGGATGTGATCGATTTGGTAACTGAGGAAGAAAGAGGTCAAAATGGGCGCCTCCCCACAACATGATATGACAGAGAAAGTTGGTCAAGCTGCTTCAAGTGCACCAAGTGACTCGACTTCGTCAAGAACCAGTGGATGTGATCGATCTGGCAATTGATGAGAAACGGAAAAGAGCCAAATCATATCCTAAGGGCATGAAAGAAAACACAGTCGTTATTCAAGGGGCACCTTCTGATACAAGGTCATATCCTTCAATTCAAAATGATGGGGCAATATGTCAGTGTGCCGTGATCACCGTGTTTGTCTTTAAGTTGTTGAAAATCAAAAGATTAGACTGTCAATGTCAAGGGGCATTTGACATTTTCTAGAACTTACACTAATTCTCTGTTGATTAATTGGTACAGACTTATGCGCATTGAGGCACTTTTCTTGGTACCAAGAGCCTTTCAAGCCACCCTTACAAATGTTATTATCCTTTGCTTAACCCACTTTGAGCCAGGAAAAGAAATATCCTTTTGTTTCGGTGACAAACCACATTACAAGCCTATAGACCAAAAGATTATCTGTATACCCTCCTTGGAGATAGGTAGAAACTGTGATACTCTTGTCTTTAAGCAGCGATCAAGATCAAGGTTGCTCATGGAACTAGCAACAATCAAAGTTTTAAGTGGTACACAAAGAAAGCTATCACATAAAAAAGAAGAAAAGTACTAAAAAGAGAGACAAAATTCATCAGAAATTTCAAAAGGAAAATGTCTCTATCAAAAAAAAAAAAAAAAATAAAGAACAAAAAAGGAGAAACAAAACAAGAGAGCAAAATATGTGATAGCAAGGAACCAATACATCCATATTAGGTTTCTTCACAATAGTGAAAACTTATCTTGTACGAGGTCATCAAAAGTACCATAGGTAAAAAGTTGCATGATACAAAAAGGAAGAGTAGTGGATACCTAACTCCAAAACAAGCCTACTTTCTCCAAAAATATCCCACCTTTACCTAAGCCAAGTTACAACCCTCAAAGACCTCGAAAATGTGCATGAGTTTGAACTTTGATTAGTCGCTTAGAATTCTTGCAAGCCTATGGCAAAGTGTCAAGTGAACATGATCACTTCGGCGCGCCACTCAAGAACCAGCAATGATAAAAACATACAAGGACAATCACAAGATGTCTCCTTCGCACTTCACAGATACATGACCACAGTTCGCACCTCAGCAGAGGCAACTCTTTTGCTACTAGTTCATGACATAGAAGTTGTGTTCCCAGTGAAAATTGAGATTCCTTCATTAAGAGTCTTAATAGAAAACCAAGTTTGAAGAAGCGAATAGATTCATATCCAGCTTGATCAGCTCAACCTCATTGAAGAAAAAGAATGACAACCTTGTCTCATAGTCAGTTGTACCAACAAAGAGTCAAGAGGGCATTCAACAAGAAAGTTTGTCCAAGATAGTTCAAGGAAATCATACCGCCTGTTCACAAAGATATTCGAGGAAAATGGACTCATAACCATGATGGACCATTTGTCGTGAAAAAAGGCCTTCTCTGGTGAAGCCTTAATCCTTGCTACTATGGACAATGAAGAGTTTCCACTCTCAATGAACTCAGCCGCAGTCAAGAAATATTGTGCCTGAAGAAAAGAAGAAAAGAAAAAGCTCGCTAAGTCGAAAACCTGAAAGGGCGGCTTAGGCAATAGAGAGCGTCCCGGTGGGCTGAAAACCTGAAAGGGCGGTCCAGGCAAAAATTAGGGGCATCAAAAAAGGAAAATGAAACCCGTTAAGTCAAAACTCGAAAGATGGCTTAAGCAAAAGAAGGGTACAAACAAATCAGAAAATGAAAAGGCACAGGACTGCGATACTTGACTCTGTACGGAAGTGGTACTTCAGACAGAAAAGATTGACTCAGTCTCCTTTCTCCAAAGCAAGGTCTTGTAAACTCGAGATCATGAAGAAGGATGGCATCGTTATGATTCAGTGGAATTCATTTATTTTCATTGCCATTATCTTAGCTTCAATTTGCAATTACCTCTTCAAGGGATTTTGCATCCAGTTGAAAATTATGCACTTTTGCGCAATTAATAAAAATTCTCATTCATCTGTTTGTTAACTTGCTTTTACATTCCAATTGTGTGCATTAGTGCTACTTATTTATGACAAATAAAGCATTTAAACATTACGAATAAGAAAAAGCATTTGAAAATAACAAACTGTTTTGAAAACTTGAAGTGTCTGAAGGGAAACCCATGGCATACTGTAAGGTGCTCCGGTCCTAAATACACAAAAGCATGGCAATCCTTTGATTCCATCAGATGAAGAAAGCTGTTGTTCCTCTTTGGGAACCTGTTTGAACACCCGTCCCGCAACAGAAGCTTGCAAGGGTCCTCATCTCAACAATTTCAGAGCTACTCAAATTCTCAGTGCCGGGAAATTCAAACTCTCCTCAAAACAAACCCGGAAATTCATGCATATAAATTCATGCATTCATCCATGTAGGTTCATGCATTCATACAAACCCAAAAAAGAATCACACCAAATCCTGCACATAATCAGATATTTCATCTGCATTAGTTCTGCATTTAGGCATCAGAGGTGCATAATCATGCATTCATGAAGTACATGTTTAGAATATTTGTCTTAACAGGTTGCCGACTTTGATCTCTTGTTCGGTAACAAAGGTCTGCGGACCTAATTCTCCAGCAAGACGGTTATTGAATTGTAACTTCTCAGCAATAAGGGTTGATGAATCTGTTCCCCAATGAATTGGTCAACAAAGTGTCATCCTCAAGCAGATCAGTCAGTGCATCATATTCTCAATGAGAAAGGTTGAGGGGTCGTTTCTTTCCCCAGCGAGGCAGTTGACATTTGTTCATCCTAGTAAGTCGGTTGGAACGCCGCATTTTCAGAAAAAATGGTTGATGAATCGTAATTTCTTGACAAGGAAGATTGGTGAATCTTGAGTCTCCCCAGTGAACTTATTTGGTTCTAATCACTGATATTCAGCAAGTTGGTCAACAGAGTTTCATCCTTGTCAGACGGATCCTCACTCTACACCTACTAGAAAGGGTTGACGATCCTTTCCCCAGTGAATAATTCCGTAATGGTTATATACAGCAGATTGGTCTATATACAACTTTCTCGGTCAGAAGAGTTAAACAGATCCTTTCTACAGTGCTTCAGTTGAGATGGTTATCTCCAAAAAGATAGTTGAAATGCTGTATTCCAGTAAATTGTTTGTTAAACAGTTTCCTCAGCAAGTTGGTTTCAGAACCACATCCTTAATGAAGTTAACACATTGTGTTTCCAATAAAGTTCTTCAGCAAAACAGTTGTCAAGCAGTCGTCTTGTGAATTTTGTCAAAGATAATGCCAGAATATTTGATTTACACTCATAGGGCGAGTTATGATCAGTTTTTGAGTAATACGCCCATAAGAGGGGCAAAGACTCAGTTTTTTATGATCTATACACTCATAGGGCGAGTAATGATCAGTTTTTGAGTAATACGCCCATAGGGGGGCAACGACTCAGTTTTCTATGATCTATACACTCATAGGGCGAGTAATGATCAGTTTTTGAGTAATACGCCCATAGGAGGGGCAACGACTCAGTTTTTATGATCTATACACCCATAGGGCGGGTAATGATCAGTATTGGAGTTCAAGTACCCTGAGGGGAGAAGACTTCATTTTTCTTTTTATGGTCTATACACCCATAGGGCGGGTAATGATCAGTTTTTGAGTTAATGCGCCCATAGGGAGGGAGACAACTCAGTTTTCATGGTCCATACACTCATAGGGCGGGTAATGATCATTTCATTCTCAGTTATTTAGTTACTAGTTATTCCAGGTATATTTCCGTCTTCATCTTCCATATGCATTCATTATCATTACATCACCTTCACACTACAAAATTAGGGTATTTGTATTTAATTACCTTTTACTTCGAGTGCACAAAAGCGCAAGTCATTTATGCGCTCTAGTATAAGATAATTAAATAGGGGCAGCTGTAATACCCTAATTTTCCGCTTTTTGTAAATAAGTATTCTATTTTGAAAATTGTTTCTTATTTTTATAAGAAATGCCCAAAATAGTTTCAAAAATAATCTTTTCGCGTCTTTCATTAATTTTGCATAAAATCACAAAAAATATGTTTCATTTCATTTTCATTCGTTCATTTTTATTTTCATCGCATCATAATTTCAAAAGCATCAAAAATATTTTATTTTTATCAATAACAACATTTTATTCTTTTCAACCACAAATATCTTTTTCCAATAGCCAATCACATTATGCCACATCATCATCTCAACCACTTAATCATTTCCATTACCATTTTTGTATTAATCTCTCCTTAACCACAATATTACACAATTATTACAAAAATACCATTTAACCTAATATTCATCTATAAATACAAACCTCACATCACTCAATCACTAACAATCAATTTCACAATTCCCAAGAGCAAAAAAATCAGAGCTGATCACAACTCCTCACCAGTCAGATTCCGGCGCCGGTATCTACCTCCGGTCGCCGGAAAACCACCACCACAACCCATTTTCTAAAACTACTCCAAATTCGAATCTAAACATATCAGTAGTTTCCTTATCACCTCTAGAACACGAATCTATGATCAAATCACGCAAAAGGATACTGAAGATACATTAAAATCGCGTCCAAAAATACAAGAAAGTTTGGATCTTCGTTTTGATCATTTCAAGCATCAAACGAGAGAGATTGTTACTGCTTTGTGTTCCTGGAACATTGGAAAACCTTTCCCAGTCGTTAATTTCATGAGATTTGGCCGGAAAAGAGACTTTGGTGTTTCAAACCCGTTCGGTCTTGCGCGCGTTTTCACCGTTTGTAAGCCTCGATTTGAAAAAATAAGTCTCGATTCAGACTCAGCAAGCAATTCTGAGTCGTATGGCACCGGTCTTGTAAGTTTTCGTCGCTCTGCAACTCGCCGGTGAGTTTCTCCACCGCGCCGGATCTGTTTCACGCCGGAGAAGATGAGGTTGGAGAAGAAGAAGTGTCCGGACACGTGTCATGTTATAAGTGGATACAGAAATTACTCGCGCGCCCCCCAACTTACTGAACGCGCCCCCCAACCGGTTTGTATGAAGCGGGTTATGGGTCTGGTTCAACCCGGACCGGTTTTCTATTGGGTTTGGACCTAGTGTTTGGGCTGGGCTGTGACTGCACTCTTTACACCCTATGCATTGCTGCGCGCACCCCCTCTGGCTGGGTTCATTAATTGGGCCTTGGGCCTTATTTGCTGAATCTGTTTTATTTATTTTTTTGCACACCAGGGTTCAGGTTTGCACCCCTGTTTCAAACATTGAATTTATTTATCGACGATGAATTTATTTATCCTTCGATAAATTTATTTATCTTCCGATAAATTGTTTATCCTTCGATAAATCGTTTATCCTTCGATAAATTTATTTATCTTTCGATAAATTGTTTATCCTTCGATAAATTTATTTATCCTTCGATAGATTTATTCCATTCATACCATGCTGCTTATTATTTCTCAATTATTTAACTGTCTGAATATCGAACTGTGACCTGTCTGAACATGGTTTTTGAACTTTGTTTCTTCCTAAATAAAACAAAAACTGATGAATCAATTAAGGTGAAAAAGAGGGAGTGTGACGTATGTCCGCTCTGCTCGGGTAGGACAGTCTGTGACGTATGTCCCGGATGGTGGACTGCTCTCATTTTAATTGATGATTCTCAGCTAGTTAACTAAAGTGAAAAAGAGGGGAGTGTGACGTATGTCCGCTCTGCTCGGGTAGGACAGTCTGTGACGTATGTCCCGGATGGTGGACTATTCTCATTTTAATTAATGAAGCTCAGTTTAGTTAATTAAAGCGAAAAGGAGAGAGTGTGACGTATGTCCGCTTGATTCGAATAGGACAGTCTGTGACGTATGTCCCGGATGGTGGACTATTCTCACTTTAATTAATTAACTTTAAATATTTGAATGAAAAGGAGGGAATGCGACGTATGTCCCGTTCAGCTCGAATTGAACAGTCTGTGACGTATGACCGGATGGTGTTCAATTCTCATTCAACTGAACAATCTCAAAAAATCCTAAAAGATACTCAACTCACCTCATTTCTTTTTCCTGCCTCCGTGCAGTCAACTCTTTTCCGCTGCTCTTGCGCAGTCAAATCTCTTTTCAACTGTTTTCCTAAAAGGATAGTGCTTTATCCATTCCCCTGCTACAGACAAACGCTTAAGCCTCCGAAGCGAGCATACAAGCATACTGTTGTATCAGTGGAATGCGACCTAAGCATCGTTCACTAAAAACAACCAACACACAAATCTTTCTTTTCAGGAAGAACTACGTGAGCTTTGACTTCCTCATTGTACTTGGGGGATACGTAGGAGCGAGAGCCTCTCTCGTCAAGCCAAATAATAAAAAACTCTTTTTTTCCCCTTTCTGTTCAATATGCGGTAATTTAATTCTTTTATGCGGTTATCTCTGTTTATGCAAACCAAAATTCCTCAAATGGTTCCCGTTGAGTACAACGGATATGAGGGGGTGTTAACGTCTTCCCCTCATGTAACCAACTCCCGAACCCGACATTTAAGGTTTTATCATTATTTTCCTTTCCCCTCACGGGATAAATAAAATATGGTGGCGGCTTCATTGTTTACATTTATGCATTGCATTTTATCATTGCATATCTGTATATTTTTTGCGCCGGGTACTACAATACCCCTCACCTTTTCTCTTTTTTCTCCTATAGGGCGGTTCAGCTTTCTTGCCCTCTTATATTATTTTGTGTTTTGGGAGAAAAAAGATTTATTGATTTGAGGAGGGGGTTTTGGTTCAATTTCAGCTGTCCTTCTTTCTTTTTACGTAGTACTTTCACTCACCTTTCCGAATGTTACCCTCATCCTCTTTGCACTAACGACTCCCTTAAATTTTCTTTCCCCCAATTTCCTTTTTCTTTTTGCGCCCTCAACCCCATGTGTGTAGATTTTTCTATTTTTTTTCTTTCCACATGTTTGGGGTTTGGGTCCACTATAGCCTCTACTAACCTTTGGGGAACAAGGATTGGTGGGTTATAGGGAGCAAGGAAAACATACAGTGTCCCCTTCTCTACCTCACTAGGGAGGAGTATCGGTGATGTTTCTTCGATCTCCACTCTTTCCTTGCCAAAACTCTCGACAACATTGTCGTTCTTACTAGACATCTCAATCTCGCTTCCACTAATGTTTGCTACAACGTTTACTTGTCTCTCGTGTGAGAGTCTTATGGCCGAATGAGCGAGCTGGGAGATTCGCGTCTCCATTGACTCTTGGTGAGTCGCTATTGAGTCAACCATATCGTTGAGCCTCTATAGGGTTTTAATATGTTCGAGATTGCGTAGTTTAATCCTTTCATTTGCGAGGGTTTGTACTTTCATAAATTCTCAAAATTTTCGCTCTAGCCTAGCATTCGCAGAGGTTTCCATAAATTCATCAAATACCACTAATAGGCTAGGACTCACGGATTCTTCCGGTTCCTCGAAATGTTGAGGGTGGTATTCCTATTGAGAGTTAAGGTATTGTCCCTCAAAGTATGGGGACGATTAAGGCTGGTAGTTATAGGGGAAATTATGATCGGGGTAGTTGAAATTTTGAGGATAGTCATTATAAAAAGACTTGGGGTTATACATCAAATTAAGCGCAAATGACTTATCCTAAAATTGTTTTTCAAATTGAAATTTAAAATTTAAAAGCGCCTTAGTCTCTACGGTGTAACGACGGAGTTACGATATCGACTAAATTGGTCCCCGGCAACGGCACCAAAAACCTGATCGACGATTTGTGTATCAATAAATATTTTATAACTGCAGGTGCACAGTTTCGTCGTTGAGTTTTAAAAGATATCGAACCACAGAGACCAATAGTCGAACTACCGTATTTCTGTCGTTACTGTGTAAATCTAAGGCTATGAATTTTTAGGGATTGTTTAGAAATTTAGAGTTAAAGAACTTTAAAAGAAGAATTAAATTAATTAAACACGGGATATCGGTATGTAATTAATCAACCTTCGGGAATTTAATAAATTAGTAGCGTGCGAAAAAAGGATTTATTTTTCAGAAGGACTTTCTCAATTTAAAGGTTTAAACCTCACACTCTCGTTTTATTGATAAAACCCATACTAACTAGACTAGAAGTTTTACTGTCACTTTTCTACAACCTTAGTTTCGAAATTATATTTTGAAAATCAATAAGTCCTAATTAATTCTAACGTGGCTCTCGCTCGTTCAAAAATTAATATTAAATTCCTACTATCTAGTTAAAACCTCAAACTCTCGCTCTATTGATTTTAACCTTAGATGCTTTATTTTACTTTCGTTCAAAAGCTTTAGAATTAAATTAGGAATTTGAATCTGAAAAATAGTTTAATATGTGCGCGCTAAATCATTATTAAATCCCCTTCGGAGAATTAAATTACATACCGATATCTAGGAATTTAGCTAGACATGAAGAAAGAAATAAACAAATAAAAACAGTAAATTAAATTAGACATAATAAATAAATAGTTAAATAAACGCATGAAAAAACCTGAAAATAGAAAATTCTGGAAACCTGAATTAAAATAGCTGGAAGTAATCGGTACAGAATTTTTGACAGGAATATGAAATTAGAATTCGTAACGGATATCCGGTGTGGAAATACCGTTACAGTTTATTGAACTGAAAACTAAAACTGATTGAAAAGTAACAAAAGAAAGGCGTGTGGAGTTCAGAATTTGAGTCTTCTATTTATAGAAGAATTTTGGCTTCTACGATCCTAAAAAGTAGGGGAGGATAAGCTTGTTTGAGATGATCCAAATTGCCGTACGATAAGGAAACAGAAACGCATCAGACGGTTTGCCACATCCCCACGTAATGGAAAATTCAGTTTCTATGGGATTTGCATTCTGTGGCGCCCGCCACCAGCCTGATGGGGGCAAATGCCCCTTTCTGCTGGGCTCCTTTGTGGGCTGCACGAATTTGCGCTTTGCACCCCCCTTTTTGCTTCGTTTTTGACAGTTTTTGCTCAATTCTCTTCTCCGCCCTATTTTATTCAACAATACTGAAAAGAAAACAAATACCAACATAAAAACAGACAAAAGAAATAAAAACAGATGAAATGCAACTAAAAGTTCATGTAAATACGATTTGATTTCGTGTCATCATATACGAAGTGCATGTGGTACAGATAATTGGATTAAATAGATGTGATTAGTTAAAAGATAACACCTTCAATATATTTCTCTTATTCTGGAACCAAAACATGTGATACAAATTTGAAGTGAATATATAAATTGCAATGATTTTTGAAGATCACCATATAGACATAGACTTTTGATAGAAAATCATACTTGAGAATTTTGGCCAGTTAAGAAAAGTTAAAAGTAATTTTTCAAGTGAGTTATTTCTCTTGTAGTATTTTGAAATAATAGAATTGAAAGTAGGAACAAACTCAATCTTATAAAATTGATTTTTAAGGTGAGGATTGCACCTACTTATAAATTCATGTATATGTCATTTTACTTTTGATATGAGACACTTTAACACCCCCCGACGCTTAGTACTATTGGGCTTGGTGTGTGGATATAAATGGAGGGTAGCTCAATAGCGGGTGGCCCAACAGATCATGAAGAGACTTCAATATCATATTAGAATTTATTTTGGTTATGTCACAATAAAATTGGTCAATCAGTCAAAAACAATTGGTCAAATTTTTTTCTTAATATATTACAATAAATTTGGTCAATCAGTCAAAAACAATTGGTCAATTTTTTTTTAATATATTACAATAAATTTGGTCAATCAGTCAAAAACAATTGGTCAAAAAGATATTTATATTACTAAAAATATTGTAATTGAAATATATTTTCTTTGCTCTCCTGTCCAACATCAGCTAAATAGATCGGTGACATCTTCTCTTCTTCTCCAAACCCTAAACATTATCTCTCCACAACCCACTCAGCTAAATCAATGGCAGGATCCCAAGATATCTCCAAAACCCCATCCTCATATTCCAAGAGACCAATGGTAACTCAAGGTTCTGTTGATAACTATGCTGCTCAGTGCAAAAACTGCTTGAAATGGAGAGTGATTGATACGCAGTATGAGTTTGAAGAAATCCGACACAAATTCGTTCAAGAACCTTTTGATTGTAGCAAAAAGGCTAATTGTAGCTGTGATGATCCTACTGATATTGAATATGATTCTAGTCGGACATGGGCCATTGACAAGCCTGCATTCCAAAGACTCCGCAAGGTTTCAAGAGAATCTTGGAACTTGGAAAAGATTACTCTAAATTTGACTCTTACTACATCACACCTACAGGTAAGAAACTGAGAACCTGCAATGAGATATCGACATATCTAAAAGATCATCCAAAACTCACTGGTGTATCTGCTTCGGATTTTGATTTTACACTACCAAAGATAATGCAAGTTACCATCCCAAATAATATCAAGCAGAAGGATTCTACTAACAAAAAAGCTAAGACAGCTAAAGACGAAGTTTGAGAAATATCATCACAAATTTCCTGCATGATTTTGTTGATGTTATTTTTGGATAGTGTGTTATGGAGTACTTAAATCCAGCGGTATTGAAACAAATTTTTGCCCTAGTGTTTTTGCTAACCTATATAGAGTTTCTGTTGATTAATCTAAACACTAGGAAAAAGATGTTTACTTTTCATCTAATTATCATTTTCGCTAATCTTATTTTGGTAGGCTTGATTTATGCCCCCACCCTTTCTTTTATTTTTCATTTTAATTTTGTGTGTTTGTAGTGAATTCTCATGAAAAATTGAAAAATTAGGGGGACTAGACTAGTCTTAGTTTGTTTGGAGAAATCGGTATAAATTGCTTTGTGTTGCTCTCTCTTTTTGTGTTCCTGAAAATTGGTTTTAAAACAAACTTTTCAAAAACATTTCATCAAAATCTGAAGTCAATTTAGAGTATGAAAAAGTGACTTTTAATTCTGACGTGAAAAATGTTAGACTACTTGGCGATCACTTAGAGGGGGGTGAATTAGTGACTCTTTCTAAACAACGAGTTTTTCCAAATATTTTCGAGTACGCGGAAGGCCACCGGATCGGTAGTCTACTTTGCACCCTTCGATCAAAGGAAAGGTAGTATAAGCCATGGAGCAATTAACGATAAATTGAATTAGGTTATGTTTTGCAATCAAATTACTAACACAAACAAACACAACAAGTTTCAATTATCAAGTTACACACAATCACAATTCAAGTTCAATTTAATTGAATTGTGATGAACACTTACGATCACCAAATTCAATTGATCCAATTAATCAATAATACGAAAAGTAAAGAGTGTAAGGATAGAAGAACGCAAACAAATGATTAGGGAGTTCCCGCAACTTTCGTGTCGTCCTCGCGGTCGGCCGGGTACGTCTCCCCACATATCTTCAAAGGGACTATTTGAGCAATTTATTAAAAACGCTTGATAATAGTGCACAATTTACAAAGACTCGAATAACCCTATATTGAATCTAATGCAAATTGAGCTATGCAACCTCAATACCTCGCGAAGCTTTTACCTCTGATTCCAACGTTCCAATCTTGCGCCGTCTTGGAACCGAAAACCCCCGCAATGAACGTCCAGCTAATTACCTCGCTTCCTCGATGATGATCCTTCAAGATTTCGCACAATCTTGAACCCTTGATGAGAACCCAAACCACCAACGCAATTCTGATTCACCGCGAATTGCACCGAACGTTATCCACCAAATCAACTAAGAACCCTTGATTGATCCCATACTCAATCTCAAATTGGAAGTGATTTGATAGAAGATGATGAACTTGTGTTGAATAAGTCTTTGATCCAAAATCTCTCTCAAATTTTGATCAAATGTGTTTTTCAGATGGATTCTCACACTTACAGCAAAAACTCATATTGCTATTTATAGAGAAAATAGAATTGAGCAAATTTAGGCAAAACAAAATAGACTTCTATCGATACATTTGATGGTATGTATCGATACAAACACCTTGACCAGCGTTCAAATTTGAAATATTTAACCTATGTATCAATACAAACACGAGGATGTATCGATACATATATCAGTTTCTTGAAAACCTGACTGATATGTATCGAAGCATGCAAGCATGATTCGGTACACCATGCGTTTTCTGGTGTTTTGAGAGAGTTTGGTGTGTATCGATACATGCAAGCATGATTCGATACACAAGAGACTCTCTGCCCCTGAGACACCAGTTTTGTATCGATACAAAAGATATATGTATCGATACAAATTGCACAGAATCAGTCTGAAGTAGTTTCAGGACATTTGTATCGATACAGGTGATTATGTATCGATACAAAGAACCTCTAAAATAAACTTTTCAAAGTTTAAAAATAGTTTTTCGCTGTCAAGTCATTTCTAATGTTGTCAAAATATGTTCCACTCTATTTTCATGTGTTTTGACAATTATTAAAACAAGGGAATGAACTAGTGCACTTACATATGTCATATTTAATTCGAATTTATACCATATGTATTTCATATAATTATTTCTAATCAATTTAAATATGTATTTGTTACGTTTTCAATCGAGAAAAGAAAGTGAATACTAAGGCTTCAAGTTGTGGTGCTTCTCAATTTCAATAGAAAAGCACATACTTTACATGCAAAATATGAGAAAGGAAGAAAGAAAGTTCTGAAAATAATATTGCAAATTTTATATAATGTAGAATCCATTAAAAATCTATATTTCTTACAATCCAATCTAGGTCTTTCAATGTATTTTTCATTGTACATAAAGATTGCAATAACTTTTCTTGAACTTCTTTTTTCATATTTTGCATTCAAAGTTCGTCTCTTCTATTGGATATATTGAACCCCGTAGTTGAAGCATGGTTATTCACTTTCTTTTATTTTTTCTAAATGTACCAAATATATAAAATGATTAGCAATAAATAGTATACGAAACGCATGTGGTACAGATAATTGGATTAAATAGATGTGATTAGTGAAAAGATAACTCCTTCAATATATTTCTCTTATTCTGGAACCAAAACATGTGATACAAATTTGAAGTGAATATATAAATTGCAATGATTTTTGAAGATCACCATATAGACATAGACTTTTGATAGAAAATCATACTTGATAATTTTGGCCAGTTAAGAAAAGTTAAAAGTAATTTTTTGAGTGAGTTATTTCTCTTGTAGTATTTTGAAATAATAGAATTGAAAGTAGGAACAAACTCAATCTTATAAAATTGATTTTTAAGGTGAGGATTGCACCTACTTATAAATTCATGAATATGTCATTTTACTTTCGATATAAGACACTTTAACACCCCCTCACGTTTAGTACTATTGGGCTTGGTGTGTGGATGTAAATGGAGGGTAGCTCAATAGTGGGTGGTGTCATACCCCAAATTTTACCCTCCACTTGTGATACATATATTTTTTAATTCACTCTAATATCAGAAAAAGTGGTGCAGTTTAGTTGGCAAAGGCGGGGGCGCGCGTGAGATTGTTGGGCACAATGTCAAGGGCTTGAATCCCAACCTTGACAAATTTTATGTTTTTGGTATTTTTGTTGAAAAGCCTTTTTTTATCTCTCTCTGGTTCCCACACGTTTTGTTTCTGTTTTAAATTTTTGTCCAAAAAATAATATAAATCAGTTTGTATTTTTTATTTTTTGTGACCAAAACATATAAAAGAAGAACATATATATATTTGTGAAGGAGATTTCTCACACGCGTGCAATGCAAAGTGAAAAGCCCATGAAGAACATATTTCCAAATATAATATTTGATCTTGGTCACCAAGTAAGAGGATTTACACTGTAAACTTAATTATACAACAAATCAATCATAAAAGTTACAGAAAATCTCTCAAACTAATTTCCAAAACAAATCTCTCAGATTTTGTTTACAAATTCTCAACCCTAATTCAGAACCTATAAATAGAGCTCTGTTTTTCACTAATTGGGACAGAGAAAAAAAATTCATAACACAATTTACACAGAGCAAAAACCAGCAAAAAAACAGTGCTTGAGAACTGAAAACTCACGCAGCCACCCCAAAATCCCTAAATTAATTTTTCTACACATTGTAGAAAAAATAATACTGATTTAGCCATCAGACTCCAGCAGCGTCAACCTCGCACAGAAACAAAGCAGAAACAGAACAGTCAGAATCGAATCGGAACGGTGTCGGAAACATAACGAAAAGCAAAACAGAAACGGGATGGGACACTTACGCAGCAGCGGAAGTTCACGGCACGCCAGGTAGGTTTAATCGATCCTTTAACCATGTAGAACATTGTTTGCTTTATGTTTGTATATACTTGCTATATTACCATGCTTCTGCCTTGCTGTTGTTATCGTGTTTGCACTGTCAGTTTGAGATGAATACCTTTTGCCAAAATAAAAAAAAACAGAATAAAGAAGAAGAGTCAAAAACAGATCGGAAACTCGGTTTAAAATATTTTTGGGGGTTTTTCGGTTCTGTTCGGGGTTTTGTTTTCAAGTTCAAAAATCTAAAATTAGGGATTGAAAAGGAACAAGAACAGATCCAGTACAAAAAAAACGAAACAGAAGCTTTTTAGATCTAGGAGAATTCGGACAAGAACTTGTGGTTCGGATTTTGGTGTTTTTGAGGGTTAATTCGTGTTTAAAACTGGTTTAATCGTGTTTAAAAAGCCTAAAAGACGGTTTTTGGGTTGATTTGGGGTGTCGGAAAAAGTTCTGGAAAATTGCATGAATTTATGAATTTTCCGGTTGAGTTTCAACCGGAATCTGGAAAATACGGCGGCGGGGTGGCGGCGCACGGTTGTGCTGCCGCCGGAAACTGGGAAATAGGGGCGGTCCGGTTGACATTCAACCGGAGTTCTTCATAATTGAAGAACATGAAGAACAAGAGTAGAGAGAGGGCGGAGGAGAGTGAGAAAGTAAAGAGAGAAAAAATTGTGAGAAATGAGAAAATTTCTGAAGAAAGGGAATATATATACCCTATCTGTTCCAGTACTCGCGCGACCACGGTAGCTCTCATGCGCCCTTCTGTTGATCCATGATCAAACAGACATTGGGGCTCCGCCCGCCCTGGGCCTGCCCATGTGTTGGGCCTGGTTTTGTTTTGCTGTTGCAATTTGCACCCCTGTTACTGCTATTTGCACCCATTCTGTAATTTTATTGAATGTATATAATTTATTTAAATCATCTAATTTATTTTAATTAATTTTAATCTAATTATTTGTTCTTAATGTAATAAATTGTAAATAAAATGCATTCTAAAATGTTGTGGATTAAAAAGAGGGCGGATGCACTTCCGTTTTTCTTAAGTTATTGGTGGTTTTGTGTACACTTAATTTACCAATAATTTATCTTCTACCCAAACCCATAAAAAGAACAATAAAAAACATCAACCAATCAAATTAAAATTTTCACCTTCGGGTCAATTCTTAAAAAACACCTAAAGAGGTAAAAATAAAATCTTTTTCATAAAAAACACAAACCAACACCATACCCAGAACTACGTAGCTTTGATTTCCTCATCGCACCGAAGGATACGTAGGAGCAAGAGTCATCTTGTCAAGCATAATATTAAAAACTTAATTTTTTCCCTTTTCTTGTAAATATATTTCTTAATAAAATAAAAATCTAATAATAAAAAACATGTAAATAAAACTCTACAAAATCACTTAATACCCTAGAATTAATTAGGAGGTTCCCGTTGAGTACAACGGATGTGAGGGGTGCTAATACCTTCCCCTTGCATAACCAACTCCCGAACTTGGAAATGGTTGTGATGACCATCCTTCCATTATTTTAGGTTTTATCAATATTTTCCTATTAAAATAAAATTTGGTGGCGACTCTGTGTCATTCCGAGTGTCCTAAACCCTCGGGCGATTTTCGCGGCGAGACAGCTGGCGACTCTGCTGGGGACTTAGAGAGTTAGGCCTATCCTTTTAGTTCTAGGGTTAAGTGTTTTGTTTTATTTACATGTTTTATTTTATTTATTTCTTATTTGTACTTTATTGTAATTCTTTTATTTATTATTTTTCATGTATATATTGTGGGTGGGTTTATTTTCTAAAGTTGGAGAAAAAACCTAAGTTACCTATGGATTAGTAGCATGGACCGGTGGGATGAACATCCCATTTGGTGATTTGTGAAAACTCCGCTTAGATGAGATCTATTCAAAAGGTTCATTGAGAATGGGCTAGCCCCTACCCCTCAATGAAAATTTGAATTAGGTCTAGGACTTTGGGAACCTTACCTTAAACAAATAAATTCACCTAAGGGAGACACTGTGAAATCACAGATGGGTCTAGGACCTTGGGTCATATGTTTTAGAGCCATCCTTGTGAGGGGTTGGTAGAAAACCTAGAACCTCTTAAGGAGCCTACCTATTAGGTTCTCCACCACCTTGCATTTATCATACATGTCATGCATTTATCATAATACCAATTTGTTTATAAATTCATATTTTCAGGGAATTTAAAAAAAAAAAAAGTTTATCATTAAGCATTTGAAAATGAGTTCCAATAAGAAATATAAACTCCAGATAAAGGCTCAAGTGTGTGATGTTCAGTCCTTGAAGTTTCTCAGCAGCAAAATGTCCACCATTCGCCGAAATAGGTTCACATACAAATATGGGCATATTCTTTATCTCCTACACTACAGGTTCCTGTCCAAGTGGAAGCTATCACTGCCCTCGCTCAGTTCTATGATCCGCCGCTGCGATGTTTCACTTTTCACAAGTTTCTGTTGGCTCCAACCCTAGAGGAGTTTGGACAGATTCTAGATTCTCCCAAGAAGAGGAATGGTCCCTATCAAGGAATTGGAAAGGTCCCCACACTCAGGAAGTTGGCTGAGGTTTTACAATTATTAGAACCTGAGCTAACCCCTCATTTTGATTTCAAACCAGATGGAAGCATCCATGGTGTGGGAAGACGCTTTCTAGAAAGATTAGTAAAGAGTACTGAAGAAGCTCGAAAACATGAATTATCTGAAGACATCTTGCCGATGTTTACTACACCCACCATGATCGACATGAGAAGAAAAAGGGTTTGCTGTGCTGTTGTATTCCCCTCTTATATCAATGGTTCACTTCTCACCTATTCAAGGATATCTCTTCAATAAGGCCCATGAACAGTCGTGAATGGTCCCAAGATCTTGCTGCTCTTACACAAGAACACATTTTGTGGCATGTCTATAAGATTGGAAGAAATGGAGTGATCACTAGTTGTGGTGATTTTACTAATGTACCCTTGACAGGCTCAAGAGGGTGCATTAACTACAACCCAGTGTTGGCATTAAGGCAACTTGGCTATCCAATCAAGGAGAAGCCTCATAATGATGATTTGAAAGGGTTCGTACTACGTGACATGGGTGCCAACGACCCTGGCATGCTCATGAAAATCATTCGATCATGGGAGAGGGTGCGAAGAAATACTGATGAACCAAGAGGCAAAAGGAAAATGACTGACGAACCGTACGCTCCGTGGGTCGAGGAACGCACCGAAGAAACTAAACTTCCTTTTATTGCCCGCCCATCAGCTCAACCTACCTTGCCGAAGTTTGTCCTTGTCTCTATTTCTGAAATTGATGAAATGAAGGCAACTATTGTTCGCCTTGAAAAAGAAAAAGAAGAGATGGAGCAGAACCTCCACCAAGCCTCCCGGGATCAGCGAAGGCTTGAAGCTCTCAACCGTCAACAGGAGTGGTTGCTAGCAGAAACTCGAGGGTTATATGTGGCGGAACAAGAAAAGCATGATAAGGTGAGTGAGGCGCTCAGAGCATCCACGGAAGAAGCTAAGGCCCGCGAATTCAGATTGAGGAAAACTCAAGAGAGAGGTGGTGAATGGCAGGGAGCATGGGAAGCACTGCTCAAAGAAAATGCAGGACTAAAGAATACCATCAAGGAACGCGACTGCCAAGTGAAGAAGGCTGAGAATGATTGTCTCAAAGCCCAGGTAGAATGGGAGGAACTCGATGAAGAAAAAGAAGAAATGGAAAGAAATTACAAAGGATATGTCGCGGAAATTACAAATGGAAGAAGCTCAGAATACGATCCTTCATGAGAGCCGCCTTCGCAGCGCTACCAAAGGTGTATATCAAAGAGCCTCTACTAAGTACGATGCACTGTTGGAAGAATTGAGGAGCTGCAAGGAAAGTGAGACAAAATACAGGCATGATTGTGGAAAATTGGAAAGAATGTGTTTATCCCATGAACGTGTGATAGACGAAATGCAGATGGAGAATGATAGCTACTAGACTCTGCAATACAAATATGACACATTGAAGCATGAAGTAGAAGGCTTAGAAAATAAAAACAAATCTTATGAGCATGAATTTCTTCGTCAGGAAGAGCAAATAGAGAACTTGGTAGATAGGAACAATGCCTATTTATGCCAGATTAATCATCTAGAGAATATCAATGGAGAGCTTGAAGGGACCATAGGAATGCTGGAAAGAGAGGTTGGGCAATGGATGGATAAGTTCTCAAGATTGGCTGAGTTTGCAAATCACTTGGTACAAGACATTCCAGGACTGTGTGAATAGGCTGAAATAAAAATGAACGATCTTTACACGCCCCCTGCTGTTTCCCAGTTTGTCAGAAGATGCGGAGTCATGTTGGAAGGGTTTGCAATCAGCCTAAGATTGGCCCGGCATGCAAATGCAAACCCCCTGAGTCTTCAATATTTATTTCCAAAAATAAGGTCATGTGGACCAAAGTCTTTATTTCCTGTTTTTATTTATAAAATAAGGTCATGTGGACCAAGTCAAAGTTGCCTACAAGGCAAGTTTTGTTAAGTCCGGAGTCAGTCAAGAGTAGCCTATAAGTCAAGTTTTGTTTTCAATGAATTATGTGAACCTACTGCATTAATAAAGGTTTATTCAAATATATCTTGTTTGTCTCATGTTTCTAAATGCTTACGATAAACACTTTACTTTGAAATTCCCTTTAAAATAAAAGTTTCAACAACTCTTCATTCATATACATGCATCCACATGCATTCATTCATGAAAAAAAAAAACTCATTCCTCCCTCTCAAAAACTCCAGGAATTTCAAAAATAATCCGGAAACCAAGGAAACGGTTGCCACCAGCACCTACTCTCCCACACTCTCATGGGACACGTGCTAATTTGAAGAAGATTATGGAACGACTCGAGGAAAATCAAATAGCTTTAAGCAAGGATGTGGATTCTCTCAGAAAAGGCATGGAGAAGCTCTTCGAAACACTCCAGAAGCAAGCCAATGAGAAAGCGGCAAGAGCCGAGGAGAAGAAGAAGGCTAAAGAACTGAAGATTAAGCGCAAGGAAGAAGAGGACCGTAGCAAAAGCCCGTGGCATCCTAAGGATCCTCCAAGCTTCCAGCCTCCCAAAAATCTGGGACAAGCCCCATCTGGAGGGTTCGTTGAAATACTAAGGCATGTCGAAGATTTCTCTAACGGGGAGCAAGAGTATCTCCAACCTCGCCCTACCAATACCACTCAGGGTGCTATGCCTAACCAGCAAATAATAGCTGATAATCATCCAAGTGCTGAATCCACACAGATCCAAGCTCTGGAGGAAAGGCTAAAAGTTGTGGAAGGGTTCAATGCATATGGCTTCAATGCCTTGGACATGTGTTTGGTCCCAGATGTAGTGCTTCCCCCAAAATTCAAGGCACCTGAATTTGAAAAATACAAAGGGATTCACTGCCCCAGAAATCATGTAAGGATGTTTTGTAGAAAGATGGCGGCACACGCTACCAACGAGAAGCTGATGATTCATGTGTTCCAAGACATTCTGAGTGGAGCATCTTTGGACTGGTACATGCAGCTGGAAAAAGGCCAAATTCAGTCATGGAAGGATCTCACTGATGCTTTCATGAAACAATATAAATACAATCTGGATATGGCTCCCAACCGAATGCAGCTACAAGCCGCTTCGCAGAAGAAGGATGAATCTTTCAAAGAATACGCCCAGAGATGGAGGGAACTACCTGCTCATGTACAACCACCACTCTTAGAAAAGGAGTTGGTAGACACTTTCATGAGCACCTTGCAAGGGCCTTACTACGAGAAGATGGTTGGAAGCGTAACGTCTCGCTTCGCTGATGTGGTAACTATTGGTGAACGAATAGAAGAAGGGATAAAGAATGGCAAGATCCAGGGCACCCCTAACTCTCAAATTGGGGCAAAGAAATTCTTTGGTAATAACCCAAGGAAGAAAGAAGGAGAAACTAATGCCATAAGGTCATCACAAGCGCCCTCCGCTCCACTGTCATATTATCCTTATTCTCAACCACCACCAGCTGCCCCTCAGCAAAATCATCAACAACAAAGAAGGGGGTACGCACAAGGAAATCAGGCTGGGACATGGAGTAATTACAGACAGGCGCCGGTGCAGTTTGATCCTGTCCCGGTACCATATGGGCAAATCTTACCATATGTACTTCAACAGGGATGGGTAGAGACCAGGCCCCTCAAACCAGCAATGCCTCCATATCCTCCAAATTATGATGCGAACGCCAAATGCAATTTTCATCAAGGGGCACCTGGCCACAGCATTGAAAACTGTAAGGCTTTCAAATACAAAGTTCAAGAGCTCATGGATAAAAAACAATTGCTCTTTAAAGAAGAGAAGCCCAATGTGACAACCAAGCCACTTCCTGGTCATACCGGTGCTTCAATAAATGCTGTAGAAGAATCTGAAGGGTACGATCTAATCCAGGAGGTGTCTCAAATAAAGACTCCCATGTCAGTAATCAGAGAGAAGTTGATTGGTTATGATGTGTTTGAAGAAATGCATTCCCATTGTCACATCTGTACAACGAATCCGAGCCACTGTCAGAAGATGAAAACATGCTTACAACAGATGATGGATCAAGGCTTGGTTCAAATCGGGTACTCAAAGTCTGATACATGTGTTGCCACTTTGGAATCTCAAAGTCCGACACCTATTGAGATATCTTACATAAGGAAGGAGACACGTGTTGCCACCTTGGAATCTCAACGTCCAGCACCTATTGAAATCTCTTGCCAAAGGAAGGAGACACATATACCTGTAAAATCGGTAGAACCCATAGTATTCCATTTGCCTACACCATTTCCTTTTGAAAACACAAAGGAGGTACCATGGAATTATGAGCACACTGCTTATATGGGAGGAAAATTGCTATCCAAGATGGAACCTGATGTCACCAATATAACAGGTATAGGGGGCATAACAAGAAGTGGCAGAATCTATGCCCCGGAGTTGGCCAAGGGGAATGCCAGCACCTCAACCCCTCCCAAAGAGAAAAGTCTTGTACCACAGGAAGAAGCTGAAGAATTCCTGAGGATCATCAGAAAAAGCGACTACAAGATAGTTGACCAGCTAGGTCAAACACCTTCCAAGATTTCTATGTTATCTTTACTTCTTAGCTCTGAAGCTCACCGAGAAGCATTGTTGAAGGTCTTAAATGACTCTCATGTGGCAAAAGACATCCCTGTTGATCAATTTGATGGGGTGGTTGGTAATATCACTGCAAGCAGGTGTCTCGGGTTCACGGATGATGAGTTAACCCCGGGCGCCAAATATCACAACAAAGCCTTGCACATCTCGGTGAAATATTTGGATACTACTCTGTCCAAAGTGCTGATAGATATAGGTTCGTCTCTGAATGTGATGCCCAAAAGAACCTTACTGCAATTGACAAAAGATGATGCATCAATGAGGCCAGGTACCTTAGTGGTAAAAGCCTTCGACGGATCCAGAAGGGCAGTGTTAGGAGAGGTCGACTTACCTATGTTAATTGGTCCTAAGCTCTTCACTATCACTTTTCAAGTCATGGACATCAACCCAACTTACAGTTGTCTTCTCGGACGATCTTGGATCCATGCTGCTGGCGCTGTCACTTCCACACTGCATCAGAAACTCAAGTTCATAGCCGGCGATACACTGGTCATTGTTTGTGGCCAAGAAGACCTAATGGTGAGCCACCTCTCATCATTCCAATACATAGATAGAGGCGAAGGAGGCAAGGAAACTTCTTTCCAAGCACTAGAGATTGCTACCGTCACAACCATGGGCTCGGAAAATGTTTGTGTTAAAAAGACAAGCCTGCCCTTGACCTCTTGGAAAGCTATGAAGGAAGCCTTGGAAGGGTGTAATCCCGAAGGATGGGGCAAGCTGCCGGACATTCCGGAAAAGAAAGACCGCTTCGGCCTTGGGTATCAACCATCAGAGACCATGGTTCAGAAGAAGGGGAAAGGGAGAATCCCGACCATCAATGAGACATTCAGTAGTGCCGGGTTCAATCGAGATGAAGAAGTGGTCGCTATTGAAGATGCAGATGAAGGAATACAAGATCTGGTCTATCACTGCAACCCAGAAGAGGCTCTCAGCAACTGGAAGGCCATAGAGATTCCAGAGATATTTTCTAATTATCATTTTCGCTAATCTTATTTTGGTGGGCATGATTTATGCCCCCACCCTTTCTTTTATTTTTCATTTTAATTTTGAGTGTTTGTAGTGAATTCTCGTGAAAAATTAAAAAATTAGGGGGACTAGACCAGTCTTAGTTTGTTGGGAGAAATCAGTATAAATTGCTTTGTGTTGCTCTCTCTTTTTGTGTTCCTAAAAATTGGTTTTAAAACAAACTTTTCAAAAACATTTAATCAGAATCTGAAGTCAATTTAGAGTATAAAAAAGAGACTTTTAATTCTGACGTGAAAAATGTTAGACTATTTGGTGATCACTTAGAGGGGGGGTGAATAAGTGACTCTTTCTAAACAACGAGTTTTTCAAAATATTTTCGAGTACGAGGAAGGCCACCGGATCGGTAGTCTACTTTGCACCCTTCGATCAAAGGAAAGGTAGTATAAGTCTTGGAGCAATTAACGATAAATTGAATTAGGTTATGTTTTGCAATCAAATTACTAACACAAACAAACACAACAAGTTTCAATTATCAAGTTACACACAATCACAATTCAAGTTCAATTCAATTGAATTGTGATGAACACTTACAATCACCAAATTCAATTGATCCAATTAATCAATAATACGAAAAGTAAAGAGTGTAAGGATAGAAGAACGCAAACAGATGATTAGGGAGTTCCCGCAGCTTTCGTGTCGTCCTCGCGGTCGGCCGGGTACGTCTCCCCCCAAATCGTCAAACGGACTATTTGAGCAATTTATTAAAAACGCTTGATAATAGTGCACAATTTACAAAGACTCGAATAACCCTATATTGAATCTAATGCAAATTGAGCTATGCAACCTCAACACCTCGCGAAGCTTCTACCTCTGAGTCAAACGTTCCAATCTTGCGCCGTCTTGGAACCGAAAACCCCCGCAACGAACGTCCAGCTGATTACCTCGCTTCCTCGATGTTGATCCTTCATGATATCGCACAATCTTGAACGCTTGATGAGAACCCAAACCGCCAACGCAATTCAACCCGATCGCAATTCTGATTCACCGCGAATTGCACCGAACGTTATCCACCAAATCAACTAAGAACCCTTGATTGATCCCATACTCAATCTCAAATTGGAAGTGAATTGATAGAAGATGATGAACTTGTGTTGAATAAGTCCTTGATCCAAAATCTCTCTCAAATTTTGATCAAATGTGTTTTTCAGATGGATTCTTACACTTACAACAAAAACTCATATTGCTATTTATAGAGAAAATAGAATTGAGCAAATTTAGGCAAAACAAAACAGACTTGTATCGATACATATGATGGTATGTATCGATACAAACACCTTGACCAGCGTTCAAATTTGAAATATTTAACCTATGTATCGATACAAACACGAGTATGTATCGATACATATATCAGTTTCTTGAAAACCTGATTGATATGTATCGAAGCATGCAAGCATGATTCCGTACACCATGCATTTTCTGGTGTTTTGAGAGAGTTTGGTGTGTATCGATACATGCAAGCATGATTCGATACACAAGAGACTCTCTACCCTTGACACACCAGTTTTGTATCGCACAGAATCAATCTGAAGTAGTTTCAGGACATTTGTATCAATACAGGTGATTATGTATCGATACAAAGAACCTCTAAAATCAATTTTTCATGGTTTAAAAATAGTTTTTCGCTCTCAAGTCATTTCTAATGTTGTCAAAATATGTTCCACTCAATTTTCATGTGTTTTGACAATTATTAAAACAAGGGAATGAACTAGTGCACTTACATATGTCATATTTAATTCGAATTTATACCACATGTATTTCATATAATTATTTCTAATCAATTTAAATATGTATTTGTTACGTTTTGAATCGAGAAAGGAAAGCGAATACTAAGGCTTCAAGTTGTGGTGCTTCTCAATTTCAATAGAAAAGCACATACTTTACATGCAAAATATGAGAAAATAAGAAAGAAAGTTCTGAAAATAATATTGCAAATTTTATATAATGTAGAATCCATTGAAAATCTATATTTCTTACAATCCAATCTAGGTCTTTCAATGTATTCTCCATTGTATATAAAGATTGCAATAACTTTTCTTGAACTTCTTTTTTCATATTTTGCATTCAAAGTTCGTCTCTTCTATTGGAAATATTGAACCCCATAGATGAAGCATGGTTATTCACTTTCTTTTGTTTTTTCTAAATGTACCAAATATATAAAATGATTACCAATAAATAGTATACGAAGTGCATGTGGTACAGATAATTGGATTAAATAGATGTGATTAGTGAAAAGATAACACCTTCAATATATTTCTCTTATTCTGGAACCAAAACGTGTGATAGAAATTTGAAGTGAATATATAAATTGCAATGATTTTTGAAGATCACCAAATAGACATAGACTTTTGATAGAAAATCATACTTGAGAATTTTGGCCAGTTAAGAAAAGTTAAAAGTAATTTTTCGAGTGAGTTATTTCTCTTGTAGTATTTTGAAATAATAGAATTGAAAGTAGGAACAAACTCAATCTTATAAAATTGATTTTTAAGGTGAGGATTGCACCTACTTATAAATTCATGTATATGTCATTTTACTTTCGATATGAGACACTTTAACACCCCCAACAGATCATGAAGAGACTTCAATATTATATTAGAATTTTTTTGGTTATGTCACAATAAATTTGTTCAATCAGTCAAAAACAATTGGTCTTTCAATCAAAAACAATTGGTCAAATTTGTTTTTTAATATATTACAATAAATTTGGTCAATCAGTCAAAAACAATTGGTCAAATTTTTTTTTAATATATTACAATAAATTTAGTCAATCAGTCAAAAACAATTGGTCAAAAAGATATTTATATTACTAAAAATATATTCGTAATTTAATATAAATTTCTTTATGGAAGTTTTTTTAATATATTATTATAAATTTAATATAAATATAAATATGGATGCTTTTTCAATATATTACAATAAATTTGGTTAATTAGTCAAAACAATTGTTCAAATAAAAAATATATTACTAAATATAGATTCTTTTAATTTAATATAATTTGTGTATGGAAGTTGTTTTATTATATTACTATAAATAAAATTCTTGATTTAATATAAATTTAAGCATGAGAGCATAGTTTATTCATTGGTGTAGTGCGGGTGAATTATCAACTCAACAATTTGTCTACTCTTTCTCTTTGGTTATTGTAAGTGTACAACATTTCTTTGTAATTGAAATCTATTTTCATAGATCGGTGACATCTTCTCTTCTTCTCCAAACCCTAAACACTATCTCTCCACAACCCTCTCATCTAAATCAATGGCAGGATCCCAAGATCTCTCCAAAACCCCATCCTCGTCTGCCAAGAGACGAATGGTAACTCAAGGTTCTGTTGATAAATATGCTACGCAGTGCAAAAAGTGCTTGAAATGGAGAGTGATTGATACGCAGGATGAGTTTGAAGAGATCCGACACAAATTCGTTCAAGAACCTTTTGATTGTAGCAAAAAAGCTAATTGTAGCTGTGATGATCCTACTGATATTGAATATCATTCTAGTCGGACATGGGCCGTTGACAAGCCTAGCATTCCAAAGACTCCGCAAGGTTTCAAGAGAATCTTGGAACTTGGAAAAGATTACTCTAAATTTGACTCTTACTAGATCACACCTATAGGTAAGAAACTGAGAACCTGCAATGAGATATCGGCATATCTAAAAGATCATCCAGAACTCACTGGTGTATCTGCTTCAGATTTTGATTTTACATCTCCGAAGATAATGCAAGTTACCATCCCAAATAATATCAAGCAGAAGGATTCTACTAAAAAAAAAGCTAAGACAGCTAAAGACGAAGTTTGAGAAATATCATCACAAATTTCCTGCATGATTTTGTTGATGTTATTTTTGGATAGTGTGTTATGGGGTACTTAAATCCAACGGTATTGAAACAAATTTTTGCTCTAGTGGTTTTTTGTAACCTATATAGAGTTTCTGTTGATTAATCAGATAACTAGGAAAAAGATGTTTACTTTTCATCTAATTATCATTTTCGCTAATCTTATGTTGGTGGGCTTGATCTATGCCCCCACCCTTTCTTTTATTTTTCATTTTAATTTTAGGTGTTTGTAGTGAATTCTCTTGAAAAATTGAAAAATTAGGGGGACTAGACTAGTCTTAGTTTGTTGGGAGAAATCGGTATAAATTGCTTTGTGTTGCTCTCTCTTTTTGTGTTCCTGAAAATTGGTTTTAAAACAAACTTTTCAAAAACATTTCATTAGAATCTGAAGTCAATCTAGAGTATAAAAAAGAGACTTTTAATTTAAAAATGTTAGACTACTTGGCGATCACTTAGAGGGGGGGGGGGGGGTGAATAAGTGACTCTTTCTAAACAACGAATTTTCAAAATATTTTCAAGTACGAGGAAGGCCACCGGATCGGTAGTCTACTTTGCACCCTTCGATCAAAGGAAAGGTAGTATAAGCCTTGGAGCAATTAACGATAAATTGAATTAGGTTATGTTTTGCAATCAAATTACTAACACAAACAAACACAACAAGTTTCAATTATCAAGTTACACACAATCACAATTCAAGTTCAATTCAATTGAATTGTGATGAACACTGACGATCACCAAATTCAATTGATCCAATTAATCAATAATACGAAAAGTAAAGAGTGTAAGGATAGAAGAACGCAAACAGATGATTAGGGAGTTCCCGCAGCTTTCGTGTCGTCCTCGCGGTCGGCCGGGTACGTCTCCCCCCACATCGTCAATCGAGAAAGGAAAGCGAATACTAAGGCTTCAAGTTGTGGTGCTTCTTAATTTCAATACAAATGCACATACTTTACATGCAAAATATGAGAAAGGAAGAAAGAAAGTTCTGAAAATCATATTGCAAATTTTATATAACGTAGAATCCATTGAAAATCTATATTTCTTACAATAGATAATTGGATTAAATAGATGTGATTAGTGAAAAGATAACACCTTCAATATATTTCTCTTATTCTGGAACCAAAACATGTGATACAAATTTGATGTGAATATATAAATTGCAATGATTTCTGAAGATCACCATATAGACATAGACTTTTGATAGAAAATCATACTTGAGAATTTCGGCCAGTTAAGAAAAGTTAAAAGTAATTTTTCGAGTGAGTTATTTCTCTTGTTGTATTTTCAAATAATAGAATTGAAAGTATGAACAAACTCAATCTTATAAAATTGATTTTTAAAGTGAGGATTTGACCTACTTATAAATTCATGTATATGTCATTTTACTTTCGATATGAGACACTTTAACACCCCCTCACGCTTAGTACTATTGGGCTTGGTGTGTGGATATAAATGGAGGGTAGCTCAATAGCGGGTGGTGATGACTCACTTTAAGAGTCGTTTTTAGGCTCCTAATACTTAGATTATTGCATACCAATATGGTGATTAATCTTAACATGAGTAAATAATATCAAGTTTTTATTTATTTTGAGTCAAGCACTCTATGTGCTGTGTTTTGTGGATTTCACGATATTTTGATGTGCAGAGGTTAGCTTTTGATAACTATTGGCATGACAGTCGCGAAACAGCCTACACACAAAGAGGCATGACCTGGCAGATGGATAAGATCATAGGAGTTTTGTCCAAACGTGACAGCTGTTGACACCTATCATCCCATGTGCTGATAGTGACATCTCCTAGTACAAATGAAAGGAATATTCTTTATGCTTTGGGCTAGTCTTGGAGAACAAGTTGGATCAGCCCAATATCCATGAGAGGCTATATAAACTGATCTAAACCCTGAAGTTCATTGGTCTTTGGAACCCTAAGAGAAATATTTGGTAGCCTCTGTTGGAACAAAGGATGTTCAGAATCTGACTCTTAGTGTTTTGCTGATAACAAAGTATTAATGAACAATAGGGTATTTTAATGTTTAATTTTTAAGTGTGCAGATTAAATTATTATGTTGATTGAACTAAGCTCTGAAACAAAGCATTAGCATGGATATCAGAAGCATGGATATCAGAAGCATGGATATCAGAAGCATGGACATCAGAAGCTAAGATATCAGAAGAAAAGCTAATCAGAAGCAAGTCATCTCAGAAGCTATGTTGAATCAGAAGCAACGCATTGAGAAGACCAACAGTTTCAGAAGCTGAAGACTCAGAAGCATATGTCAAATACATAGGCTCTGAATGACAAGCCAGGAATGTCAGTGTTAACTGATATTGATTCAATGATTGGAAATCATTTGAATTAAAGGCTGTGATTGATTGATACATCATAGTACTACAACCTTATCATCAAGGATTGTGACGTTAGTACTATTTTACTCCATAAGGACGAATATTCTCAAGAAAAAGAAATAACAGGATAAGCATTACCAGAATTGGCAAATATTCCATGTTACCTTGTCCTTTTCACAGCTGGCTTGAAAATGACCTCTGCAACGGTCATTATCTTCAAATGTCTCTATTTCTTCTTCACATATAAATAGAGAAAATCTCTTTGAAGATCAAGGTTACAACATATAACAACAACGCACGCACTGATACAACTTTACTCCTTTACATAAGACTGAAAGCACTGCTTCTGAAACTATTTTCTGTTGTGCTTCTGACACTCTGTTTTTTCTAATTCATTAGGAATTCTGTGTTAGAGTCTTAAGAGTCTTGAGTTGTAATCTTAAGAAAACTCTTGATTTGTATAATCAAGTTTTTATCACTTTCTATCTTATTTCTTCTATATTAGGAAGTCTCTTGCAAGTGTGCTTGAGCAAGTAGGAAGTCTCTTACTAGTGTGTTTGAGCATTGTAATAGTCTAGGTGATTATAGTGAAATCCCTTGGAAGTGCAAGGGGACTGGACTACTCTCGTTTTGTGAGAGGAACCAGTATAAAATTGCTTGTCTCGCCTCTCTCTCTATCCTTACTCTTTTGTGTGAGTGTGTTAATTGTGTTTCTTTATCCGCTGGTGCTTCTGATAAGCTTCAGAACTTAGCAGAAGTTTTCAAAATACCAAAACACAATTCAACCCCCCCCCCCCCTTCTTGTGTTTTTCACACCTTCAATTGGTATCTAGAGCTCCAGTTTGTTACGCATCACTTAACAGTGAGACAAAAAGATCCTGAAAAACACAATGTCTGAAGATTCAAGTTCAAAGAATGTTGCTATTCCATATGATTACAATTCTGAAAAGTCTGAGAAAACTGGTGGAACTTATAGCAAGGCACCCAAGTTCAATGGTGATCAATCAACCTTCAACTGGTGGAAATACAAAATCTATCCTCATATCATTGCTGAAGATGAAGGTTTGTGGGATATCATTGAAGAAGGTGTTAGTTTTCAAGATAAGCTTGATGAAGATGGTAAGACAACAACAGCTGTAAAGAAGACCTTCACAGCTGAACAGAAGAAAGAATGGAAGAGACACAACAGAGCTATTTCTATCCTTGCTAGCTGTATCACTCATGATGAGTTTTTGAAACTTGGAAATAGATCTAGTGCTAAGGGTATTTATGACTCTTTGTGTGCTACTTATGAAGGAAACCAACAAGTGAAAGAAGCAAAGGCTAATCTTCTGGTTCATCAGTATGAAATGTTTAAGATGAAAGACACAGAAAGCATTGAAGAAATGTATGCAAGGTTTAAAATCTTGGTTTCTGGTCTTGGAGTCTTAAAGAAAAGTTATACCACTGCTGATCATGTTAAGAAGATTCTGAGGTGTTTACCACCCAAGTGGAGACCTAAGGTCACTGCTATACAAGAAGCAAAAGATCTCAATACCTTAAGCCTAGAAGAGTTAACTAGTTCTCTCATAAGTCACGAGATGGAACTAGCTTCTGATGAGCCTAAGAAGAAATCAAAGTCATTGGCTTTGCCAGCAACTTTGAAATCTCCTAAAGCTTTAAAGGCTAAAGTTATTGAATCTGATGCTGATGAATCTTCTGTAGATGAACAGGAGGATGGATCAGATGAGGAACTCTTTGCTCTGCTTTCAAAGTTCAGGAAATGGAATAAGTACAAAAACAACAAAGCTTCTGGAAGAAGTTATGGTTCTAAGAGTTATGGGAACAAAAACTCAAATTCTAAAGACAAGAAAGATGGTTCCAAAAATAGCTGTTTCAACTGCAAAAAGACTGGTCATTTTATTGCTATTTGTCCTGATTTGAACTCAAATGATAAAGGGAAAAAGGGCAACTTCAAGAACAGAATGAAGAAAAGTCTTATGGCTACTTTTGAAGATCTTGAGAAGTTATCAGATACTGAAGAAGATGATGAGGAAGCAAATCTAGCACTTATGGCTACAACATCTTCTGATAATGAATCTGATATGGAGAATGAATCGGACACTGATGATATTGATGAGGTAATTTCTAAACTTCCTCATGATAAGCTTCTTATTGCTCTCAGAGACACTATGAAGCAATACATAAACAAGTCAAATGATTTCAAAAGTTTAAAAACTAAAATTGACTTGCTTACAGAGAAATCTGACCAACTTCAATCTCAATATATTGAATCTCTTTTGAAAATTAAAGAGCTTGAAGAAGGTTGTGTTGCTTGTAACAAATCACATGATAAGCACGAAGTTGCTCTTCATGAGTTTGTTAAACAAAATGTTAACAAGAGCAAAGTTGCTTCCATGATTTACAGTGTGAGCAAGAACAAAGGATATGGACTTGGTTATTCTGCATCTTCTGATAAAGAAAAATCAAGTCAGTCTGTTTGTTTAAGCAAAACACCTCCTCCTCTCTATTCTACTTTCATATCAGAAACTGGTAATTCTGAGAAAGCTTCACAAACTTCTGTTTTGAACAAGGGAAAATCAAAAGTCTCAGAAGATAACAAATCAGTGATTTTTGATAACTCAAATTCAAAAATGAGATACTCAGAAGTAAAGATTCTGAAGAGACCAGTTCCTAAACCAACTAAGGTTCTGAGAACTTCAGAAGCTAGTACTTCTGATACAAAGTCTGTGAAACCTATTAGAAGTTTTGGCAAGAAGAAGTATGCTCCTCAAACTGGTTTTCAAAAATCATACTTCCACAAGGCCTACACTAACCCATCAGGACCCAACAAGTTGTGGGTACCAAAATCTGAAATAGTTTATGTTGCAGGTTTGCACTCAAAAAGAGAAAAACTCAAGTACATGGTACCTGGACAGTGGCTGCTCTCGACACATGACAGGAGAAAAGCATTTATTCCTCACCCTGAATCTAAAAAAGGGAGGATCTGTAGGATTTGGTGGGAACCAAAAAGGCACAATAATTGGTACTGGTACAGTAGGTAATTCCTTCTCTACTATTTATGATGTTCTTCTTGTTGATGGACTTTATCATAACCTTCTTAGCATAAGCCAATTATGTGACAATGGTTATGAAGTGGTGTTTAATAAGAACACATGTACTGTAAACAGATACTCTGATAAGTCTGTAGTTTTCAAAGGAAAAAGGAAAGGCAATGTTTACAAAATCAATCTTTTTGAATTAGTAGAACAACAAGTTGTTTGTCTTCTGACTCTGAGTGAAGAAAAGTGGGTCTGACATAAAAGATTAGGACATGCTAACTGGAGATTAATCTCTAAGCTAAGTAGTCAAGATCTTGTGAGAGGCCTACCTGTTTTAAAATATCAGTCAGACACAATTTGTGGTCCGTGTCAAAAAGGAAAGCTTTTCAAAAGCTCTTTTAAAGATAAAAACATTGTCTCTACCACAAGACCTTTGGAACTGCTTCATATTGATTTATTTGGACCAGTCAGTACTGCTTCAATAAATGGTAAGAAGTATGGACTTGTCATTGTAGATGATTTCAGTAGATGGACATGGGTTAGATTCCTGAGATCCAAGCACTACAAAAAATGCGGCAATTTGCGGGGGTTATTTTTACAATTTGCGGGGGTTTTTAACCCCCACAACTTAGTTTGTGGCGTTTTTTGAAAACCCAACAAACAGGGGTGCCGCAGTTTATTTGTGGGGGTTTTCAGCAAACGCTGGTATTTTTGCAGAGGTTATATTGCCGAGATTTGAAACCTCCACTATTCATGGAATGTTTGCGGGGTTTATTAACCCCCGCTAAATATATCCAGTGAATTTGAAAAATATAGTTTCGCGGGGGTTTTTAACCTCCTCTATATTCTCTGTTTTTTTTTTTTTTTTTACGTTTCTAATATTTTTGCATTTCTAATTGATAACAACTTAAATAACATGTTCCAAGTGATCAAGAGCTTCTAATAAAAATAGTCAAAATAATATCATTGTACTTTAAATGTAATATAACTCAAAAATTCATAATATATGTAATTGTACTTTAAATGTAATACAACTCAAAAATTCATTAAATAAGTAAAATGAAATCTTCTACTTCAAATGTATTCAACTCTAAGAAATTTAAAATATACTCAAAATAAAAATATACGAATGAAGACAAAACATCAATTGTTGCTAGCACCAGCAGATCCCCTCACATGCATATGCAAATCAGGTTCAATTTCGGCAGTAGTTGACTGAAAAAATAACAAAAGAAAAATCTTTAGTTAAAATATTCTAATAACAATTAATATCAAGCTTACAAATACAACGATAGTTTTTTGAAATTGCAAATTATATTAGAGAGTATGCATATTGCACTAGCTAGAACTATAGCAAAAACAGTCAACACAAACACTAAAACCCAAACAAAAAACGGAGCAAGATCAAATCAAAATACTCATGCAACTATAGGGTCATTTGGTTTGACAATAACAACAAGTAAAACAGCAATAAAGACCAAAACCGTATGGTCTGAAAACAGCACAACAACAACATGGTGAATCCAAAATAAGCCCATGTTACTAAAGAAAAAAAAACATGTCACAAACAAAGCCATGCTTAATATATAAGGAATAAAGCTTAGATTCAGAAGAATTTAATGTATTTATAGCTGCAATTCCTGATGCGTAGCTACAAACATCAACCTTGAGAACCAAAGACACCAAATATCATATTGTACTAGATGTGTTGATGAGGCACAAAAAAAAAAGTAAGTATACAATTCAACATCAGCCTTGAGAACCAAAGGCACATAATTTATTTTTTAGAACTGCCAAAGTATTATTAATAGGCATAGAGAAGTACAAGATGTACACTCAAGCCACAAAAGAAATAAAGGGACCCAAGTTACATATTACAGCACAAAGAACATAACCTGCCAACCCCTATAAAACACACATAAGGCATAGGAAGCTGATAGTCAAGACAACATCAAAGGCAATAACAACAAATAGTGCAAAAAAGCATCACAGAAAAACAACAAGAAACTGGCTGACCACCTAGAGGAACAAAACAGAAAACGGGGAAGCTAGGGAGCTGCAGCACAACACTGCCAAACACAGTCACCACATAGTACACACACCAAACCAAAGGCACATAATTGGTTTATAAACAAAAGCTAATTTATCTAATAAACTACCGTACAACCTATGAGACCAGATAATACAATTCAACATAAGATTCAAGAAAATAATACTCACATTTGATGAACCAAAGACACCAGCAATTTCTTCAGGGATCCTTCCATCTTTCATCATGATGTAAGCTTTAAATGCTTCCTTAATGTTTTGAACATGGGATTCCAAGTGTGTGTATTTCTCTTGCCAATAGTTAGAAGATGATGAAGCATAACCAGATGAAGAAGTACTTAAATCAGAAAGTCGTCGTCTAGTACTTCTAAAGGTATTACTAGGTACTGCTCCCATACCCAGGCACCGCACGCTTCCATGATGCTCAGGCCCCAACACTTTACCAACAACATCAGTAGGAGAAAATTCAGATTCATCGGTGGTGCTTTGTGCCAAACCCACTTCGATTTGTTCCTACAAGTATACAAAATGATGAAGTTTAAAATCTAATCACAGCAACCATTTCATGGATGCTATATCCAATGAAAGTTGCAGCCAAGTTGTTCAATACACGAGAATATAATTACAACTTACCACTATAGCCTCTGCTGCAACATTTACAGCCGATCCATCCTTTTTCTTGTGGGTTTCAATATATAGTTCTCCACGATTAGGTTGTTTTCCAGTTTGCAAAAACTACCAATATAAAAAATGTTATGGTCGATAGTATCCAAGAGTAAATGATAAAAATTTTAAGGTTAATTAATATAACTACCATCTCATGTCTTTTTCTTGAGAGTGGTTTAGAACCACCGGTATGAGGAACTACTTGCTTGCTTCGTATTTCTCTGTTTTTTCGACAAGTCTCCTATGAATAAAAATACATGAGTTCATATATTAAAACAAATAGAATAGAACTGATATAACCACTTGCAAATCCTTCTGCTCTAGACGAAGTGAACAGATTGACAACAGAAAGAAATGTATTATAGAAGGTGCCACATAACTTTAAAAATCTTAGGACTTTTTTTTACGTATTTTGGAAGGAAGGTGCCATAGGAGAACAATAATAAGTTTCTTTCCATAAGCTCAACATATATTACATGGGTTAAGAATACCATATAATGATAAACTGAACTAAACTTCAATATCTTTTTCCTAACTATCTACTTCATATATAAAATTGCAACAAAACTTTACATACTGATATTTCATCACATGTCACACGCACATTATATCTCGCCTACTAATACTATATCTGGTCATACAAATTCAAACTTACACTTGTTAAAGAATCATCTATTTTTTCATTACTATTTTATCTCCATTTACCAAATACTATACATTGTAATTCATTTACAGAACCACCTTGATTCTGCTAGATCTTCATCAATACATTAATACAATAGTGCTATATAATCTCATCTTGTTCCTACTTATTACTTTTTTTTATCTCTTTACCAAGTTAATCTCTATCACCAAACTGTCAAGGCAATTAATCAAATCGTAGTTCTAACACACACAGACACTCAAACACACACACAATGGTTTTAATCCTCATAGTACAATGAAACCAAAATTACATTGAAGAATAATAAACAAACCAAAAACCACTATTACAAAAACAGTAAACAAACCAAAAGAATCGCTTTACCGCAACACATAAATAAAACATATTATAATGAACTTAAATGATAAAGTAAACAATAGTTATACCTGCGTAGATGGTTTTAGACGATAGTTAATAAAAAGAGCCCATTGATCTTTATCAATCCCGTTTGACTTGTTGCGTATCATTTCATCTCTAGTTTTGGTTGGATCAAAATTGTGATCCCATAATCTTTGCCTATGTGTAGCCCACTTCTTAGAAATGCTAAGTCTACAATATCTCTCTGCAACAGCATCAGTAGTCCTAAAACAAAATCGAGGCTTTCAAAAAATCCAAAGTCAGTTTTTGTGCATTCAAATAAATAAATTAAATAAAAAAAATTATGCATAATTTGTATACCTTTATATCAGTTTTAAAGCAATCTTCAAAGTAACATGTTGGCATGCCTGCTGGTGGTGGTCCAGACCACCTGTCAAAACTGATTGGAAACAACTTGCCATCAATTGCTAATAATCCACAATATCCTGCCAGCAATCCTTGTGCCTCACCATATGCAGCACCTTGGTCATCAAAGTTCACAATTACACGTTCCCCCGGAGGTAAGTTATTAACTTGATCTTTGGTGGTTTTGATCTTTTTAATAGCTCTTTCTGAGTCTTTAACATTAAAATCATTCATTTAACCAAATAAATATTAAATACAAAATATGTATATGTAAGAAAATAGGACACATACTTATTGATTCAACACTCCAATATTGTGGATTTTCGCGTCCAACTTATTGCCTTGATCCTTGAGATTGTTGTGGAGCTTCAGTTTGAGGTGAAGTATGTGTTGGAGCTGGAGTATGAGTTGGAGTTGGGGTTGGAGTCGGAAGTGAGGGGTGCAAAGAATGAGCTTGAGTTTGAGTTGGACCCTGAGTTTGATGTGTCGTACGAGTTGCAGCATCAGTTTGAGTTGAAGTATGAGTTGGAGTTGGGCGTGAAGGGTGCAAAGAATGAGCTTGAGTATGAGTTGGAGTTGGGGTCGGACGTGACAAGTGCAAAGAATGAGCTTGAGTTTGATTTGGAACTTGAATATGTGTTGCATCCTTCTTTTGATTTGCTGCCTTTACAAAATTTGTAAAAGGATTAATCTTAGCCATGGCCTGCTGCATATCCATAATAAAAATAATATATTAAGTTATAAATAAAACTCAAGTAAAGTAAAATTAAATACATAGTTGTATCCTACTATATTTTGAAGAATTAAAAGGAGAAATATGAACAATTAAATCTTAAACAAAATAACTAAAAATTTAACTATGTTAGAACTATAACCTTTATTTTGGTAGAATATAACTATACTTATGAAGAACTATGTTAGAACTATACTCAGTCAACAACATCATCAATAAAATGGTTTGTTGCCAATTGCACATACTCATCATCAATGTTACCAAATTGCTCAAGTTGTTGCTCTTGGTATGGCTCATTCTCATAAACTTCCTCTTCTATCTCTTCACCCATTTCATACAAATCTCGTGGCTTTAAATGCACGGCAACACTCCATCCTTCATTAACCAATCATCTACATAATACACCATTTGTGCTTGAGATGCTTCAATGTAGGGTTCATGTTCTTCACGATCACCATTATGAATTAATCTATCGAAATTTACACAATTAAAATTCCAACGATCCTTTTTGTACCCTCTATCTCGTGTAGTTTTTGCCCATTTGCATTTGAAAAGAACAACCTTGAATCGACCATAGTAGTTAAATATCTTCCAACTTCCCATAATAGGGTAAGTCTGCTTGTCTTAAGTTCCCATCCGCACTACTCGAAACACATGATGTGTTGGATGTTAAAAAAATCCCACTATTTTGTGTTTTCAATCCCTCTTCTCGAGCCAAGGTTCGAAATTTGAAGCCATTAATGTTATAAGCAGTAAATCTTCTTGCATGGTCCAAAGGGCCACGGGCGAGAATTTTAAGATCAATAGACATTGCACTTAATGTGTCTGGATTTAAAATCTAGATAAAGAAATTGCATTAGAAAATTTTAAAATAAGTGGACATTAAAATTGGAATATAACTACTGAATGTTCATTTACCCTCTTTTGAAACCAAGCAACAAACTCTTTATATAATCTCTTTTCTATCTCTGTAGCTGAAACTCTCCGTACTCTTGAACTTCTTTTTATGAATTGTCTAAATTCACTACAATTATATTACAATCAATTTAGATGATGACTAGTAATGTCTTAAGTAGTATAATAACTAATAAATGAAGTTTTCATTTCCAATTACTTACTCAATAAAAGGTGCGACTACATCACAATTTAGAAGCAAATATCGATGAGCTTGTAGCTTTTGCATCGGAGTTAAAGTGAATGTGGATGATGCTCCTACTGGTTTACCAAGTTGAGGGAAGATAGACGATGAATAGGAAGGCTCATTCTCATTTGGGTCATCACAAACACGTCTAGGTCTATTGAATCTTGTTTCTATATTTTCAAGGTATCGAGAACAAAAAGTAAGAGACTCTTCAGCTAAGTAACCTTCAGCTATAGAACCTTCCGGTTGAGCCTTGTTACGCACAAAGGATTTTAAATGACCCAATTCCCTGCCAAAATTGTGGAGAATAAGTATACACGATTGGGCTATATATATAGTTTAAATTAAAGATGTGACTATGTTACCTCTCTATAGGATACATGTATCTATAATGCACGGGACCTCCAAGTTTTGCTTCCTCTATAAGATGGACAGTTAAATGAACCATAACTGTAAAGAATGTTGGAGGGAATAACATTTCCATGTGACAGAGTGTAATCACAATACGATCTTGGAAGTTTTGAAACTCTGATGGATTCAAAGTTTTACCACAAAGAAATCTAAAAAATGAACAAAACTCCACCAAAATTGCTGTAACATTGTTTGGCAATAAATTGCGAATGGCAAATGGTAGCAGTTGTTCTATAATAATATGAGAATCGTGACTTTTCAATCCAAATATCTTTTGTTGTGCTTCATCAACACATCTAGAGATGTTACTTGAATAACCATCCGGTACTCTAACATTTTTTAAAGTTTTAAGAAACAACCTTTTGGTCTCACGTGTTAATGAAAACACCGCAAGGCGATACCTCCCTTTCTCATCGGGCCAGAGATCACGCCGTATACCCATAACTTTCAAATCTTTTCGAGCATTGAGATGGTCTTTCGATTTTGTCTTATCATTGAGCAGTGTATACAATACATTGTCACACACATTTTTTTCAATATGCATAAAATCAAGATTATGACGCATCAAATTAAACTCCCAATAAGGAAGTTCAAAGAATATGCTTTTTTTCTTCCATTGCTTTGTGGGCCCATTTGCTCCTCTTCCAAATGTAACTTTAAGATTTCTTACCTTATTCAAAATTTCAGATCCAGATAGTTTTTTTCGTGGACTTCGTTCCTCTGTGTTTCCATCAAAGCGAGCACGGTAAAATCTAAATTTATGATTTCTACTCAAAAAACGACGATGACCCATAAAACAGTTCCTTGAACTATTTCCGAGACGAAAAGGCTTGGCATCAGTATTACAAGTAGGGCAAGCCAAATCTGTATATGTATTCCAACCAGACAGGTTACCTAGACCCCGCATTCTAAAAGTTTCATTCATTGAGGCATCAAAGGTGACCACACCATCATTCCATAGCTCAAGTAACTCATTTATAAGGGGTTGCAAGTAAACATCGATATTGTTTCCAGGCGCCTTACGTCCTGGAATAATCATCGATAAAATGAAGGAAGTGTGTTTCATACACATCCAAGGTGGGAAATTATACGGAGTTAAGAACACTGGCCAAATGCTATAGGTAGAACTCATGGTCCCAAAAGGGTTAAAACCATCGGAAGCAAGTCCTAAACGAACATTTCTAGGATCTGAAGAAAATTCATGATGCATCAAATCAAATGTTTTCCATGCCTCACCATCCCTTGGATGCCTTAACAACCCGTCATTCTTAATATCTGAAGCATGCCATCTCATATGCTCTGCAGTCTTACTACTCATGAATAATCTTTGCAACCTTGGTTTTAACGGAAAGTAGCGTAGAACCTTCGCAGCTTGCTTTTTCTTCTTTTTCTCTAGGTTCATCTAGATGTTCCACAATGCTTGCATACATTCAAATCTTTTTCATCATCTCCCAAATACAGCATACAATCATTTGGACATGCATCGATCTTGGTATAAGTAAGACCAAGTTTATTGATGATTTTCTTTGCTTCGTAAAAAGAAGAAGGCGATGCTGCTAGTTGAAACGCATCTCTTAATAAATCTAGTATCATAGTCATCGCCTTGTCAGTTAATCCACACAAAACCTTTATATGATATAATTTGGTTAAAAATTCTAGTTTTGTGTACTTGCTCCCTTCATGCAATGTCTGATTTCCATCATTGATAAACTCATGAAAATCGCTACAATTCTCCCTTGGCCCTTCATTTTCCTCTAGTGGGTGTGATTCATCCATATTAACATCTTGTTCCCTATGGTGTCCCAATGCATCATTGAACATTGCTTCCATTGGATTTTCTAAAGGATGTGTCTCTTGCACAAGATTTACATCTGTAAAAGATATCGGTACTTGTCTCTCCCCATGAAGATTCCATGTGATATAGTTTTTGGGGAATGGTTGAAATTTTAAGTGATCCTCAACTATGTCTCTTGTACAATACTTCCACCCACATGTGGGACATGGACAACGTATCCTATCATCAATAGCTCCATTCTTAAAATTGAAATCTAAGAATTTACTTAAGCCATTTAAGTATTCATCAGTATGTCTTTCCTTACCAATCCAAGATTTATCCATTATAAACCCTTCATTAAAAGTTGGACGACTTAGTACGGTATTAACTAAAAATTAAATAAAAAAAAAAAAATATTCATTTCAGAAAACACTAGCAAATCAAGAATTCTAATTTAGAAGGTGAAAGTGATCATCATGATATAATTCAATACATTCACAACAGAATCGTCTTATTTTATTATAGCCAAACACTTATTCAATATTGACATGGACATGCATTCAATCACAAAATACAAATAATTTTCTAAATGTAACAACTACAAATCCAACAAAATAGAGAGAGAGAGAGAGAGAGAGAGAGAGAGAGAGAACCTGATTGAATGAAATTAAAAGAAATAATGGGTTGACCGTGTGAGCTTACAACACCTGAACATATAGCATTTATTGTGTTAAGGTTGATAACATTAATCTCAACAATATAATCTATAGCAAAAAATAGCTTGTCAAAAAAATTTATTGTGTTTTGTGTTTTTGAAATCTTCAATTTGCATGAAAAGATTGAGTGGTATTGAAATGGTATCAAATTATGTCACAGTTCTGCCAAGGTAGAAATCGTTCGCATTCTAATTTTTTAAGCATTCTTATAAAATTAAACTTACTGTTTTATACAAACATTCCTAATCCTAAAATAATGTTATTCATAGAAACTGTCTACATAGCACTCAATAAATGTAAGAATTCAAATTATGCTTTTGTTGAGAGCCAATCCAAAGGGCGTGAGTTGTGTTGTAATGATTTCACAAAACATTATAGAAAAGAAAAAAGAGAACAAAAGCATTTATTGTTGGCCCTCAATTAAAGCTGTTTTTTACTTTGTTTTCTGTTTGTAGGGTCTGTATAAGGACGCCTTCTCTAACAGGCCTGCTTCCTTCCACTTTGTATCACACAATATGCTTCTTTTTTCATTAAAATCATACACATCAATGAAGATGCATGTTAATATGTTTCCTTATCTGTTGCAGATGGAACAAGTGAAGAATAGGCTCAAACAGAAGAAAATTGATCTTCATTACACACCAGAAGCTGTTAAACTTCTAGGTGTATTAGGTTTTGATCCTAATTTTGGAGCAAGACCAGTTAAAAGAGTAATACAACTGGTTGAAAATGAAATTGCAATGGGAGTACTAAGGGGAGATTTCAGAGAAGAGGAGTCAATCATTGTTGATGCCGATGATACTCCGTCAGGCAAGGAACGTCCCCCCTTAAATAGATTGATTATTAAGAAGCAAGAGAGCCTTGTTGCTGATGCGATGGTTGCCAATGACTAATATCTCACCTATCAACTTTACTTAGTTAAAACCAGAGTTCATGCTGGTAGGAATCCCTCCCTCAGGCCTCAATTAGTAGTACTGATCAACTGTTCAATTTTTTAGATTATAACCTTTGCTCTTTCATGTTTTGGAAGGGTCAGTCTTAAAAATAGGTTTATAAACATAAACACGATCCATTAGCTGCTAACTGGTTTTATATTTTCTTTTTATAATGTGATTATTGTTTGGGGAGCTATCTGCTTAAAATGTTTAGTTAATAAATGTTACAGTATGATTTTGATACTCTTGTTTACTAGTTAATTTGATTTGAGAAGTAGTCAACCAAATTGGAGTGTAGACTTTGTTCACTTCACCGACGGTTTGGTTTAAAAGGTTGATGATAAAGTAGGCAAGCACGGATTCCTATATTTGAATTGAATAGAAAATTGGAGTGTGCACTCACTCACTCACTGTACTGTGTGCTCCCAAATCGAACATCATACCAGTACGCCTATAATGAATGCAAATCAAATTGGTACATATTTTTAACATGATATGACCCCACACGAATCTTCCTACGCACACACACATGACACAACAACTCAGCTACCTGCCGTCCAAGGATCGACGGTGATGCTATTGTTCTTTCAAACTCCTAGTCCCACTCCCCATTCCCATTGCCCGTTTCCCAACCAACGACTTTTTTAATCCCGTACACCATTTAATTTTTCCTTTAATATACTACTTACTACTTATAAGCAAACACTCATTCAATAATTGACATGGAGATGCATTAAATCACAAAAAAAAAAATCTAAATGGAACAAGAACAACTACAATTTCAACAACTATCATGTTGATGAACATGAAAGTGTACTTGATTCTTTTGATATTCATATTCCAATTGTACAATGTTATGACGAGAATCAATTATTTGGATTTTAAACGGATATCGGATAAAAATCACATTGTTTTTGCTTATACTCTTTCTTGGTTTTGTTGTTGGTTGTTTCAATCATTGATCGCAAGTCTAACCCGGTATCCAAACATTCAATTTCAAACTAACTCAATCCTAAGCATTCTATTTCCACAATTACAGCCAGCAACAAAAGAAAGACCCAAAAGAAACCCTAACCCCCAAATTCATAAACAACTCCTTATCTAAGTGACGACGGCGAGAGGCATGAAGTGAAACGTAAACACGGCGAGAAGGAGATATAGATGCTTACCAGCGAAAGGGTAAGAGACGACGGCGAGAAGGAGAGACTCTGAACAGTGGGCGGTGAATTGTTGGTGAGCAGGGAGAATCGTCGTGTATGCTTCTTTCTTCAGCTCGATGGGTGAGTCTTTCACTGTGTGTTTTCCTTTCTTTGTATCGTTCTTTCTTTCTTTGTTTTCAGAACTTGTATCGTTCTTTCTTTATCTTTCTCTTTAATTTGTATTTAAATTGTTATTATATTTATTTATCTTAAAAAATAACAATAAAAGGGTTGTAACAAAAAAAGAGGGAAAGTAACGTTTTTTTTTTTGTTGTTTGACAAGAGGGGGAAAGGAACATATACACGCTGGATGATAAGGGGAAAAGTAACATTTATATTTTTTTTTTTTGTACAATGAAAGAGTTCTATCTTTCTTTTTTCAATTTGAAGTCAATAAAAAAAAAAATCTTTCTTTTTTTAATATTAATTTGTGGGGGTTTTTAAAAACCACCGCATATTAAACCCTACAAATTACCATATTTTTTGTAGTGAAGGAGGATACATATTATGTGTTTAAAACCTTCTGCACTCAAATACAAGTTGAAAAAGACTTGAAAATTGTCAAGGTTAGAAGTGATCATGGTGGTGAGTTTGAAAATGAACCTTTTGAAATCTATTGTGAAAACAATGGAATTCTTCATGAGTTCTCATCTCCTAGAACACCACAGCAAAATGGGGTTGTAGAGAGAAAGAACAGATCTTTACAAGAAATGGCTAGAACCATGATGCATGAAACTAACCTAGCAAAACATTTTTGGGCAGAAGCTATAAACACTGCTTGTTATATTCAAAATAGGATCTATATCAGACCTTTATTGAATAAAACAGCATATGAATTGTTCAAAGGAAGAAAACCTGATATTTCTTATTTTCATCAATTTGGTTGTACATGTTACATTCTGAATTCTAAAGTTCATTTAAAGAAATTTGACTCTAAAGCTTCTAAGGGTATCTTTATTGGATATTCTGAACGCTCTAAGTCATACAGAGTGTATAATTCTGAAACAAACACTGTTGAAGAATCTATGCATGTAAGATTTGATGACAAAGAGCCTGATAATGATAAGTCAGAGCTAGTTGAAGTTATTGCAGATAATCCAGATTCAGAAGTTGAAACTATAGAGGTTAACAAGAGTTCAGAACCTGAAACAACTTCTGATGATCAAGAAACTGCTCCTTCTGAAGATGTTCAAACTCCTCAAATTGATAGTGATTCTGATGCTGAGATTGAAGAAGTTATTAAGAAAAATTCATTCAAATATAAGTCATCTCATCCAGAAGAGTTGATCATTGGAAATAAAGAAAGTCCTAGAAAAACAAGGTCAAGCTCACAAAATGAAGATGCAATGGTCAGTTTGGTTTCTCTCAATGAACCAAAGACTATTGATGAAGCTCTCAAAGAAAAAGCTTGGATCTTAGCTATGAAAGATGAACTACATCAGTTTGACAGAAATGAAGTTTGGAATCTAGTTCCTAGACCAAAAGACAAGAACATTATTGGAACAAAATGGGTATTCAGAAATAAGCTCAATGAAAAAGGAGAAGTAACTAGAAACAAAGCAAGATTAGTTGCACAAGGTTACAGTCAACAGGAAGGAATTGATTACACAGAAACTTTTGCTCCAGTTGCAAGATTGGATGCAATTAGGTTATTTTTTTCCTATGCAGTTAACCTTGGTATTACTTTATATCAAATGGATGTGAAGAGTGCATTTCTTAAAGGTTTTATTACTGAAGAAGTATATGTCAAACAACCTCCTGGTTTTGAAAATATTCAAAATCCTGATCATGTTTATAAACTTCAAAAGTCACTTTATGGTCTTAAACAAGCTCCTAGAGCTTGGTATGATAGACTAAGTAACTTTTTGGTTGATAATGGTTTTGAAAAAGGACAAGTTGACTGTACACTATTTAGAAAAACCTTGAAGAAAGACATTCTGATCGTTCAGATTTATGTTGATGATATTGTTTTTGGTTCAACTAATGCTACTCTATGCAAGAATTTCTCTAAGTTAATGGAAAAAGAATTTGAAATGAGCATGATGGGAGAAATGAAGTTCTTTCTTGGAATTCAAATCAATCAAACAAAGGAAGGAACTTACATTCATCAAACCAAATATACAAAGGATCTCTTGAAAAAGTTCAATCTTGAAGATTGTAAGCCAATGAATACTCCAATGCATCCAACAACAAGCATGAGTCTAGATGAATCTGAAGGCAAAGTTGATCAGAAGTTATATAGAGGTATGATTGGTTCTCTACTCTATCTAACTGCATCTAGACCTGATATTATGTTCTCTGTATGCTTGTGTGCAAGATTTCAATCAGATCCTAGAGAATCTCATCTCACTGCTGTGAAGAGAATCTTTAGATATCTGAAAGCTACTTGTAATTTTGGATTACTTTATAAGAAATCCAAGAAATATGAGTTAAATGGATTCTGTGACGCTGATTATGCTGGAGATAAACTTGAAAGAAAATCAACAAGTGGCAGTTGCCAATGTATGGGTGAAAATCTTATCTCCTGGTGTAGCAAGAGGCGGACCACCATTGCTATGTCCACAACAGAAGCAGAATACATTTCAGCTGCAAAATGTTGCACACAACTTCTTTGGATGAAATATCAATTAGAAGATTATCATATAAGCAGTCACTATATACCTTTATATTGTGATAACACTGCAGCCATTCAGCTTTCTAAAAATCCTATTTTACACTCTAGAGCAAAACATATTGAGATCAAACATCATTTTATAAGAGATTATGTTGAGAAAGGTGTTATAGATATCAAGTTTGTTGATACTGAAAAACAATGGGCTGATATTTGTACAAAACCTTTAGCTGTTGAAAGATTTGATTTCATAAAGAAAAATCTCAACATGGTGTTTGTTCCTGATTGTTAAGTTCATTTGAGTAAAACTGTTTTTAAAATCTGATAAGGATCAGAAGATGTTGAACCTCAGAACCTCAAGGTCAGAAGTTCTGATGAGTAACTACTTCTGATAAATATCAGAATCAAAAGAATGGTTCTGATGTGATAGTGGAACAGTTTAAAATTTTTTTTTAACTGCTGTCCACTAACGCACCAGTTATTTAAATAATTTTTTTCTAATACACGTGTCATTTTGCAAATAGATGAGTATTGGTTTATGATGAGTTTAGCGCTTAAAATGAATATGACTACTCTGTCCTTTTGTGTGTTGTACTGTTTGTTTGTTTTCTAAAAATATACACTTATATCACTTGCACACAAACACGTTCACAACCCACACTTTTTCATATTCTTTCTAAACCTCCAACTCTTCAGTTCTCTTTCTTCCCTCTCTAGCAAAACCAAAACCCTAACCCTCAACAATGGCATCATCATCTGCTCTCACTCCTTCTGTTAAACCTATAGTTGATTTGGAAAATCAAAGGAAGTACAAAATCAGAAAGGATACTATGATTTTCAAGTTTTCAAGTTTAAAGAGCGTTGTAGAGAAACGGGTCGACTTTGAAAGTCTAAAAGCAAATGGATTCGATTTACAAGAAATGTTCTACTATCAAGGATTAGAACGTTACTTCAATATTCTGAATGGTCCTATCTATGAAGACATGGTTAAAGAGTTTTGGATGAAAGCATACGTTTTTGACAAACAATCTGCGTATGTTGAAGTTCAAAATCTGGTGAAGAAAAACCCTTCACTGAAAGGGAAATCTAGAAAGGAATTGGGTCTTCCTGAGATAACCCAAACAGAAATAAGGTCAAACATTGCTGGAATGGATATCAAGATTACTGCTGATCACATTGCAAAAGTGTTGAATATTCCAAATCATGGTATTCAACTGTCTGGTTTCAAGACTAAACCACAAGATCCAACAGTTCAAGCAACCTTGTTTGAAAATGTTAACTCAAATGTATAGAGAGATTTGAAACCTTTCTTCAAATTTGTTTACAAGGTGATGTTCGAATCAATTGCTGCAAAGGTTGGTGGCACTGACTGTATTTCTTCTGAACAGAAATACTTCATGCATTTTCTTCATGGTATGATCAGAATGAATATGGCAAAATACATTTTTGATCATCTGTGTGAAGTTATCAAAAATAGCATTGAAAAAGGTCATGCCAACTGTCATCATGTTAGATTGCTGTCACACATCTTTTATCTAAGCAACTTCCATGAAATTCTGAAAAAGAATTATCCAACTTTTGTCAAGTCTTCTTATATGGAATCAAGGATTGTTGATGGTAAGTCCTTGAAGAAGATGTTCTTAATCAAAGGGAAAGTTGTTGTTCCTAACAATCCTTTGCTTATGAACAAGCAAGAAGAAGAGTTTGAATCAACCTTTCCTGCTGTAGATATTGAACAAGGAAAGAAGATTGCTGATGGTCTGTTTAATCATTGGGATGAGGAGTATGGTCTGGAAACTCCTGGAAACGAAGTTGATATAACCAAGCTGGGATTTGATCAGAAACAAGATTTTGTGATGAAGACTGCTGTCACCAGAGATAGAGTCAAAATCATACAACCTTTTGTTGGTGGTGTTAAGATCATGACAGAACAAGAGCTTGAAGATAAGGAAAAGGAAGTAAGGTCTAAGAAGCTTGAGGACAAGAACAAAAACAAGAGGAGAATGGTTGATGTGTCTGTTGAAGAATCTGATGATGATGATGAACCTTTGATTACAAAAAGGGAGAGAATTGCCAGAGACAGAGCTGCTCACAAACGTCAGAAGCATCAAGGTACATCTTCTAACACTATTAGTAATGAGTCTGCAGAATCTCAATTTAGAAATGAACCTGCTTCTGAGCCTGTTTTTAAAATTCCTTCTCCAATCAAACCATCATCTGAACCTATATCAGAACCAAATGTTTTAGATATGCTATCTGAACATTTGTCACCTCAAACCATTCATACAGAAACTAAGAGCTTACCTGAAACTCCATCCAAACCTTCTGTTGTTATACCTTCTCCTTCTGAGAAATCAGGTCTTGAGAAGTTTAAAGAAAAATATGGTGATCCTCTTAGTGATGTTAGCTCTGATTCTGATACTGAAACTGATCACACAAATCCTATCCCCACTCCAATTCATGTTGACACTCCTCCACATGTTACTCAACCTTCCATCCCAACCATAGAGATTGTTAATCCTTTAACAAAATCATCTTCACAAACTCAACCTGCTTTCATAGTCAGCTTACCTGAATCACCTAAATCCCCAGTCTCACCTCCATCTAATCTTGAACAAAATATCAATCAAACTGTTTCTGAGCCCGAAATAACTTATCAATCCATTCTTGAAAGCATTCAAACCCAACATTCTAACCAAACTGTTTCTAGCATTGAGATTCTAGCTAGGCTTGTTAATAATGATGTTAGAAGAATGCACAGCTTAAAGTCTGAACGAGGCATTATGCCAAGTCAGATTGTTGAAAAGTTTGATGAGATTGACAATGCTCAGAGGTTGATCATAGCTGCTTTGAAGAAAAAGTATGTTGATGAGCTAGTTTATGAACATCTGCAATTCACTGACTCTTTTGAAAATGCATTTGGAAGTGCTCTTCAAAAGAAAAGATTGATGTTAACTAACTTATCACATGATGAGATGGAAGCTCTGAAGGCTGAAGAAAGGAAACAAAGGTTACTAGAACAGGAGTTAATGATGAAAGAAGAAGTAAATGTTTTAAGTACTAGTGACTTTGATACTGTTATGGTTGAAAGTTCTGATGCTGCTGATACAAGAATTCTAAAGGTTGAACAGATTCAAAGAGAACAAAGAGATAAACTCTTAGTGCTGGAAGCTGGTCTGGAAGAGGTCAAGACTAATCAGATGGATCTGAAAGAAACTATCAATAAGAATGCTGAGAAGTCTGACAAAGCTCTTGAGAAGATGATGATGTTGCTTATCTCAAGACTTCCTTCTAACCCCTCCTCATCTCAACCCTAGGATTCTATGTTTGCGCACAAATTTTTTTTAAGTGGTTGTAATATTTGAACAAGTTTTATTTCTGTTAATTGCATGAATATCTTTTGTTTACTTAATTTGTTTTGATTGCTGTTAACTGTTTGCATTGTTTTGTTTAATTATATGCTTTTGAAAAGTATGTCAAACACAAAGAAATTATAGAAAAAGATTTCAAAACAGAACCATAAATCTTTATTGATTAAATAGAATATCATTACATAAGGTCCTAAATCTATTTAGAATCTAAATCTGACTTCTGAGAGTCACCAGAGCCAGAGGTTTCTGTTGGAGAATGATTATTCTCCAAGTACCTCAGATAATCAAAATCTGGCTTATCAGAACCAGAAGAGGATCCTTCTGAAGAACATTCACATTGTTCTGGATCATATGTTCTGAGAAATTCTCTGTAATCAGTATCATCAGAATCTGATGAGAGATTGATGTATACTGGTGGTTGTGGCTTTGTTTTTGATCTGGTTCTATAACTTCTTCTTAATGGAACTGAAGAAGATGCTTCACCCTTGACCTTCTTTGCTTTTGGTTTTGTTTTCTTTGGTGATTCTTCTTTCTTCACTTCTTGGGGAGCCTTACCCTTATTTGCTCTTCTATCCTTATCCATTATTTCTGATAATAATGTGTGGAAGTGTTGAGTGAATTGAAATGGTGTTGCTCTCTTCTTTTATAGACTTTTATAGAGTCATAGTCTCTCAGTTCTTGGAATCAGACAATTTCTTTAATGAAGTTGTTGTAACTGTTTTCCTGACTTGACTCCTTGAAAGTTGTGTTTTTGACTGATCTTTTTACGCGCTTTTTAAATGTCTTTACTTCTTTTATACAAACTGTTTTTGTTTGATGACAAAAGGGGGAGTAAGAGTCATTAATTAATGAGTTTAGAAGCGCTAATAACTGAAACCAATTAAAAGAATCTGTTTAATTTTACGTTTTCTTTGATTATTTTATCTGTTTATTTATTCTGGAGAATAATATTTTATGTTGAACTAAAATCTTCATATGATGATAAATGGAAAGAGTGCAATTTTTCCATTAATTATCAGACTCAGGGGGAGAGCTTACAACACTAGTCTCTAAGAGTCAAATTATGAAGAATTTGAGTCACAATAAAATTATATTCTTAAACTATTTTAATTACTAAATGTTACAACTTAGGGGGAGCGTGCAAAGCTTATGAACCTCTGTTGAACATAGTAAATTAAAATAACAACCATTGTTAATTAATACTAGATTTGTCATCAATCAAAAAGGGGGAGATTGTTGGAACAAAGGATGTTCAGAATCTGACTCTTAGTGTTTTGCTGATAACAAAGTAATAATGAACAATAGGGTATTTTAATGTTTAATTTTTAAGTGTGCAGATTAAATTATTATGTTGATTGAACTAAGCTCTGAAACAAAGCATTAGCATGGATATCAGAAGCATGGATATCAGAAGCATGGACATCAGAAGCTAAGATATCAGAAGAAAAGCTAATCAGAAGCAAGTCATCTCAGAAGCTATGTTGAATCAGAAGCAACACATTGAGAAGACCAACAGTTTCAGAAGCTGAAGACTCAGAAGCATATGTCAAATACATAGGCTCTGAATGACAAGCCAGGAATGTCAGTGTTAACTGATATTGATTCAATGATTGGAAATCATTTGAATTAAAGGCTGTGATTGATTGATACATCATAGTACTACAACCTTATCATCAAGGATTGTGACGTTAGTACTATTTTACTCCATAAGGACGAATATTCTCAAGAAAAAGAAATAACAGGATAAGCATTACCAGAATTGGCAAATATTCCATGTTACCTTGTCCTTTTCACAGCTGGCTTGAAAATGACCTCTGCAACGGTCATTATCTTCAAATGTCTCTATTTCTTCTTCACATATAAATAGAGAAAATCTCTTTGAAGATCAAGGTTACAACATATAACAACAACGCACGCACTGATACAACTTTACTCCTTTACATAAGACTGAAAGCACTGCTTCTGAAACTATTTTCTGTTGTGCTTCTGACACTCTGTTTTTTCTAATTCATTAGAATTCTGTGTTAGAGTCTTAAGAGTCTTGAGTTGTAATCTTAAGAAAACTCTTGATTTGTATAATCAAGTTTTTATCACTTTCTATCTTATTTCTTCTATATTAGGAAGTCTCTTGCAAGTGTGCTTGAGCAAGTAGGAAGTCTCTTACTAGTGTGTTTGAGCATTGTAATAGTCTAGGTGATTATAGTGAAATCCCTTGGAAGTGCAAGGGGACTGGACTACTCTCGTTTTGTGAGAGGAACCAGTATAAAATTGCTTGTCTCGCCTCTCTCTCTATCCTTACTCTTTTGTGTGAGTGTGTTAATTGTGTTTCTTTATCCACTGGTGCTTCTGATAAGCTTCAGAACTTAGCAGAAGTTTTCAAAATACCAAAACACAATTCAACCCCCCCCTTCTTGTGTTTTTCACACCTTCAGCCTCCATCTCCACCTTCTTAACAATTCCATCCTTCCACCATGGTTGTCAAGTGAAGCTGGTAACCAAAGGCAACCAGAGGCGCGACAGTGAAGCTGACAACTTCATCCTCCCCCCTTATTGTTGGTTGTGAACTCTTAGGTTTATCATTTCTAATTCTCTCTTGATGTTAGTTATGTGTAACCTTAGATCTCTGTTTGTATGCTTTTCTAGGCTCACCATGAGCTAAAACTCTTGTTGTTGGAATTATGTGATATTCAATGAAAGTCAAGTATTATTCATGTGAATGATTTGTAGTGTTTATTTCATCTTTACTTCTTATGGTTTTATATATGTTTGATTCAAGGTTTGGCCAACTTAGGATTAAATGAAAGTTTATTATTATGAGACATCTAGTAGTAAATGGAACTTAAGAACTAATATGGTTAATTAGGGGATGGACACATGCTTCTTTATTAATAGCTTAGACATAAGTGTTAAGTCCATAGTGAGAATACAAAACATGTTTTTCTGTACTGGAACAAATTAAGAATGACCTATACATAGGATTCAACTTATCCGCCGTTTCATATTTAACGTTGTAGACATACACCACAAGGAGTTTTGCTCACAGATGTCATGACACTAGTTATCAGTCACAGATGCTAGATTATTAGTTGAATGGATCATACTTCCAACATCACTACCATTATTGATCTTTAAATCCTTTTTAATTAATTTTATTATTAAATCTGAAACTATGATATATTTTGGTTACCTTCTTGCTCATGGATTAGAATGTGATTTTGTATGTTTAGTGAAAATGTTCCCTTAGACAATCCTCGTGGGATCGATACTTTACTTATTACTTGCTACTTTGGACTGTGTATACTTGCACACGTTTCAAGCGAACAAGTTTTTGGCGTCGTTGTCGGGGATTGTACGGTTCTAATTTTCATTTTACATTCAATTTTTGCATTTTAATTCATTTGAGCCTTTAATTTTTTTTCTTTTTAGTGTTGTCTTGACAGGTTATATCAGAAGCTTTGTCTGAATAGGTTGCTAACACCTCAGACCAGATCCTGTCATGACGGAAGTAGACATCGTGGGCATTGACAATGATAAGGAGAGGCATATCAGAGACTATGCTTTTTATGACCCAAATGTTATGAGCTCTAGAATCATTAGGAAGGAGATCACTGCTCCTCAATTTCAATTCAAGCCTATCATGTTCCAAATGCTCCAATTTGTCTGTCAGTTTAGTGGTGCTCCAACAGAAGATCCACACTTGCACCTTAAACAATTTCTAGAGGTGGCAAGTAACTTCAAGTTTCAAGGGATTAGTGATGAAGACTTCAGACTTAGATTGTTTCCTTACTCACTGAAGGATCGTGCTAAGAGTTGGTTGAACTCCCTAGAGCCAAATTCAATTGCTACATGGAATGCTCTAGCGGAGAAGTTTTTAACCAAGTATTTTCCTCCTATCAAGAATGCTCATATGAGGATTGAAATTACCACATTTAGGCAAGCTGAAGATGAGTCATTGTATAAAGCTTGGGAAAGATTCAAAGAGTTGCTAAGGAAATGTCCTCACCATGGAATTCCTTCTTGTATTCAGTTAGAGACTTTTTATCATGGGTTGATGACACCATCAAGATACACTTTGGATGCATGTGCTGGTGGAGCTATCTTAGCTAAATCTTATAATGAAGCATTCAATTTGATTGAAAGAATCACTACCAACACCCACCAATGGGATACATCAAGGTCAATTGCTCCAAAGGAGGTTGTTAATGCTCAAGAGGTGAATGTCAATGCTGCCTTACTTGCACAAGTTGCCAAATTAACTCAAATGTTAGGAACAATGTGCACTGCAACATCAATTATTACTATTGAACCTACACATGTTGTTAGTGATCCATTACCTATCATTTCATGTGTGTATTGTGGAGGAGCTCATTTGTATGAAGAATGTCCATCAAATCCAATTTCAATGAATCATATGGAGAACTTCAACATGGACAATAATTTCTACTCCAACACTTATATGCATGAATGGGAAAACCACCCAAATATTTTTGAACATCAAGAAGGCATGCCACCATTTGACTATGCAGAACCACCAGACTGTGCTGAATTCACTATGACACCAAATTTCATTGTTGTGCCAGATTATGCAGAACTACCAGCAGTCTTGCCACCCATTATCTCTGCACCACATCCACAAGCCTTAAATCATCAAGCAACACATGCTGCAAGTTATGAACCCAATGTGTCCTTGGAAGCTACTTTGATGCTTTTCATGAATGAAACAAAAGCTTTTATGAATGAAACAAGAGCTTTCATGAATGACACCATAGACTTTTAATTCTGACGTGAAAAATGTTAGACTACTTGGCGATCACTTAGAGGGGGGTGAATAAGTGACTTTTTCTAAACAACGAGTTTTTCAAAATATTTTCGTGTACGCGGAAGGCCACCGGATCGGTAGTCTACTTTGCACCCTTCGATCAAAGGAAAGGTAGTATAAGCCTTGGAGCAATTAACGATAAATTGAATTAGGTTATGTTTTGCTATCAAATTACTAACACAAACAAACACAACAAGTTTCAATTATCAAGTTACACACAATCACAATTCAAGTTCAATTCAATTGAATTGTGATTAACACTTACGATCACCAAATTCAATTGATCCAATTAATCAATAATACGAAAAGTAAAGAGTGTAAGGATAGAAGAACGCAAACAGATGATTATGGAGTTCCCGCAGCTTTCGTGTCGTCCTCGCGGTCGGCCGGGTACGTCTCCCCCCAAATCGTCAAACGGACTATTTGAGCAATTTATTAAAAACGCTTGATAATAATGCACAATTTACAAAGACTCGAATAACCCTATATTGAATCTAATGCAAATTGAGCTATGCAACTTCAACACCTCGCGAAGCTTCTACCTCTGATTCCAACGTCCCAATCTTGCGCCGTCTTGGAACCGAAAACCCCCGCAACGAACGTCCAGCTGATTACCTCGCTTCCTCGATGTTGATCCTTCAAGATATCGCACAATCTTGAACCCTTTATGTATCGAACCATGCAAGCATGATTTGGTACCCCATGCGTTTTCTGGTGTTTTGAGAGAGTTTGGTGTGTATCGATACATGCAAGCATGATTCTGAAGTAGTTTCAAGACATTTGTATCGATACAGGTGATTATGTATCGATACAAAGAACCTCTAAAATCAATTTTTCAAAGTTTAAAAATAGTTTTTCGCTGTCAAGCCATTTCTAATGTTGTCAAAATATGTTCCACTCTATTTTCATGTGTTTTAACAATTATTAAAACAAGGGAATGAACTAGTGCACTTACATATGTCATATTTAATTCGACTTTATACCACATGTATTTCATATAATTATTTCTAATCAATTTAAATATGTATTTGTTACGTTTTGAATCGAGAAAGGAAAGCGAATACTAAGGCTTCAAGTTGTGGTGCTTCTCAATTTCAATAGAAAAGCACATACTTTACATGCAAAATATGAGAAAGGAAGAAAGAAAGTTCTGAAAATAATATTGCAAATTTTATATTATGTAGAATCCAATGAAAATCTATATTTCTTACAATCCAATCTAGGTCTTTCAATGTATTCTTCATTGTATATAAAGATTGCAATAAGTTTTCTTGAACTTCTTTTTTCATAATTTGCATTCAAAGTTCGTCTCTTCTATTGGAAATATTGAACCCCATATTTGAAGCATGGTTATTTACTTTCTTTTATTTTTTCTAAATGTACCAAATATATAAAATGATTAGCAATAAATAGTATATGAAGTGCATGTGGTACAGATAATTGGATTAAATAGATGTGATTAGTGAAAAGATAACACCTTCTATATATTTCTCTTATTCTGGAACCAAAACATGTGATACAAATTTGAAGTGAATATATAAATTGCAATGATTTTTGAAGATCATCATATAGACATAGACTTTTGATAGAAAATCATACTTGAGAATTTTGGCCAGTTAAGAAAAGTTAAAAGTAATTTTTCGAGTGAGTTATTTCTCTTGTAGTATTTTGAAATAATATAATTGAAAGTAGGAACAAACTCAATCTTATAAAATTGATTTTTAAGGTGAGGATTGCACCTACTTATAAATTCATGTATATGTCATTTTACTTTCGATATGAGACACTTTAACACCCCCTCACGCTTAGTACTATTGGGCTTGGTGTGTGGATATAAATGGAGGGTAGCTCAATAGCGGGTGGCCGAACAGATCATGAAGAGACTTCAATATCATATTAGAATTTCATGCCAAATTTCATGTCAACAGGCTCCACAACAGGCTCCACAACAAGTTTCATGCTAAGTTCCACATCGTACTCTGCATTAGTCAAAAAAACAGAAAATTGCACCGAAGAGGGAAACTTGATACGATCCAATTCCTATGTTGTACGCTGATTTGCTTCCTTCTTTACTCGAGGAGAATTGGATTCAACTTAAGCAACCACTGTCAGTACCTGAAAAGTTACCATACTGGTATAGAGTTGATCTCTCCTGTGCATACCACTCAGGATCACCTGGTCATGATATTGAACACTGCTATGGTTTGAAGAATGAAGTGGAAAGGTTGGTGAGAAATGGTAATTTGAGTTTCAAGTACGGAAAGCCCATTCTTACAAGAAATCTACTTTTACCCCATGGAGCAACTGCTATCAACATGTCGCAAGGTACTATTAATGGGACTCAGTTCCAAGGCTTGACTATTGGTGAAGGAAAAAATACTAAGGAGAAAAGGATGAATATGATGAAGGTACGAAAAACACAAGAAGGGGGGGGGGTTAAATTGTGTTTTAGATAGTTTAAAAACTTCTTCAAAGTTCTTTCGAACTTATCAGATTTGGCAGCGGAGAACACAATCAAGAGAGAGTATAGAGAGAGAGAGACACAAGCAATTTTATACTGGTTCCTCTCACAAGTTGAGAGTAGTCCAGTCCCCTTGCACTTCCAAGGGAGTTCACTAAAAACACTTAAGTTACAATTGCTCAAACCAAATAGTAAGAGACTTCCAAATGCTCAAGTATACGAACAAGAGACTTCCTAAACTAGATGTGATGGATATATGTTTTTCAGGACCTTTGAGTACTTGATAAAATCAAATACTCAAGGCAAATTACAACACTAAAACACAAGAACTACACTTAGATTTCTAAAGAACAATAAGTGAATAAAGCAAGGCTGTTTGGTTATCAGAAGCGCTATTTGCTTTCTTGTGAGTATGATCAGTTTTGCTAGTTGTAATCCACACTTGACTTCAAGTACGAGGTCTCTATATATATGACAAGATAGAGACGTTGCAGATTTGACCGTTGTCAAGCTATTTTGTCCGCTGGAGCAGTTTCTAGGTGGTCACATGTGATTAAGCTCGACAAGGAAACTTGTTGACTTCTCTTTGCAGGTTAAGGCTTTGTGTGTGTCCAAATGCGGTAATGAGAAAGTGACTAATGCAAATATTATCTTCCCAAGATACTATTATAACGTGCTTTGATTTTCCTTCACACGAATTTGAACTTGACCGTTGTTAATCCCTAAGCCAACCATGTGATTTCCTTTCATGAATCTTCCAGCGCAAGACTGATCTCAGAAGCTTGTATTCCCGGTACAGCTTCTGGTGTTGCATACTTCTGATGACTTATGCTTCTGATGATCATCCTTCTGATAGATCATCAGAACTCGCGTTGGTGCTTCTGATCAGAACTTGTGTTAATGCTTCTGATCATCATCAGAACTTCTAAGCTTCAGTGCATTGTTTACTTTTCACTAATGTTCCTGCACACTTAGATTAAATATTAAAATACCCTATTGTTCATTAATACTTTGTTATCATCAAAACTTCAGCAGATAATCATCAAAACCACTTTTGTTCCAACAATCTCCCCCTTTTTGATGATGACAAACTAAGTATTAATTTACAATGGTTGTTGAATTAATTTATCAAGTTTCAAAACAGGTTTATGAGTTTTGCACACTCCCCCTGAGTTAAACATTGATTAATTAAGTTCAGTCTAAGATTATATTTTAAATTTGAACTAATTTTTACATATTTGACTCTTGGGAAAGGAGTTTTGCAAGCTCTCCCCCTAAGTCTGATACTTCTAGAAAAATTGCACTTTTTCTTGAAATATCATATGTTCAATTCTTTCAAGTTTAACATATATTCCCCACAATAAAAAAACATTTGCGTAAGGCATAAACTTAAATGTAATGACAGTTTCAGTAAAGTGCATTTAAGTTTTTCATCCAAATTAATTCCTCATTCTCCCCTTTTTGTCATCAACAAAAAACATTTACGTGAAAAGAAGAGACGAGTAAAAACAGTCAACGCAAACAATTGGTCATTTAAAGTGGTTTGTATTGAGAAACAACACATATTATTCTATAAAAGGCACATGACCATGAAGAAACCATATTCATTGCAAGAAAACATTTTCAGAGTAGCAATGAATAATGAAACTAGAATCTTTTTGGATACAGCATCTGAGAGTGCAAGAAAGAAGAATCCAGCTGATAGAAAATCAACAGAAGCCAATCGTGAAGATGGCAAAACTACATCAGTGGAATCAACTGCACGCTCAAAAGCTAAGGAGAGGAAGCCAAAGGATGATAAAGGGCTTAGTCTCGTGTTGGAAGGAGATAGGCTTATAATTAAGGAGGAGAGTGTAGGATCAAATTTCTATTCTGAATAGAAATCAGAACTGTACTTTTGTAATAAACATTTTTGGACTAAAATTGATCCATACTCAACCTTTATTATTTACCCATGTACCCGCTTTACTTTTCGTTAAAAACTTGGTATAAAGTGAAATAAATGCAGTCAAATAAAGAGTTTCAAGAAAATAAGTTAAAAAAAAATTGGTTACAACTATGTCATAAATGACATTGTTGACCACGACTAACTCAAGTAAAAAACCAAAACTGTATAAAAACGCTTCCCATATCATGTATCTCAACACTTCCATATTTTCATTAAGGTAGGAAAATGGATAAGGATAGAAGAGATATCAATGGAAAAAAGTTTGCAGAGAAGAAGAAAGCTAAGAAACCACCAAGTCCAAGACCAATAAATGGTAAAGGAAAGGGTGGATCATCTTCATCTAGGCCACTCAGAAGAAGCTGTAGAGTTCGTTCAAAGATAAAATCATCGGAACCAATCACTATCTGTTCCTCAACAGATTCAGATGAGATTGATTCTGATTATGCAGAATTTTTGAGGACATATGATCCTATAGCTGCTGAAGGCTCATCATCCGCTTCAGACTCAACAAGCACAGATCCTGATTATGCAAGGTTTCTGGAGACTTATGTACCTCCAGAAGAACCCTCTTCATCTGAAGGATCGGCCGTGTCTGAATTAGATTCTAAGTAGTAGCTTTAGAATTCTTATGTACTCTAAATTCTACTGTTTGCAATAAAAAGTTATCTTTGATTCGTACTATAGATACTTCTGGCTTTATAATGCATGTTAAAAAAAATTATAACTAAGCACACCAAGCAAGTAAATCACATGCATCTAAATGAAACAGCATTCAGTTTTAACACAACCAACAAGTTTTAACAAAACAAACAAAAATATCCAAATACGTAATTAAGTGCATAGATATCCTAGGTTTGGTAGGAGATGAGAGAAGGGTTAGGTAGGTTTGTTCTGCAAGATATCCAGAATGACCTTCAAGGATTCATTCATATTTGAGATTTCAGCAGCTTGGGCATCTTGTTTTGCTTCCAAAGCAGCGAACCTTTGTTCCTGTCTTGCTTCCATTGCAGCAATTCTGGTGTCCACAGACACACCTTGACCATCTAGCATGACTACTTCTAGTTGACCTGCTTCTGGTGTAATCTCTTCTGGGGAAACCACTTCCGCTAACTTAGCTGCTTCTGCTATCCTAGCCTCTTCTGCTAATCTCTACTCTTCTGCTAACCTGGCCTCTTCTGCTAGTCTAGCATCTTCTGCTAACTTGGCTTCTAGTTCAGCAGCACGTCTCATAGCTTCCTCAAGCTTTTCTTTTTCAATTTCTTCATGAGACTTATCAGTTAGCATAAGAACCTTACTTGAAGAGATGACATCAGCACTTTCCAATTCCTCACGTTTTCTTTTCTTTTCTAGCACTAACTTGCGGATAGTTCTCCTTGATATGGCTTGCACAACCCTAGTCACATTGTCTAACAGGTCTTCCGTTTTCCAAGCTACTTGATCAGCAACAAGCAAAGATTTTGAAGCAAATAATTCTACCTTATAACCATCATTTTTGATAAGTTCAGTTAATTGATCATAAAATGGTATGGATGGTTCAGTGGAGTAGTCATTGATTTTAGCAATCAATGCCTCATAAGGTAGGGCTTGGCTGAAAAGTAGGTCTCTGATTTGGGATTCAGGATGGTTATGCTGAGGTTGTAGAGCAAGGCTTTCATTATGAGCTAGTTCAGATGATGAGGAGATTTCAGCATTGATGTGGATTTTCTGAGGAAATGGTGGAGGTATTCCAGGAGAAGATGATGATGATGATGTGTCAGACATAGATGGTGATGAGTCAGAGGACACATCATGAATGACAGTAGGCTGAGATGGAGGTTGAATGGTTTCATTACCAATTTGTTCTTCAGCATGTTCCAAGGCAAGCTCATTCATTGGTTCTTCAACAGGTATTTCTGGTTGATTGGTCTGTTCTGGTTCATTTGTAAACAAAGGAGTTCTTGTTGGATCAGGATCAGGACAGGTTTCATATTGATGATCAAGTGAGTCATCAAAGGGATTAAATGGTTTTTCCAGCTGAGAATTAAAATCAATGGGAGGTGAATGAGGTGGTTGACTTTCTGGTATAATGATATCAGAAGTTAGGTTAGGCTGTTCATCAACTGGTTCAGGAGTGATAGATGCATCTGCTACATTCAGAGGTTGGGCAACTATGGGTGAGTTACTTAACAGAGAGTTGATAGGTAGGTTGTCATCTGGTGATGTATCAAGAGTGTTTTTATCAGATGGTTGGTTTGGCTTAACATAGTCAGAACCAACAGGTACATCAACTAAGGTTTCTACCCTAAGGTTCAACTGTTCAGCCATATCATGATCAACACCAGTCTTATCAGAAATGAGATTAGAAGGTATACCTGAGGTGTTTCCTTCAAATCTTCTCCTTTGCTGAAGAGGTTCTTCATCATCAGTTGATTCATCACTGCTTGATGGTAAGATCAGCCTAGACCTTTGACTCTTCTTTCCATCTTTCTTTGTCAGCATCTCATCAGCTTTTCTTTTATTAAGTGCAACTTCTCTAGCCTTTGCAGCATTTTCTTCCTCAGTAGCAAGAGGAATTGTTCTTCTAGATCTCAAGGTTCTATCTTCCACAATTGGTTCAGCAGCAGCAGGTTTCTTAGGTTTCCTTCCCTCTTGGGGCTTGGTAACAGGCTTTTCCCTCTTGACAATTCTTTTCCTTCCCTGTAACTTTTTACCCAGTCCAGCTTTTTCACAAGCTTCTTCAAAAACTTCTTTTGAAGGAATTTCATCTCTAGCAATGTAAACTCCATTTGCAGCAGCATCTAGGATCATAGCTTGGATCACATGCTCAACATCAGCCTCAGAGATCATAGGGAAGTCATCATTGTAGATGAAGGATTTCTTACTCTGAATCAAGGGCTGAGCTGGATGAATTATTGCAGTGCTTTCTACCAGTTTCTTGTGACTTAAGGTTAACTCATTGATTACTTTCTTTTCAACTGTGTAGGGTGCACTCAAAATTTGTGCATATTCAGAATCAACTCGTTTTATCATTTCTAAGAACTTGCTTTGATGAAAAAGCTCAGACAGCAGTCTTGGATGATGTACTGCTTTTCTGTTCTTTGTTTTGCTCTTCTTGATTGCATCACACAAATGCTCAAACAAACATCCAGCAAGGTCTACCTTCTGACCAGTTACAATAGCATATAGAAACGAGACACTGTCAAGAGACATGTACTCTACACCACCTTCTCTCGTCCAGATTGAGCAAATAAGAACATGATAAACAATGTTGTACAAAGAAAGAAGTTGAGCAGAAGTAGGCTTTGTGCCTTTCCCTTTCTTCTCGTACCAATCATTCAGTTTAACAGGATCAAAAAGCAACTCCATCATCTCTTTTGGAAACTGAGTACCTTTCTCAGCAACTTTTGGAGTAAAAATCTTCCCTTCCATACCAGTGTTGAGTATCTTTGCTATATATTCAGGTCTTATAGCCATATACATCCCAAGTATAACTGACCTTATTTCTTTTCCAACATAAGGTCTCAGACCCATTTCTTCTCTGGTTTTTCCTTCTAGGTCAGGATTGTCTCTTATCATAGCATCAACCTCTTCTTGAGCTATTACATCATCGTACACTTGTGCCTTCATCCAAAATAGAGTACATAGATCCTTGTAGATGATTCCGTTGAGAATTTCAAAGTATCTGTCCCATCCTTGCGCAAAGAAGAACGATTTCACATCAAACCCATTTATCTCCAGGCTTTCGAAATCGACCAACTTCTCAGTAGTTAGGGTTAGATCTTTTTCTGGAAAACTCAACACATTCCCAGTATCTTCAAGAAAACGATCACTCTCCTTGAAGATGTTGACAAGAGGAGGAATAGATTGTGTTTCAGAATCCATTGTTGAAGGTTAGGGTTTTGGTAAGGCTAATCGATTTGAGAGAGAGAAAGAAAATTTCTGTAGTCTGAGAGAGAATGAAAATGCGTGTAGGTTGTGAAGTCTTTGTGTGCGAGTGTAAAGTGCTTTTGGAAAACAAAAGGTTTTGAAAACCGTAAAACGAGGTACACACAAAAGGAGGGAAAAGGTAATTAACTTTATGCATTGATAACCGCACTTAATCATCATAAACTGCCTTCCCATCAAATCACATCGAGACACGTGCATTAGAGACTATTTTAGAAACTGACGCGTTAGTGGGTGTCAGTTAACACAAAAGAGGTTACCAACTTTTCCACTTCCATGTCAGAACCATACATTAGCTTCTGAAGTTATATCAGAAGCTCTTGTTATCAGAAGTCTTTACGCGAACGCTTCTGATATCAATCTCTTCTAATCTAATTCAGAAGCTTCATCATTCCAGAACCAAACTTAATCAGAAGCAAAGACCATGTTCAGATTTTTCTTTATGAAATCAAATCTTTCTATCGTTAAAGGTTTTGTAAATATGTCAGCCCATTGATTTTCAGTTTCAACGAACTTAATATCTATAATACCTTTTTGAACATAGTCTCTTATAAAATGATGTTTTATTTCAATATGTTTGGCTCTTGAATGTAAAATAGGATTTTTTGAAAGATGTATGGCAGCAGTGTTGTCACAGTACAAAGGTATACTGTGACTGCTTATCTGATAATCTTCTAATTGATATTTCATCCACAGAAGTTGTGTGCAACATTTTGCAACTGATGTGTATTCTGCTTCTGCGGTAGACAAAGCAATAGTTGATTGTCTTTTACTACCCCAGGAGACAAGGTTTTCACCAACAAATTGACAAATGCCACTTGTGGATTTTCTTTCTAATTTGTCTCCTGCGTAGTCAGCATCACAGAATCCATTAAGTTGATAATCATTTGATTTTTGATACATTAATCCAAGATTAGTTGTTCCTTTTAGATATCTAAAGATTCTCTTCACAGCAGTGAGATGAGATTCTCTAGGATCTGATTGAAATCTTGCACACAAACATACTGAGTACAAAATATCAGGTCTAGATGCAGTTAGATAGAGAAGTGACCCAATCATACCTCTATATTGCTTCTGGTCTACTTTGCCATCAGAGTCCTCCAAGCTTAGACTTGATGTAGGATGCATTGGGGTGTTCATTGGTTTGCATTCCTCCAGGTTGAACTTCTTTAGAAGCTCCTTAGTGTACTTGGATTGATGAATGTAGGTACCATTCTCCTTTTGATTTATTTGAATTCCAAGGAAGAATTTTAGTTCTCCCATCATGCTCATTTCAAATTCATCCTGCATAAGCTTAGAGAAACTCTTGCAGAGAGTGGCATTAGCTGAACCAAAGATTATATCATCAACATAAATTTGGATGATTAAAATGTCTTTCTTTAAGGTTTTTCTAAAAAGGGTGTTGTCTACCTTTCCTTTTTCAAATCCATTTTCAACTAAGAAGGTGCTTACTCTATCATACCAAGCTCTAGGAGCTTGTTTGAGACCATATAGAGATTTCTTTAGTCTAAAAACGTGATCAGGATGTTGTATATTTTCAAAACCAGGAGGTTGTTTGACAAAAACTTCTTCAGTTATAAACCCATTAAGAAAGGCACTTTTGACATCCATTTGATAAAGCTTGATATTGTGATTTACTGCATAGGAAAGAAGTAACCTGATTGCTTCCAGTCTTGCAACTGGAGCAAAAGTTTCTGTGTAATCAATTCCTTCTTGCTGACTATAACCTTGTGCAACTAGTCTAGCTTTGTTCCTAGTTATTTCTCCTTGTTCATTTAATTTGTTTCTGAAGACCCACTTTGTTCCAATGATGTTTTTCCCTTTAGGCTTCGGAACCAGATTCCAGACATCATTCCTTTCAAACTGATTCAGTTCTTCTTGCATGGCTAGAATCCATGAATCATCTTTTAGGGCTTCATCAATAGTTTTTGGTTCAATAAGAGATATGAGACCAAACAGGGATTCTTCAAATCTAAAACTTGATCTTGTTTTCCTTGGACTATCTTTGTTGCCAAGGATTAGTTCTTCTGGATGAGATGATTTATATTTGAAGGATCTCTTGGGAACTTCTTCAGAATCAGACTCAATTTCATCTGTCTGCACTTCTGGGTGAATATCAGAAGCATTGTTCTCAGAAGCAGTTGTTACATCAGAAACAATTGTAGATTCTGACATGGTAATAGGTTCTTGTTTTGTTCTGTCTGTTCTTCTAACCACTTCTTGGAATTCATCATCTGATTCTTCACTACCTACATGTTCTTTAACAGGCTCTGACTTTTTGTTGTCAGGCTCTTTGTCATCAAATCTAACATGCATAGATTCTTCAACTGTTTTAGTTTCTGAATTATACACTCTGTATGACTTGGAGCGTTCAGAGTATCCAATAAAGATACCCTTAGATGCTTTAGGGACAAATTTCTTTAGATGGAGCTTATTATTCAGAATGTAACAAGTACAACCAAATTGATGAAAATAAGAGAGATTTGGTTTTCTTGCTTTAAACAGTTCATATGTTGTTTTATTCAACTTAGGTCTGATATAGATCCTATTTTGAATATAACATGCGGTATTAACAGCTTCTGCCCAAAAATATTTAGCTAAGTTAGTTTCATGCATCATGGTTCTGGCCATTTCTTGTAGTGATCTGTTCTTTCTTTCTACAACTCCATTTTGCTGTGGAGTTCTAGGAGATGAGAACTCATGGAGAATTCCATGTTTTTCACAAAATATTTCAAAGGGTTCGTTTTCAAATTCACCACCATGATCACTTCTAACTTTGATAATTTTCAAATCCTTTTCATTTTGTATTTGAAGGCAGAAGATGCTAAACACTTCATATGTCTCATCCTTTGTTCTTAGGAACTTTACCCAAGTCCATCTGCTGTAATCATCAACAATAACTAATCCATACTTCTAGCCATTTATTGAGGCTGTGCTTACAGGCCCAAATAAATCTATATGAAGCAATTCTAGTGGTTTTGAGGTAGAGACAGAGTTTTTGGTTTTGAAAGAGCTTTTGAAAATCTTTCCCTTCTGCCATGCCCCACAAAGGGACTCAGAGTGATATTTAATTTCAGGCAAGCCTCTCACAAGATTGTCCTTGCTAAGTTTAGAGATTAATCTCCAATTAGCATGGCCAAGTTTCTTGTGCCAGACCCACTTTTCATCACTTACAGTCAGAAGACATAAAACATTTTGCTCCATTAGCTCAAATATATTTATTTTATACATATTTCCCTGTCTCTTTCCTCTAAACACAATGGATTTGTTAGATGCTTTGCTTACAGTACATGCATTCTTATTAAACATAACTTCATATCCACTGTCACATAATTGGCTTATGCTCAGAAGATTATGAAATAGTCCATCTACAAAAAGTACATCAGAGATAGAGGCAAAGGAATTACCGACTGTACTAATACCAACTATCTTTCCCTTTTGGTTCCCACCAAATCCTACATTCCCTCCCTCTTTGGGAGTTAGGGTGAGGAACATATCCCTCTCGCCCGTCATGTGATGCGAACACCCATTGTCCAGGTACCAGGTACTTGGCTTCTTGTCTCTTAGTGTGCAAACCTGAAAGACACACAAACTCAGATTTTGGTACCCACAGCTTGTTGGGTTCAGTTTGGTTAGTATAGGCCTTCTTGAAGTATGACTTTTTGAAAGTCTTTTTGGGTTCATACTTCTTCTTGCCTGAGTTTGTAGTATGCTGGGCAGACCTAGCTTTAGAGGTGCTAGCTTCTGATGATCTCAGAACCTTGGTTGCCCTAGGTTCTGGTCTCTTCAGAATTCTGACCTCAGCATCCTTCTGCTTTGAATATGTACTAGTCTTAGCTTCTGAAGTTTTCACTTCTGAGACTTTAGACTTGCCCTTATTCAAGGCTTTGGTTTGTGCAACCTTCTCAACTCTACCAGTAGCAGGTGTAAAAGTAGAATACAAATGAGGTGGAGTTTTGCTAATACAGACTGATGAGCTTGATTGTCCTTTATCATCAGATGCAGAATAACCAAGCCCTTCACCTCTGTTCTTGGTAGTACTATAGATCATGGAAGCTACCTTACTCTTATTGACATTTTGATTAACAAACTCATGAAGTGCAACTTCATGCACATCATGAGATTTGCTACGAGAGACGCAGCCACTTTCAAGCTCTTGTATTTTTAAAACAGATTTATCATATTGAGCTTGAAGTTGATCAAATCTTTTGACAAGCAAGCTAACATCATTTTTTAAACTTTTGACACTTTTAGCTTTGCTTATGTATTGTCTCATTGTGTCTCTAAGAGCAGGTAATAGCTTTTCATGAGGAATATTAGAAGTTACCTCATCAATGTCATCTGTTTCTGATTCATCTCCTGAGTCATTATCATTGTCAGAAGCAGTTGTAGCCATCAGTGCCAGATTTGCTTCTTCATCATCTGCTTCATCATCTGATAATTTATCCAGATCCTTAAAAGTAGCCATTAAACTCTTCTTCAAATTGTTTTTAACACTGCTCTTTCTTCCCTTATTTTTGGAGCTTAGATCTGGACAATCAGCAATGAAATGTCCAGGTTTCTTGCAGTTAAAGCACGTGTTCTTAGATTCATCCTTCTTATCCTTGTAGTTTGAGTTTCTGCTTCCAGAACCTTTTGAATTAAATTTTCTACCACCAGACTTATCAACAAATTTGTCCCACTTTCTGAATCTTGTCATTAGAGCAAAGAATTCTTCATCAGAGTTGTCTTCAGGACCTTCTCCCACAGATTCTTCAACATTAGACTCTACTACCTTGGCTTTTAGAGCCTTGGAAGTAGATACAGCTGTTGAAGCTTTTGGTTTCTTCTTTATGTCATCAGAAGCTAACTCCATCTCATGACTGATGAGATTGCTGGTTAGCTCTTCCAGAGTTAATGTGTTCAAATTCTTTGCTTCCTGTATAGCAGTGACCTTGGGTCTCCACTTAGGAGGTAAACTTCTTAAAATTTTCTTCACGTGATCAGCAGGTGTATAACTTTTCTTCAGCACAGAAAGACCAGCAACTAGGATTTGAAATCTTGCGTACATCTCTTCAATACTCTCATTGTCCTTCATTTTAAACAACTCATACTTCTGAACCAACAGGTTAGCTCTTGCTTCTTTAACTTGTTGGTTTCCTTCATATAGAGAACAAAGAGAGTCATATATGCCTTTAGCACTCTGCCTGTTTCCTACTTTTAGAAATTCATCATGAGTGATACAGCTGGCCATAATGATTTTTGCTCTGCTATGCTTCTTCAATTCTTTCTTCTGATCAGCTGTAAATGTTTTGATTACAGCTGTTGACACTTTGCCATCTTCATCAAGCAAATGATGGAAGCTAACACCTTCCTCAACCATTTCCCATAGACTAGGATCTTCAGCTATGATGTAAGGATAGATTTGCCATTTCCACCAGCTGAAGTTATCAGGATCACCATTGAACTTAGGTGCCTTGCCATTGTTTCCAGACTTCTCATTGTCATAGTCATATGGAATCTGAGCTCTTTGACCAGGACCACCAGTAGATGTGGATTCGGTTTCACCTGACATAGTGACTTAGAGTTTTGTGTTTTTCAAGATCTTTATGTCTCACTGTTAAGTGACTTAAAGACAACCGGGCTCTGATTCCAATTGAAGGTACGAAAAACACAAGAAGGGGGGGTTGAATTGTGTTTTAGATAGTTTAAAAACTTCTTCAAAGTTCTTTCGAACTTATCAGATTTGGCAGCGGAGAACACAATCAAGAGAGAGTAGAGAGAGAGAGAGACACAAGCAATTTTATATTGGTTCCTCTCACAAGTTGAGAGTAGTCCAGTCCCCTTGCACTTCCAAGGGAGTTCACTAAAAACACTTAAGTTACAATTGCTCAAACCAAATAGTAAGAGACTTCCAAATGCTCAAGTATACCAACAAGAGACTTCCTAAACTAGATGTGATGGATATATGTTTTTCAGGACCTTTGAGTACTTGATAAAATCAAATACTCAAGGCAAATTACAACACTAAAACACAAGAACTACACTTAGATTTCTAAAGAACAATAAGTGAATAAAGCAAGGCTGTTTGGTTATCAGAAGCGCTATTTGCTTTCTTGTGAGTATGATCAGTTTTGCTAGTTGTAATCCACACTTGACTTCAAGTACGAGGTCTCTATATATATGACAAGATAGAGACGTTGCAGATTTGACCGTTGTCAAGCTATTTTGTCCGCTGGAGCAGTTTCTAGGTGGTCACATGTGATTAAGCTCAACAAGGAAACTTGTTGACTTCTCTTTGCAGGTTAAGGCTTTGTGTGTGTCCAAATGCGGTAATGAGAAAGTGACTAATGCAAATATTATCTTCCCAAGATACTATTATAACGTGCTTTGATTTTCCATCACACGAATTTGAACTTGACCGTTGTTAATCCCTAAGCCAACCATGTGATTTCCTTTCATGAATCTTCCAGCGCAAGACTGATCTCAGAAGCTTGTATTCCCGGTACAGCTTCTGGTGTTGCATACTTCTGATGACTTATGCTTCTGATGATCATCCTTCTGATAGATCATCAGAACTCGCGTTGGTGCTTCTGATCAGAACTTGTGTTAATGCTTCTGATCATCATCAGAACTTCTAAGCTTCAGTGCATTGTTTACTTTTCACTAATGTTCCTGCACACTTAGATTAAATATTAAAATACCCTATTGTTCATTAATACTTTGTTATCATCAAAACTTCAGCAGATAATCATCAGAACCACTTTTGTTCCAACAATCTCCCCCTTTTTGATGATGACAAACTAAGTATTAATTTACAATGGTTGTTGAATTAATTTATCAAGTTTCAAAACAGTTTTATGAGTTTTGCACACTCCCCCTGAGTTAAACATTGATTAATTAAGTTCAGTCTAAGATTATATTTTAAATTTGAACTAATTTTTACATATTTGACTCTTGGGAAAGGAGTTTTGCAAGCTCTCCCCCTAAGTCTGATACTTCTAGAAAAATTGCACTTTTTCTTGAAATATCATATGTTCAATTCTTTCAAGTTTAACATATATTCCCCACAATAAAAAAACATTTGCGTAAGGCATAAACTTAAATGTAATGACAGTTTCAGTAAAGTGCATTTAAGTTTTTCATCCAAATTAATTCCTCATTCTCCCCTTTTTGTCATCAACAAAAAACATTTACGTGAAAAGAAGAGACGAGTAAAAACAGTCAACGCAAACAATTGGTCATTTAAAGTGGTTTGTATTGAGAAACAACACATATTATTCTATAAAAGGCACATGACCATGAAGAAACCATATTCATTGCAAGAAAACATTTTCAGAGTAGCAATGAATAATGAAACTAGAATCTTTTTGGATACAGCATCTGAGAGTGTAAGAAAGAAGAATCCAGCTGATAGAAAATCAACAGAAGCCAATCGTGAAGATGGCAAAACTACATCAGTGGAATCAACTGCACGCTCAAAAGCTAAGGAGAGGAAGCCAAAGGATGATAAAGGGCTTAGTCTCGTGTTGGAAGGAGATAGGCTTATAATTAAGGAGGAGAGTGTAGGATCAAATTTCTATTCTGAATAGAAATCAGAACTGTACTTTTGTAATAAACATTTTTGGACTAAAATTGATCCATACTCAACCTTTATTATTTACCCATGTACCCGCTTTACTTTTCGTTAAAAACTTGGTATAAAGTGAAATAAATGCAGTCAAATAAAGAGTTTCAAGAAAATAAGTTAAAAAAAAATTGGTTACAACTATGTCATAAATGACATTGTTGACCACGACTAACTCAAGTAAAAAACCAAAACTCTATAAAAACGCTTCCCATATCATGTATCTCAACACTTCCATATTTTCATTAAGGTAGGAAAATGGATAAGGATAGAAGAGATATCAATGGAAAGAAATTGGCAGAGAAGAAGAAAGCTAAGAAACCACCAAGTCCAAGACCAATAAATGGTAAAGGAAAGGGTGGATCATCTTCATCTAGGCCACTCAGAAGAAGCTGTAGAGTTCGTTCAAAGATAAAATCATCGGAACCAATCACTATCTGTTCCTCAACAGATTCAGATGAGATTGATTCTGATTATGCAGAATTTTTGAGGACATATGATCCTATAGCTGCTGAAGGCTCATCATCCGCTTCAGACTCAACAAGCACAGATCCTGATTATGCAAGGTTTCTGGAGACTTATGTACCTCCAGATGAACCCTCTTCATCTGAAGGATCGGCCGTGTCTGAATTAGATTCTAAGTAGTAGCTTTAGAATTCTTATGTACTCTAAATTCTACTGTTTGCAATAAAAAGTTATCTTTGATTCGTACTATAGATACTTCTGGCTTTATAATGCATGTTAAAAAAAATTATAACTAAGCACACCAAGCAAGTAAATCACATGCATCTAAATGAAACAGCATTCAGTTTTAACACAACCAACAAGTTTTAACAAAACACACAAAAATATCCAAATACGTAATTAAGTGCATAGATATCCTAGGTTTGGTAGGAGATGAGAGAAGGGTTAGGTAGGTTTGTTCTGCAAGATATCCAGAATGACCTTCAAGGATTGATTCATATTTGAGATTTCAGCAGCTTGGGCATCCTGTTTTGCTTCCAAAGCAGCGAACCTTTGTTCCTGTCTTGCTTCCATTGCAGCAATTCTGGTGTCCACAGACGCACCTTGACCATCTAGCATGACTACTTCTGGTTGACCTGCTTCTGGTGTAATCTCTTCTGGGGAAACCACTTCCGCTAACTTAGCTGCTTCTGCTATCCTAGCCTCTTCTGCTAATCTCTGCTCTTCTGCTAACCTGGCCTCTTCTGCTAGTCTAGCCTCTTCTTCTAACTTGGCTTCCAGTTCAGCAACACGTCTCATAGCTTCCTCAAGCTTTTCTTTTTCAATTTCTTCATGAGACTTATCAGTTAGCATAAGAACCTTACTTGAAGAGATGACATCAGCACTTTCCAATTCCTCACGTTTTCTTTTCTTTTCTAGCACTAACTTGCGGATAGTTCTCCTTGATATGGCTTGCACAACCCTAGTCACATTGTCTAACAGGTCTTCCGTTTTCCAAGCTACTTGATCAGCAACAAGCAAAGATTTTGAAGCAAATAATTCTACCTTATAACCATCATTTTTGATAAGTTCAGTTAATTGATCATAAAATGGTATGGATGGTTTAGTGGAGTAGTCATTGATTTTAGCAATCAATGCCTCATAAGGTAGGGCTTGGCTGAAAAGTAGGTCTCTGATTTGGGATTCAGGATGGTTATGCTGAGGTTGTAGAGCAAGGCTTTCATTATGAGCTAGTTCAGATGATGAGGAGATTTCAGCATTGATGTGGATTTTCTGAGGAAATGGTGGAGGTATTCCAGGAGAAGATGATGATGATGATGTGTCAGACATAGATGGTGATGAGTCAGAGGACACATCATGAATGACAGTAGGCTGAGATGGAGGTTGAATGGTTTCATTACCAATTTGTTCTTCAGCATGTTCCAAGGCAAGCTCATTCATTGGTTCTTCAACAGGTATTTCTGGTTGATTGGTCTGTTCTGGTTCATTTGTAAACAAAGGAGTTCTTGTTGGATCAGGATCAGGACAGGTTTCATATTGATGATCAAGTGAGTCATCAAAGGGATTAAATGGTTTTTCCAGCTGAGAATTAAAATCAATGGGAGGTGAATGAGGTGGTTGACTTTCTGGTATAATGATATCAGAAGTTAGGTTAGGCTGTTCATCAACTGGTTCAGGAGTGATAGATGCATCTGCTACATTCAGAGGTTGGGCAACTTTGGGTGAGTTACTTAACAGAGAGTTGATAGGTAGGTTGTCATCTGGTGATGTATCAGGAGTGTTTTTATCAGATGGTTGGTTTGGCTTAACATAGTCAGAACCAACAGGTACATCAACTAAGGTTTCTACCCTAAGGTTCAACTGTTCAGCCATATCATGATCAACACCAGTCTTATCAGAAATGAGATTAGAAGGTATACCTGAGGTGTTTCCTTCAAATCTTCTCCTTTACTGAAGAGGTTCTTCATCATCAGTTGATTCATCACTGCTTGATGGTAAGATCAGCCTAGACCTTTGACTCTTCTTTCCATCTTTCTTTGTCAGCATCTCATCAGCTTTTCTTTTATTAAGTGCAACTTCTCTAGCCTTTGCAGCATTTTCTTCCTCAGTAGCAAGACGAATTGTTCTTCCAGATCTCAAGGTTCTATCTTCCACAATTGGTTCAGCAGCAGCAGGTTTCTTAGGTTTCCTTCCCTCTTGGGGCTTGGTAACAGGCTTTTCCCTCTTGACAATTCTTTTCCTTCCCTGTAACTTTTTACCCAGTCCAGCTTTTTCACAAGCTTCTTCAAAAACTTCTTTTGAAGGAATTTCATCTCTAGCAATGTAAACTCCATTTGCAGCAGCATCTAGGATCATAGCTTGGATCACATACTCAGCATCAGCCTCAGAGATCATAGGGAAGTCATCATTGTAGATGAAGGATTTCTTACTCTGAATCAAGGGCTGAGCTGGATGAATTTGTGCATATTCAGAATCAACTCGTTTGATCATTTCTAAGAACTTGCTTTGATGAAAAAGCTTAGAGAGAGAGAGACACAAGCAATTTTATACTGGTTCCTCTCACAAGTTGAGAGTAGTCCAGTCCCCTTGCACTTCCAAGGGAGTTCACTAAAAACACTTAAGTTACAATTGCTCAAACCAAATAGTAAGAGACTTCCAAATGCTCAAGTATACCAACAAGAGACTTCCTAAACTAGATGTGATGGATATATGTTTTTCAGGACCTTTGAGTACTTGATAAAATCAAATACTCAAGGCAAATTACAACACTAAAACACAAGAACTACACTTAGATTTCTAAAGAACAATAAGTGAATAAAGCAAGGCTGTTTGGTTATCAGAAGCGCTATTTGCTTTCTTGTGAGTATGATCAGTTTTGCTAGTTGTAATCCACACTTGACTTCAAGTACGAGGTCTCTATATATATGACAAGATAGAGACGTTGCAGATTTGACCGTTGTCAAGCTATTTTGTCCGCTGGAGCAGTTTCTTGGTGGTCACATGTGATTAAGCTCAACAAGGAAACTTGTTGACTTCTCTTTGCAGGTTAAGGCTTTGTGTGTGTCCAAATGCGGTAATGAGAAAGTGATTAATGCAAATATTATCTTCCCAAGATACTATTATAACGTGCTTTGATTTTCCTTCACACGAATTTGAACTTGACCGTTGTTAATCCCTAAGCCAACCATGTGATTTCCTTTCATGAATCTTCCAGCGCAAGACTGATCTCAGAAGCTTGTATTCCCGGTACAGCTTCTGGTGTTGCATACTTCTGATGACTTATGCTTCTGATGATCATCCTTCTGATAGATCATCAGAACTCGCGTTGGTGCTTCTGATCAGAACTTGTGTTAATGTTTCTGATCATCATCAGAACTTCTAAGCTTCAGTGCATTGTTTACTTTTCACTAATGTTCCTGCACACTTAGATTAAATATTAAAATATCCTATTGTTCATTAATACTTTGTTATCATCAAAACTTCAGCAGATAATCATCAGAACCACTTTTGTTCCAACATATGATTTCCTTAAAGGATGCACAACGAGCGTTGTTGAATGAATCTACCACAGATTGGGACAAACTGTTAGAATTGCCAGAGAATAAGAATCGAGAAGGTTTAGATTTTGTCTCGAATGGTAAAGCTCTTGAATCTGATAATACTGTCAAGCCTCTCAAGAATATTGTTAAGAGAGCTGGTTTTGTCTTTTCCGCCGCTCCAAATGTGCGTGTTATTGTTGAAGAAGAGTTTGAAGGAAGCGCCAGCTTTATGGCCTCTAGAATGGTTTGACTGAGTTAGTTTGCTATTGGTGTAATCTCTACTCGCTTTTAACAAGTTAAAGTCGGTGATACTAGGAAGCTCATCCCTATGATCGCTAGGCTTTTTATTTCTTTCTTGTCAAGCATTTGTTCGCTTTTAACATTATGTCTTTTGTCAAGTACTCTTAATATAATGAACATGCATGTTTTTTAATCAATCTATTCATATTCACTCTTTTCTCTTGCTTTATTACTTACAAACTTGGAGCGAGGATGATGAAAATAAATAACTGATTTTTGCTGATATATGCTTACAATGGTGAAAAATCTAGCTGATGATGTAAGGCATTTTCGCTTTCTTTCACTATTTCATGTAAAAAAAAAACATCAACAACAAAAAAAAATTCATGCTAAATTGAGCCACTCTTGCATATGTTTTCGTTGTTATCTGATTCTCCCAGTTTCTTGAGATATATCTTTTCTTAAGAAAAAAAAAACAATTTTGGTTTGACACTTGACATGACACTTTAAGAGTATATAGGATGTTCTGCACTTTAAGGCTCCATTTTGAAGGTTTAGTAATGATTCAATAAAATTGGTACTGTCTTAACACCTTAGACTCTCAGAAGTATGCAAGATTACTTTGAGTACTAATTTTGACAAAGTCTTGGATTTAAGTTTTAAAGTAACTCTTAGTAGTTTATCTCGGCAGTCGGCACCATCTTGAACACAAACTAAGTGGGAAATCGATGAACATAAGTGAATGATCCAAACATGAAAGTTTGCATACTTTGGTTGTTTTTTTTTTAAAGTAGTAATGCACTTATTAAGTTAGACGACCCTCACCGGTTGTTTAATCCAACAGTTGTTGAACATACAAAGAAAAACCATTGTAAGTACACCCATTAACAGTTGGTTCAAAGGATTCTGATTATGAACTTGGTAGGGCGGGTTACGATCCGATCCCCCGCAGTTGCATTTAGGAAAGAAAAAGGGGTTCACCAAACTTATGTTATCAGCACCCCTCGGTATATGATCATAATCACTAACAGATTTTCTGCCATTAGCGTGTTTAAGATAACGGGCTTAATGTGATTGCACTTGAATGAAAAGGGTGAATAAAATTTAAACAAAAGTTGGAGTTACAATAAAATACTTCAGATTTGTCTTCATATGATGGAAGTCTTTGACTGCAATGTGTGGTTTTGTGTTACTACGGTACCCTTGGTTTTGATATCAATTATTAGTTTTTCCTATCTAGCCGGCAACCACGTATGATTAGAGTTGTTGTGTCCTGTTTCAAACTTGCGCTAAAAAGAGTTAGTATTTTTATGCTTAAGGACAAGCAATGTTCAAATATGGGGGAATTTGATAACACAAACTTATATCACTTCTTGGCTTGATTTACATGAGTTTTTGCATGTTATAATACTCAAAAGATCTAATTGAAACTAGGTTCACTTTGAAGGCATATTCAGCAAGTTTATTGTTACGCTGACTCCTCTTGTTTGATTGATTAGTAATTATCTTTTGTACATATCATATGTGTTTCCATTCAAAAATACAAAAAAATATATATATGTTCAATGTCAAAAAAATTTCAATTTCAAAAAACTTGCATGTGCATGATATCAAAAAAAAATACTTTTTCCAAAGAAATAATTTTATTTGCAAATTAATACTTGACATCAAAGAAATTTGAGCTAGGGTCTGATCAAGGGCAAAGCTTACTTGAGACGCTTCTGGCCAGGGGCAATTTATCTGTGGATTCTGCCAATCAGGGGCAAACAAGTTGAATATACTTCTTATCAAGGTTGAAAATGTCCAAGATTTGGTTTTTCTACAAATATCAGTTGGTCAGGGGCATACCCTTCAGGGTTTCATACAATCGGGGCATACTATGTCAAGATCATATCTTCTTGAAAGGTTACATGTTGTGAAATATGGCGGAACCTTGGTTGTCATTACCATGAGCAAGGAAGAGTTTATACTCTCAGTGCAAGTTGTTGCAGTTAACAGATACAATGCATAATGTAAAAGGTAACCAGTCACGCTCTCCGAGCAATTCTTTCAAAGATCCTCAAACTGATGCAAGAATTTAAAGCAAGGGGCTAGTCGTCTCAGTTTTCTCAAGTTTTTTGTCAACAGCAAACATGTTTTTCTCTAAAAAAAGGATGTCAACAATTATCTCAAGGCAGTCTCATATACACCAATGAGGTCTTAGGTCTGGTATCTCCAACAGATGTTGGATTCAATTTTGATTGACATGGGGATTTCACCTAGAAATGGACACATCCTCTGTGATGTCCATGCAGTTATTTCTACCTTCAACAGGGTTTTGATTCATGTTATTGACTGATATGGGGTTTTTTTTGCTCAAGAAGAGGGTACATCCCCGATAAAAGTTGACCATGTTGTTCTGAGTACAATCAAGTTTCTGCACAGATCGTTCGGTTAAAACGATCATTTTCCAGAGAAGTTGTTCCTTCTCCAAGAAGAGGAGTTCTTTTGCCTCATCTACAGCAGCATATACACTTCGTTGAGATGCCTTGAGTTGTACTGCGACGTTGGCTTGCCTCTAGTCTCGTTCCTTTTGTCTGTTTTGTCAGCAAAATATTCATACATACATACATACATACATACATACATACATTCAATCATACATACATTCATACATACTCATATACATTCATAACATACATTCATACATAACATTCATTCATAACATCTACATATGCCATCAACGTTTACATCATTCATACATTGCTACATCATATACAGATTTCTATCTCTTTTGTCTTGTCTGTGTCTTCAAAATAGAGTCGGGATGGGCATGTTGTTCTCTCCAATTAGAGTGTCAGCTTAGGTAGATAAGTGTACACCTCTTATTTCAAGAATTCCCCACTAGACTCCTCTCTTGTGGATGATGGCTGTTTCAGTTTTTCCTACAACAAAAGGAAAATTCCAGTTGAACTTATTCATCAACTAAACACAAAGTCTTGTTTCAATGTTTTCCCTCCGATTTGTTCCCGGATTGGACATCAATTCAAAGGCAACAGTGACAAGCTATCCTTACAAGAAGCTCGTATTTTACATGATACACTTTACAATTCCTCAGGTGGTTTTTATCCCTAGTAAAGCTTATCAATACATTACACCAAAAGTTCATGCAAATTTTTTCTCCCTACATATATCTACATTTATACAGTTTAATCAGTTCGGATCACTGTTCGAAGTACTCGTCAGAGTTAATTCCCTTTTTAGAGGATCATGTTACTAGAGGTGACATGTCGAGATTGTCTTCTTTATGCAACCCGTCTCTTGGCAAGGCGGTGGACAATGCTCTTGTTCTCTGTGGAAATTGTCTTCTTTATGCAATCTGTCTCGTTGAAAGGCGGTGGACAATGTTCCTATTCTTTGTAGAGGTTGTCTTCTTTATGCAATCCGTCTATTTGCAAGGCGGTGGACAATGCTCTTGTGCCTTGTAAACGTTGTCTTTTATCTACAATCTGTCTCTTTATAAGACGGTGGACAATGTTCTTTTCACATTACTGTCATCCATATAATAATGAGTAATATTTTCCCCAGTATTTTACTTTATTCTCCACTGGAGTTTGTTCTTCCAATGGACTTCAGGCACTTCTTGTTGTTTTTCCTCTCAGGCCATGTTATGTTCTTCCCCTGTGGAGTCTTAACTATGTTTTTATTTCTTTGTCTGTCTTTTACAACATTCCTACAAAACTCAAAAAAATTCATCATATGCATTTCCAGCATTCATATTTGCATCATGAGCATTATTGGAGGATTTTTAGGTCAAAAAATGGTGCACGTTTTATATTTAAGTCTCTTCAATCCCGTCTAAACAAAGATTTTAATCTTCATTTCTCCGATTGAAGAAACTTACATAGGGGCAGCTGTAGTACCCCAATTTTGGACCTACAAATCCAATTTTGCATTTCAAGCATAAAAATATACAAAAAATTATTTTATTCTTATTTCATGCATTTCTCATTCGTTTTTCATATTTTTATTTTTTCTTAAATTTGTTTTTATTTCTAAATATTTCATTTTATTTCACTTTACTTTAAATAGTTCGCATTATAGCGTAAATCTCCAAAAATATCAAAAAATAGTTTTTTTTCTTATTTTTTCGCGCATTTTATATTTTATTTCTACATATTTCAAAAATATCAAAAATATTTACATTTATATTTTATTTCCATCCATTTTAGTTCAATTTATTTTCATTTATATTTATTTTAAAAATATGCCAAGAGAGGAAAGAGTAGAGCACAAGTTCTCTATCTCATGACTCATCAATCTTATCTCATCCTTATCTCTTTTTCTTTTTCCAAAATAAATCAAAAATGCTATTTTCCACCTCAAGGGAATATTTTCACATAGACCACTCACCATGTGCCACCTCACTTCATCTCCATCATATATCACATTTCCCAATTAAAAATAAATCAAATATCCTCATTTTGTCTTTTTACCTAATTATCCTATCATTTCCATGAAATTACTACAAATGTCATTTACCATAATTTTAATCTATAAAAGAGATCTCTCATTGATGAGAGAGAACCAACTTCATTCCTTCACAAAAATCTCTTAAATTCTCTCCACCTTTATCAAAACTCCAAACAAAATAATAAGAAAGAAAAAAGGAAATAGAAGGAAAAAGAAGAACTATTGTTCTTCATATTCATACGCGCATACTCCTTCTGTCACCTCCATTCCAAATTCGTTTAACAACAAAATCCCTCAAATCTCACAAAATTTTGTCCAAATCACCTTCAATCAACCATTATACGTCCCAGAAACTCATAACACCAACAAGCCATTTCGAATAGCACGCAAATCACACACAAAACATCAAACCGAGCCCATTTTTTCACACAATCTTGAGGTACTAAGTTCGAATGATTTAGACCACTGTTTCCATTGATTTTTGGCTCAGTAAACTCGCAAAAGCATAAGGAAGCTGGTCTACATACTAGTTTCCAACAATTTTGCGTACAAAATGATTACAAAATTTTAGATCTAAACTTTTTCCGTTCGTTTTTAAAAATATATAACTCCTTTTTAAAAACTATGTCCGGATTCGAGATCTATGCGAGAAAACAAGTAATATCGACTATTCATACGCGTTTTTTGGTTTAGATCCGAAGCTTTGGTAAACTCATCCATGGCGAACGAGTCACGGTCACTGAGTCGATGACTCGCTCGCAAGAGGAAGATAGATCATGATATAGACTCTGTTTTACAGCTTTTAATCACGTCCGCTTTATTTTCCTTTTAATTCTGGCACACATGATTCAAAGATTAGATCAAGTCTGTCTGATCCAAATCTGATGATGATGGCACGCCTGTCTATGGTGGTCTCGCGCGTATGAATTGTATGGGATCCTGTGACTCAGTTCGGTTTATTCATGGGATTAAACTGCATGAACCGGTCCGTTTCAGGCAAATGTCCGGTTCAGCGTGTTTGGGCCTCCTGGGCCTCTGTTTCTGTTTTTCTTCCTTCTTTATTTTCTGCACCTCCCTTTATGCTATTACACCCCCCTCTGTTTTGTTTATTTATTTACTTTGATGTCATTTTTTTTATTTTTTGCATTTAGTTAGTTTATTTTCCTTATTTTCTTTATGTCATTTACATTATGCAATTTATTTTTATGTCATTTAAATTTCTTGCTAATTATTTTATGTTATGTTACATTTACATATCATTTTTTATTGCATTATCTTTATTCTTTGTGACTATTGATTTGGTAACTTTGGGACTTTGGACATAAAATAATACCTTAGCAATTGGAGACGGACTTTAGAATTAGAGTTTAAACCTTAGGATTTTTTTAGTTTAGTTCTAGTTAGTTCTTTTAATTAGTTTAGCTTATATTTTCTTACTCCGTCTATAATTCCCTTTAACTTGTAAATATTGTATTGCATTAAAATGTTGCATTCATTCATGTTTATTTTATCGCAAAGCTCTTAGAATGTATTTAGGCGAAATGTAACCCCAAAGTGGATGTAGAAAATTGCATCGCATGCATTTTATTTTTTACCGTTTCCGCAATCGCTAAATAACTAAGTAAATTTGATCTTTCGTTTCCAAAGAGGTACGATAGTAATTTTCTTTAGAAAAACTTAGAAAAATAATTAAACACCATCTTCTCTCTTTTAACACAACTTCTTTTAGTCCAAAACCCAAATTAGTCGCACGATTAGAAGTTTAAGTCTAAACGCCTTATTTTATGCTATAACCTTCTCTTCTCATCTATACTCTCCACTTACACACACAATTCTCTCTAACAAATTCTCCCTCAAATTCTTACTATTTTCTCCCTCATTTTCTTAGGCACATAAAAGTAAAAATAAAAATAAACTAGAGGTTATCATAGGATACTATGAACGTTTAGGGTGCTAAAACCTTCCCTAGGCGTAACTAACCCCCGAGCTTAGAATCTCTCTTTTTATAGGTTTTCGACACTTTCCCCTCTTTGGAAATGAAAGGTCAATGTAGTGGTGGAAATCCCAAAATCCCCGCAATAGGTGATAAGACAAGTTGTTGTATGAGCTTCTTCTTGAGACATCCATAGATAACAGTTGTCTTTAGATCTAGTTCCTTTCATTAACTTTTGTCCCTTCATTATGAACAAGACACTCAGACTTGGTGAAGTTAACTTTCAGACCTTGATCACATAGTTGGCTTATACTGATTAAATTTTCTGTGAGTCCTTTAACCAAAAGGACATTCTCCAGATTAGGTACTCCATGATTGATCAAGTCACCAACTCCTATTATTTGACCTTTAGCACCATCTCCAAAAGTCACAAACTCATCCTTATGAGGTTTCACATTTGTAAGATACTTATCTTTTCTAGTCATGTGTCTAGAGCACCCACTATCAAATTATCAATCTTCACTAGAGGAAGCTCTAAAGGATGTGTGAGCAATCATTCCAATAACTTCTGTTTTAGGCCTCCATTCCTTCTTTGTAGTTCCAATGTCATGTACCACATCTGCCTTTGAATGTTGATCAGGATATCCATGCAATCTGTAGCAAAAAGGTTTAATGTGTCCCCTTATACCACAGTGATGACACACCCACCTACGATATTTCCTCAGATTCTTAGGTTTCTGATGTGCTTGTGTCATAGAATCTGAAACAAATGTTGGAACAGGGTAGAGTTTAGAATGTTGAACACGATGCTTCAACATCGTCTTTCAAGTATAAGGATCAAACTCTTCTTCAGCTGAGATAAACTTGGTTTCGGAATTCTGTTGATACTGATTCTGATTTGAGTAGTCATACCCAATTGCCTTTGCCTTACCACTTGGTACATTCTCTAAGATTTCTTCAACAATTTATGTTCCTGGATTCAGTTGACCCACACGTTTTCTCAACTCATTCATTTGGTTATTAGCATGAGTAACTTCATCTTGAGCTTTTGAAATCTTATCAGCCTGTTCATTAGCTTCAGCTTGGAGTTTGTTTATAGTCTTCTTTTGCTTCTCAAGAATTTTACAAGCTTCATTGTACCTGGTGAGTAATTCCTTGTAAATGTCCACAAGTTCATCATAAGACATCTCATCATCTTCATCTGATTCACAATCAGTTTTACAGAATCCTATGAAGGCAGTTGCATGTCTTGCTGATTCATTCTCTTCCTCTGACTCTTCATCTGACCAAGAGACTGTTAATCCCTTCTTTTGCTTTCTCTGAAAAGTGCCACACTCAGACCTAATGTGTCCATATCCTTCACACTCATGACACTGTACGCCCTTGCTTTGGCTGCCCTTTTCCTCAGGTTTGGTTCTTCTCAAAGTGGTTGATTGTTTGTTGGTGTCGAATCTGATGTTCTGCCCACTTTGCCTGTTCTTACCATCAACTCTTCTCATTACCCTCTTGAACTGTCTTCCAAGCATGGCAATGGAGTCTGCTATGCTCTTTTCACCTTCATCCTCACTGTGATCTTTCCCATCATCAATATTTGAAACAAACGCAATCCCCTTGTTTCTTTTGTCACCTCGTTCGTTTAGAACATTTTCAAAGGTTTGAAGTGATCCAACTAGTTCATCCATTTTCATGGTAGAAATGTCTTGTGCTTCCTCAATAGTTGTAACCTTCATATCAAACCTCTTGGGAAGAGATCTAAGAAGTTTTCTTGATAGTTTCTCATCAGTCATCTTCTCACCTAGAGCTTCAAAAGAGTTTCCAATATCTAAAAGACTTAGGTGGAAGTCTTGAATGCTTTCTTCTTCTTTCATTTTCAGGGATTCAAATTTGGATGTAAGATGTTGAATCTTTGACAGCTTCACTTGAGTAGACCCTTCATAGCAAGTTTTCAAAATTTCCCATGCTTCCTTGGCTGACACACAATTTTTGATAAGCTTGAAAACATTGGCGTCTACTCCATTGAATAGGGCATAGATGGCCTTGTTATTGTATTGAGCTGCAACTTCCTCTTTAGTAGTCCATTCCAGTTCAGGTTTTAAATCCCCCGTTGAGGTACCTTCCTTGTTGGTAAGAGTAGGTTGACTCCATCCAGTCAACACAGCCTTCCACACCTTGCTATCAATAGACTTCAAAAATGCGGTCATTTTTTATTTCCAAGTATCATAGTTGCTCGCTCCGTTGAGCAAAGGTGGTCTGTTCATGTATCCTCCTTCCTTATCCATGATGCCAGAGAATTCATGCCCTGAATCTCACCTTAGAAACAGGCAGGGTGCCTGCTCTGATGCCAATTAAAATTCCTGACACGCTATACAAAATGTTGAACACACTGTGCTAAGCACTCGTAGGTGTCGAACACGATGTGCTAAGCACATTGACAGAAGTAATACGCAAATAGCACAAAATAAACAAAAGCAACAAATAAAAGAAACACAGTATTTGTTGACTCCTAGATCAGAGATCCCATCTCTCTCCCTTACAACCTTACAGACAGCAAGGATTTCAGTTAAGCACAATCACAAATACTTTTGTTTGGAGACACACTCCTAAAACTCAACACTCGTACCTACAGGCTTTGATTGTTATAACTAACAACCAGTCCTAACTCCGTACTCTCAGTAGGATTAGGTTTAGCACATCCTTTAAATAGCCAGTACACGTTCTTGAGTAGCAAGTAACTTGGGCTTCACAATAAATGAGAGAGATTCTCTACAGAAATATGCTTCAAAGAGATTCTTGATAAAAATATATTTGACAATAATCTGAAGCATTAAAGCGCCATGCAAGATACATGAGAGAGAAATGGATATTCCTTAAATAGAAAACATGCGCGCCTGCAGACTAGTATGTTGCAAGTGTCAAAGCACTTTGTCCAACATCCTGTCACAATGGTTTATCAACCAAAAATGCAGCCAATACCAAAGACTCAACAATATTACTATAAATAAAATTCTTGATTTAATATAAATTTAAGCATGAGAGCATAGTTTATTCATTGGTATAGTGTGGGTGAATTATTAACTCTACAATTTGTCTACTCTTTCTCTTTGGTTATTGTAAGTGTACAACATTTGTTTGTAATTAAAATCTATTTTCTTTGCTCTCCTATCCAACATCAGCTAAATAGATCGGTGACATCTTCTCTTCTTCTCCAAACCCTAAACATTATCTCTCCACAACTGTCTCAGCTAAATCAATGGCAGGACCCCAAGATCTCTCCAAAACCCCATCCTCTTCTACCAAGAGACCAATGGTAACTCAAGGTTCAGTTGATAAATATGTTGCGCAGTGCAAAAACTGCTTGAAATAGAGAGTGATTGATACGCAGGATGAGTTTGAAGAGATCCGACACAAATTTGTTCAAGAACCTTTTGATTGTAGCAAAAAGGCTAATTGCAGCTTTGATGATCCTACTGATATTGAAAAAGATTCTAGTCGGACATGGGCCGTTGACAAGCCTAGCATTCCAAAGACTCCGCAAGGTTTCAAGAGAATCTTGGTACTTGGAAAAGATTACTCTAAATTTGACTCTTACTACATCACACCTACAGGTAAGAAACTGAGAACCTGCTATGAGATATCGGCATATCTAAAAGATCATCCAGAACTCACTGGTGTATCTACTTCGGATTTTGATTTTACATCCCCAAAGATAATGCAAGATACCATCCCAAAATATATCAACCAGAAGGATTCTACTAACAAAAAAGCTAAGACAGCTAAAGACGTAGTTTGAGAAATATCATCACAAATTTCCTGCATGCAGTTGTTGTTGTTATTTTTGGATAGTGTGTTCTGGCGTACTTAAATCCAGCGGTATTGAAACAAATTTTTGCTCTACTGGTTTTTTGTAACGTATATAGAGTTTTCGTTGATTAATGAGAACACTATGAAAAAGATGTTTACTTTTCATCTAATTATCATTTTCGCTAATCTTATTTTGGGGGCCTTGATTTATGCCCCCACACCCTTTCTTTTATTTTTCATTTTAATTTTGTGTGTTTGTAGTGAATTCTCTTGAAAAATTGAAAAAGTAGGGGGACTAGACTACTCTTAGTTTGTTGGGAGAAATAGGTATAAATTGCTTTGTGTTGTTCTCTCTTTCTGTGTTCCTTAAAATTGGTTTTAAAACAAACTTTTCAAAAACATTTCATCAGAATATTAAGGATGTGCCATAGATTTTTAACAAGGCTAGAATTAGGCCCTCTAAAAATGACAAATTTGTTAAAAATAAAATGAATCCCAAAAGAAATTTTTTGAGTCACAAGGATCATTCCAATGTTGTTTGTTACTATTGTTGTTATAAAGGTCATACTAAGCTAGAAAAATTTTGTTACCTAAAGGAAAAATGCAATGGATTCCTAAATCCACCAATAGTTTTGTCACTAACCACATAGGACCCAATGAAGATTGGGGACCTCTTTCAAATGTTTAAAGTTATAGGAAAGAGTCTTGAACCATTGACGAGAGACACCAACAACAATGGCGTTCAAGACATACAAAGGTGTAAAGGGATGAGAAATGATTGAACTCAATACTCATGAAAGTTGTGGAGCTAGATCACCTCCTAATGCTCGATACTTAAGGGAAGATTCCCATCTCAACTTTATTCCTTATTCCTTACTTTGCATTTATGTTTTTCTTTTGTGTGGTATTTGGTCACATTCATAATATTTGTGCCTTGGTGAATAGATGTGTTTCATACAAACATATTTGTATAGGGTCATAAAGATTTTTTTTAACATCTTTTTGTTTGTTGTAAATCTATGACTTTAATACTTATTTTGGTTGTATGACATTATGGATATTTTTAATGTATGAATGGTTTATGCATAATAGTTCTTAATTATACCGTCTCGTATCTTGATGTGATAATTCGTCATTATGTTGATGTTTTACAATATTCATGCTTTGGTTTTGGTATGTTGCTCTACATTCCAATGTTTGTCATGATATTTGGTGTTCGTCATTGGACTACTTTTGCATATCTTGTACGTATTTTATTGCATATTAGATATAGGCTTAGTTAGCTTATGCAAAGTTTTGACAATTATCAAAAAGGGGGAGAATGTAAGTGCACCAGTTCATTCCTATATTTGAATAATTGTCAAAACTCATGAAAATAGAGTAGAATATATTTTGGGTGAATTAAACTTGCATTGACAGCGAAAAACCTTTTAAAACTATGAAAAATCAGTTTACAAGTCATTTGTATCGATACCAATGAAATTTGGATCGATACAAAATCTCTGTAAAATGTTCTGGCTGAAAAACATGTTTTTGTATCGATACAGCTTTATTTTGTATCGATACAAAACTGATCTCAAAGGGACAGAGAAGTTGTCATGTATTTATACATGTTGTCATGTATCAATACATGCTGGTATGTATCGATACAAAACTGATCTCAAAGGGATAGAGAAGCTGTCATGTATTGATACATGATGTCATGTATAGATACATGTTGATCTTTGTATCGATACAAGTTTAAGTTTGTAACGATACATATCAGTCAGTTTTCAATTTTTTATGCTGTCAAGTGTTTGTATGGATACAAATTCGATTTTGTATCGATACATAGCAGTAAAATTTGCTCCTTTCTATTTTCTCTATAAATAGCAACATGAGGTTTTGTTGTAAGGGTGAGAAACCCTTGGGAAAACACTTGTGATCATAATTTAGGAGAAATTTTGGATCAAAGCTTCATTCAACAAGAAATCATCATCTTCCATCAATTCGCTATCAATTGAAGATTGAGTATGGGATCAATTGAAGGTTGTTAGTGCGATTGGTCGATAAAGTTCGGTGTAATTCGCGGTGAATCAAAATTAGGATCGGGTTGATTTGCGTTGAAGGTTTGAAGGATCAACACTTAGGGAGCGACGTAATCAGCTGGACGATCATTACAAGGGTTTTCGGGTTGAAGACGGTGTAAGAATTGATAGTTGGAATCAGAGGTAGAAGCTCGGCGACGTGTTGAGGTTATTCGCGCAATTTTCATAGATTCGATATAGGTGAAGATAGAAGGTTCTTTCGTATAGTCTTGTACTTTGGAGTCTTGTAAATTGTGCACTCGTATCAAGAACCGTTTTTAATAAAAACGCTCGAATAGCCTGTTTGGTTATTTGGGGGGAGACGTACCCGGCCGACCGCGAGGACGACGCGAAAGCCATTGGGAACTCCCTAATCAATTGTTTGCGTCTTCTCTCCTTTAACTTTTTACTTTTCGCATAGCTTATTAATTTTGAATCAATTGAATTTTGTGATCGTACGTGTTCATCAAAATTCAATTGAATATTGCTTGAATTGTGATTGTGTAATACTTGATGTTGAAACTTGTTAAGTAGTTATCTTAAATAATTTGATTGCGAAAAATTTGCTTTAATCGATTTATCATCAAACGCTCCAAGGCTTATACTACTTTTTCTTTGATCAAGTGGGTGCAAAGAGACTACCGATCCGGTGGACTTCCGCACATTCAATTTGAATTTTTTTTTTAAAAACTCATTCCTTTAAAGGGTCACTTATTCAACCCCCCTTCTAAGTGAAAGCCAAGTAGTCTAACAAATTATAGGTATCTTATAATTATATCGATACACACTTCATTTGTATCGATACAAATGTCCTGAAATTTGTTCTGGCTGAAATTCACGTTTTTGTATCGATACAAGACTGCCTTGTATCGATAAACAATTGTTCTCAAAGGGACAAAGAAGCTCTTTTTGTTGGGTTTTTGTATGTTGGCTACATTTTGCAAAAACAACTATTAGCCAATGCTGCGACAAATGTTGTAGCAAGTGGAACAGCATTGTGTCATCTGATTGTTGCGCGCCAACACGCGTTATATTTATGAGCAAGATCTTTGAAGATTCTATGGAGTTTTATGTTTAACCTAGCGTGCTGATCAAGACGCGCAGGTTTGATGGGCTGTGAAAGGCTGTCTTGCCTTGGTGTATTTCCATAATTAATATTGATATATTTTTGGAAATAATATTATTGCTCATGAAGAATTGTTAGCTGGACCTGACAACGTCCAAGCTATGTTTTGAAGCCCAAACCAATGACTGCTCAGTGCTATATATATGTGAAGACACAAACCCTAGTTGTGTGTGGAAAACCGTGTGTGTACTAAAGCATGTGTCTTAAGGTTTTAGGTTTTCTTGTTAGTTGTGAGTCTTGCTTGTATCTGTTGATGCATGACAAGTTCTCTGTGTTATTGAGTTGTAACTGTGTACTTCTCCTAAGCCTTTAAGTACGGAGTAGGTATTGTTAGTTGTAACACTCAAAGCCTGTGGGTAAGAGTGTGATGTTTTCATAGGAGTGTGTCTCCAATTTGTGTGAATTAAATCCTTGCTGTCTGTAAGGTTGTGCCAGTGCGAAGATCAGTGAACCAGAGGTTGTTTGCGTGGAAGTCTTCAAACTGAGAGGAAGTGAGCAGAGGTTCTCATATCTAGGAGTTCCTAGGTAGAAGTCTATACGGGTAGTTAGGAAGTGAGAAGTGCAAACGAGGAGTTTGACTTTGAATTCGTTTTACTTAGTGGATTTCCTTCCTGGATTGGTATCCCCCAGACTAGGGCAAATTGCGCCGAACTGGGTTAACAAACCTACTGTGTTATTTATCTTTCAGTCACGTTTATTTTACCTGAAACGCTGCGTTTATTATTATTGTGTGACAAATGCTCGGACACTAGCTGTAACATTGTGCACAACATTTGTCTGTCTGGTTGCCAGAATTTCAATTGGCATTAGAGCAGGCACCCTGCCTGATTGGGTGAGCTCCAGGGAAGATATTTCTGGCTAAGATGGACAAAGAAGGAGGACTAATGAATCGACCACCTTTGTTGGTTGGTGACTCTAACTATGATGACTGGAAGTCTAAAATGACAACGTTTTTGAAGTCCATGGATCACAAAACATGGAGAGCTGTTGTTGTAGGATGGGAACCACCTGTTGTTACTACTGGTAAGGAAGGGGAGACTGTTACTAAGCTGAAACCTGAGGATGAATGGAGCAAGGATGAAGAAGCATTAGCCAATGCAAATTCAAGAGCTCTAAATGCCCTAACTAATGGAGTTGATGCACACATTTTCAAGCTAATAAAAAAATGCACTGTTGCAAAGGAGGCATGGATGAAACTCCAAACTGTTCATGAGGGCAACTCAAAGGTAAAAAGCTCAAGACTGCAATTATTAACCAGTAAGTTTGAGAACTTGAAGATGAAGGATGATGAAAGCATTCAAGACTTCCACATGAGACTGCTTGAGTTTGATAATCAGTTTGATGCTTTGGGAGAAAACCTCTCTGAAGAAAACATGGTAAAGAAAATGCTAAGGTCTCTACCAAAGAAGTTTGATATGAAGGTGACTGCTATAGAGGAAGCCAAGGACATCTCGGAAATAAAAATGGGTGAATTAGTAGGATCTCTACAAACTTTTGAAGTGATTGCAAATGAGAGATCTGAAAAGAAGACAAAGGGTATTGCATTTGCCTCCAAATCTGAGGAGAGTAATATGGAGAGTGACGACAGTCTATCTGAAACTATGGTGATGCTAGGGAGAAAATTCAATAAAGCTTTCAAGAGGTTTGATAGACAGGCCAAGACAAACGCTCCAGACAACAGTCACAGCATAAACAGGAATGCCAACAATCTGAGGAAATCAAAAGTAGATGACAAGACAAGCCAAGGCAAAGGAGTTCAATGTCATGAATGTGAAGGATATGGGCATATCAGGACTGAATGTGCAACATATCTTAAGAAGCAGAAGAAAGGATTGACTGTGTCTTGGTCAGATGAGGATGAATCTGAGGAAGAATCTGAATCTGCTAACCATGTAATTGCTTTAACTGGGACATGTACATCTGATACTGAATCACATGAAGGTGAGATGCCTTATGATGAACTAGTTGAGTGCTATAAGGAATTGTGGATTAAAAGCTTAGAAGTTGGGGACACCATGTTAAAGCAAAAGAAGACCATTGCTATGTTGCAAGCAGAGAAGAACAAACTTCAGGAAGAAAATTCAAGACTAGCTGATGAAGTGGAGCTATACAAATCCAAGATGGATAACATGAATAAACAGGTGAGAATGCTGAATACAGGAACTGAGAAGTTAGATGAAATCCTAGAAATAGGACAGAGTTCAAAAGATTCCAAAGGTATTGGTTTTAACTATCACTCACTACGTCATCAGAAACCTGCATCTGTGATGAAGTTTGTTCCAGCTACTACTATCTATGATCCAACTATATCAAGACAGATGCCCCAGCATCAGGTGAGACAACAGACAAGCAGATACAGGACCAAGCCAAAGAGAAGGTATTCTGGCTGGGTATGCTATCACTGTGGAAGAAAGGGACACATTAGACCTTATTGCTTCAAATTGTATGGATACCCTGACAATATGTATTCATCCAAAAGTAAAGTTATAGAGAAGAGTGTCAAGCCGGAATGGAAACAGAAGACCAATAATATGGATCCTATTCTAACAGAATCTGAAGGTGAGGAAGTTGCTCAAATTGCTCATACATCTCTGCGAGCATCTTCTGGAAGCGACTGGTATTTTGATAGTGGATGTTCAAGACATATGACCGGAAACAAAGATTACTTAACAGATGTCTTGCCATATGCTACAAGCTTTGTAACGTTTGGTGATGGAGCCAAGGGGAAAATCAAAGGCATAGGAACACTGATTAATGAAGGACTACCTACACTTGACAAGGTTCTTCATGTGAAAGGGTTGAAAGCAAATTTAATAAGCATTAGTCAACTATGTGACAAAGGTCTGAAAGTCAACTTCTCAAAGAGTGAGTGCCTAGTTACTGATAGCAAAGGTGATCTACTAATGAAGGGAGAAAGATCAAAGGATAACTGTTACCTATGGGTGTCTCAAGACAAAGCTGAGTTATCTACATGTCTAGTTACTAAAGAAGATGATGTGAAGCTGTGGCACCAAAAGCTTGGACACTTAAATCTTAAAAGTATGAAGAAAGCCATTGCTGAAGGAGCTATTAGAGACTTACCCAGACTTCAGATTCAAGAAAGAAATATATGTGGAGAGTGTCAAATAGGTAAACAGACAAAAACGCCACACCAGAAGCTGCAGCATCTGACCACATCCAGAGTGCTTGAACTGTTGCACATGGATTTAATGGGACCCATGCAGGTTGAGTGCTTAGGTGGGAAGAAGTATGCGTTTGTCATTGTAGATGATTTTTCTAGATATACTTGGATTGATTTTATCAGGGAGAAATCTGACGCTTTTGAAAAATTCAAGGATCTTTGTTTAAAACTTCAAAGAGAAAAGGAATGTGGCATTACTAGAATCAGAAGTGATCATGGTAAGGAGTTTGAAAATAGTAAATTCTCTGAGTTTTGCACGACTGAAGGAATATTTCATGAGTTTTCTGCTCCTATTACTCCTCAACAAAATGGAATAGTAGAGAGAAAAAATAGAACCTTACAAGAGTCTGCCAGAGTAATGTTACATGCTAAGAAGTTACCTCTCCATTTTTGGGCTGAGGCTATGAACACAGCCTGCTATATACATAACAGAGTAACTTTGAGAAAAGGGACAACTACAACTCTGTATGAGCTATGGAAAGAGAGGAAGCCAACTGTGAAATACTTTCATGTGTTTGGAAGCAAATGTTATATCTTAGCTGATAGAGAGCCAAGAAGGAAAATGGATGTAAAAAGCGATGAAGGTATATTCCTGGGGTATTCAACAAATAGCAGAGCTTATAGAGTCTTCAACTCCAGGACTAAAGTCATGATGGAATCCATAAATGTTGTAATTGATGATAAGGGAAAGAATGCTGCACCAGACGATAGTACATTTGGCACAGCATCTGACTTACAAAAAGAAACAGTAGAAGAAAGTGTCAATGAGGAAAGCAGTGATGCGAGAAGTCCTGAAGATTTGGCTAATGACAAAGGGCCATCTACTAGAATTCAAAAGTATCATCCTATTGATCAAGTCATTGGTAATCCTAATCAAGGCATCACAACAAGAAGAAGAAACAATGAAATATCCAATTCCTGTTTTATTTCCAATTTTGAACCCAAGAATGTCAAGGAGGCTCTGACTGATGAGTTCTGGATAAATGCTATGCAAGAAGAGTTAACTCAGTTCAAGAGAAGTGATGTATGGGATCTAGTTCCTAGACCAGATAATGCAAACATCATAGGAACTAAATGGGTTTACAAAAATAAGTCAGATGAGAATGGAACTATCACCAGGAACAAAGCCAGACTAGTGGCTCAAGGTTATGCTCAAATTGAAGGAGTTGATTTTGGTGAAACATTTGCTCCAGTAGCTAGACTAGAAGCTATTAGGCTACTACTTGGAATTGCTTGTGTCCTTAAATTCAAGCTGTATCAAATGGATGTCAAGAGTGCTTTTCTGAATGGGTACTTGAATGAAGTGGTCTATGTGGAACAACCCAAGGGGTTTGTTGATTCAGCCTTCCCAAATCATGTGTACAAGTTGAAAAAGGCATTATATGGCTTGAAACAAGCTCCGAGAGCTTGGTATGAGAGATTGACTGAATTCTTGGTGAATAATGGCTACAGGAAGGGAGGTAATGACAAAACACTATTTGTGAAAGATGAGAGAGGAAAGCTTATTATTGCACAAATATATGTTGATGACATAGTATTTGGTGGAATGTCTGACCAGATGGTACAGCATTTTGTTCAGCAAATGCAATCTGAGTTTGAAATGAGTCTTGTTGGTGAGTTGAATTTCTTTTTGGGTCTTCAAATGAAACAAATGGAAGACACCATATTTATATCTCAAAGTAAGTATGCTAAGAATATGGTCAAGAAATTTGGTATGGAAAATGCTGCCACCAAAAGAACTCCTGCTCCCACACATATCAAATTGACTAAAGATGACAAGGGTGAAGATGTAGATCAAAGTTTATACAGGAGTATGATAGGAAGTCTTCTCTATCTTACTGCTAGTAGACCTGATATCACATTTGCTGTTGGAGTATGTGCTAGGTACCAAGCTGAGCCAAAGATTAGCCATCTCACTCAAGTGAAGAGAATTTTGAAATATGTGAACAGTACTAGTGATTATGGCTTATTGTATTCTCATGGAAAGAGTACTATGTTGGTAGGATATTGTGACGCAGATTGGGCTGGAAGTGCAGATGATAGAAAAAGCACCTCTGGTGGATGTTTCTTCCTAGGCAATAATCTCATATCTTGGTTCAGTAAGAAACAAAATTGTGTTTCCTTATCAACTGCTGAAGCTGAGTACATAGCTGCAGGGAGTAGTTGCACACAATTGGTGTGGATGAGACAGATGCTGAGTGAGTACAATGTAAAGACAGATGCTATGACATTGTATTGTGACAATCTAAGTGCAATCAATATTTCTAAGAATCCTGTACAACATAGCAGGACCAAGCACATAGATATCAGACATCATTTTATTAGAGAGTTGGTTGAAGAAAAAATTATTTCTATTGAGCATGTTTCTACTGAGGAGCAATTAGCAGATATATTCACAAAGGCTCTAGATGTTGCACAATTTGAAAAATTAAGAAGGCGGTTAGGCATTTGCCTAATTGAGCAATTGTAGCAGTTAATTAATGGGAGGCGTGCAGCAGTTATTTTCTCCCTCCTCAACTGCTATTTGCACGCGAATCAAGGAAAAGCATCTCAACTTTCCTTAAACAAAACAATCACACACAATCCTTATTATTTCTTACAAACCTATTCTTATTCCCTCAACTGCTCTCTTGCCGTTCTCTTTGCTTATCAAATCATCTCTCACAAACTCACAATCTCTCAAACCCTCAAAATTTCCTTAATCATCATGTCTGCATCAACAAACACTTCATCTCCCACCGCTACTGATCAAACTTCCCCCATTGTCCCTGAAACCATTGCACCGGCGAATATGGAAGTTCAACCTCTTGCCACTGTTACTGATTCAAAATCGATCAAACAGCGTCCTAAAACGCTGGTGTCAAGGAAGAGGAAAAGTGTTCGTAAAGGGTCAACTTCCTCTGTTACGAAAAAGACCGCAAATTCAAAAGGTAAGAACACTTCTGCGGCTGTTCAACGTGTTGGTCTATCCATGCATGACCTATACTGTAAAGAAAATCCGTTCAAATCGACAGTTGTAGAACCCGATGTTGACACTTCTGTCAACAGATCTGATGAGGGTACTGTAGCGTTTACTGAAACCCTAGGTTCTGTTAAAGATGTTGAAAATGTTGTTAATCCTAAGGTAGATGACAAATTGGTTGCTGATGAATCAAATTTGCATGTTGAAAGTACTGATAATGCTGGTATTAGTGACAAGACTCTTGCTGACAAAGTTGCTGAGAACATTGCTGTAACAGAGCAGAATGCTGAGCCCTCTGTTAATGTTCAGAAAGCTGTGCCAGATGCTCCAGCATCTTTGGCACAAGCTCCTGTGGAGTCTTTGGTCATTCCAAACTCTCCTGAACCTTTAAGTGCTGATGAAAATGGTTCTCCCAAACCCCTGGATCAAGATGATGAGATTCAGGATCAAGATGAGACTGTACACATTGACCAAACTGATGTGGTCAATGTTGATGATGTAGAGTCTGTTGAAACAACTTCTGTTGTTGGTGTTGCTCGTAGAACTAGAAGCAAAGCTGTGAAGGATGCTTCTGGTGTTGCTGTTGAGAGTGCTAAGAGCACTAAAAGGAAAGATGTTGCTGCAGGGAAGAAGCCAATGACTGGCCCCCCAAAGTCTTGGAGTAAAGTAACTCCTAAGCCTGTTCAAAAGAAGAGCTTAAAAAGAAAGGGTCACCCCTCTAGTGATTCTGACTTGGAGATAGCTGAGACAGATGCTGCCCCATCTGGTGGAGCATCTAGAAAGACTGTGAAGGGTATGAAAGTCCCTTTGGATATTCCTCCAGCTCCTCTGGATAATGTTTCCTTTCATCTGGAAAGTGGAGCAACTCGCTGGAAATTTGTGTATCACAGGAGGCTTGGACTGGAAAGAAATTTGAAGGCTAATGTGTTCAAATGCAAGGAACTGGTTGATGTACTGGAATTTGCTGGGATGATGAAGACTGTGAAGGACCTTGGGAATTGCTATGACAAGCTGGTCAGAGAATTTGTGGTGAACATTCCTGAGGAGTGTGATGATCCAAGGTATGCTGAGTACAGGAAGGTGTATGTGAGAGGTAGATGTGTAAATTTTTCTCCTCAAGTGATCAATGCTTATCTGGGTAGATCTCTTGAAGACACCCCTGAGCTGGAAGTTACAGATGACACCATCTGCAAGACCATCACAGGTAACAAGCTGAGACACTGGCCTGGACTTCTGTCCTCTACAAAGCTGACCCCCATGTATGCTGCCCTGAACAAAATTGCTGCAAATAACTGGTCCCCTACTACTCATTCCAATTCTGTGGCCACTGTGCTGGGTAAGCTGATCTATGCTGTTGGAACTAAATCTCAATTTGATTTTGGCTACTATATTTATCATCAATTTTTGGAGCAAGCCAAATCATTTGCTGTTAAATTTCCTATTCCTTTTCCAACACTGGTGTGTGGTATTGTTCTGCAACAACATCCTGATATTCTTGTGAGCACTGATGAGCCTATTAGAAGGCCTAGTCCTCTGAGTGTGGATTGCAGGTTAATTTCCCAGCCACAAGCTGATAAGTTGGCTGGCACTTCTGTCCAGTCATCTGGTGGTATGAGTAAGCTGGAAATGATTGTTGAGCTTACAGCTGTGAGTGTGGATTTGGGTATGAAGAAGGTGAAGGTTGACAGGGTTATAGCTGCTCTGAAAGCTGAGGTTGCAGCTGAGGGTGAGACTCCTGCACAAGACCATGCAAGGGAAGAAGAAGGAGGTGATGGAAATGCTTCTGCTGCCGGTGACCCTAAGGAGGTGTCTGATGACTCTGTTGGAACTGCCTCTTTCTGATTGTAATTTTTTTTCTTTTATTCATGCACCTGAGTGTGCTTTATGGTCTGTAATAACTATATTTGTGGCCTCTCTGTGCCTATGTGACTCTATGTTCCATGTGAACTAATGTGGTACTCTCTGGATTTCTATATATGCCATCTATGCTATTTCTATGTTTGTCAGAATTTATGGCTAAAAAGGGGGAGTAGAATATGATAGAATGATGATACAGTAGAGTTTAATTGTTGAAGATTGCTCCTACATATGTCACTTGAAGTAAGTTCTTCTATGTTGTTTTCTATGCATGCCTATTTTGAGGGGGAGCACTATGATATGTTGTTGATGTGCATATGTTGAGGGGGAGCGATTCTATCTGATTATCTCTTCTATGTTGTGGAACTATTTTTATTCAAGAGTATGTTTTCATCTCTTTATATGAACCCACTATATATATGTTCTTTTTATCTGGCTATTTCTGTGAGGCTAGGCGTATTATGATTATTGAAGACGAATGCCTCTGATACTATTTACAAGTTATCTTTATTCAAAGAGTCCCCTTGGAAGTAGTTTCTTTATATGCCAAGATTATGTTTAGTTGACTTGGGAAGGTGTGTACCTATGTGAATTGAAGAAATTCTGCGTGTCTCTCCAAGAACTGGCTATAGATTGTTTTAGCCAAAATTTTGCCAAAGGGGGAGATTGTTGGGTTTTTGTATGTTGGCTACATTTTGCAAAAACAACTATTAGCCAATGCTGCGACAAATGCTGTAGCAAGTGGAACAGCATTGTGTCATCTGATTGTTGCGCGCCAACACGCGTTATATTTATGAGCAAGATCCTTGAAGATTCTATGGAGTTTTATGTTTAACCTAGCGTGCTGATCAAGACGCGCAGGTTTGATGGGCTGTGAAAGGCTGTCTTGCCTTGGTGTATTTCCATAATTAATATTGATATATTTTTGGAAATAATATTATTGCTCATGAAGAATTGTTAGCTGGACCTGACAACGTCCAAGCTATGTTTTGAAGCCCAAACCAATGACTGCTCAGTGCTATATATATGTGAAGACACAAACCCTAGTTGTGTGTGGAAAACCGTGTGTGTACTAAAGCGTGTGTCTTAAGGTTTTAGGTTTTCTTGTTAGTTGTGAGTCTTGCTTGTATCTGTTGATGCATGACAAGTTCTCTGTGTTATTGAGTTGTAACTGTGTACTTCTCCTAAGCCTTTAGGTACGGAGTTAGTTGTGTTCTTTAGAGTGTGACTCTTGTTCAAACAAACAAACAAGTGTGTGTATTAACAGTGCTGTCTGTACAGTTAGTTGGGAATTGAGACGGGGTCTCATACTTAGGAGTTCCTAGGTAGAGCAGCCATTGGTAGGGTCGTAGTGCAAAGACAAGTAGTGAGTCTACGTTGTGCTTTTCACTAGAACTATTATAGTGGAGTTCATTCCTGGATTGGTATCCCCCAGACTAGGGCAAATTGCGCCGAACTGGGTTAACAAACCTACTGTGTTATTTATCTTTCAGTCACGTTTATTTTACCTGAAACGCTGCGTTTATTATTATTGTGTGACAAATGCTCGGACACTAGCTGTAACATTGTGCACAGCATTTGTCTGTCTGGTTGCCAGAATTTCACTTTTGTAACGAATCATGCTTGCATGTATCGATACAATCAGCCTCTCTTTGGATCAAAGAGAACATCATGTATAGATACATGCTTGCACATATCGATACATATCAATCATGGTTTTCAACTTACTAGTGTATGTATCGATACAACTTTGATAGAAACTCTAAGTTGTATCGATACATAACTGAAAAACTTTAAATTTTGTACGCTGTCAGGAACTTGTATCGATACAAAGCAACACTTGTATTGATACATATTAGTTAAATTGTGCCTAAATTTACTCAATTATATTTTCTCTATAGATAGCCTCATGGGATTTTGTTGTATGTGTGAGAAACAATTGGAAAACACTTTTGATCAGAATTTTGTTGAAATTTTGGATCATAGAGCATTCAAGTAAAGTTCTTCATGTTCTTTCAATTCTCAATTACTTCAAGGTTGAATATGGGTTCAATTGAGAGGTTCTTTATCAATTGCAAGATAATGTTCGACACGGATCGTGGTGAATCAGATCGTGATCGGGTTGAATTGGCTTGAAGGATAGGTTTCTCATCGGGTATTCAAGAACAAGAGGTTTTTGAAGGATTGACGTTGCAACGAGGTAATCAGCCGAGTGATTGTCACGCGGTTCTTTGCAGAAGAACAAGGTGAGGATCAATCACAGTAACCGAAGGTAGAAGTTGCGGTATTCGTCGAGGTTCGCACAATTCGATCGTACCTACGCGGTGAAGAAAGAGGGTTGTCTTTTGTATAGTCTAGCGTATTGTATTGTTCGAAATTGTGCACTTGTAAAGGATTCAATCGATTTTCTATAAAAATCTCAAATCGTCCGTTTGACAATTTAGGGGTAGCCGTATCGGCCGAACGCGAGGACGACACGAATTCCACAGAACTCCCATATCACGTGTTTGCGTCTTTTCTATCCCTTAAACTTTTACATTCAATTTAACTTTAAGTTTGATCGCAATTGAATTTAACGCACACCAAGTGTTTGCTAAATTTAATTGTACTTGCTTGGTTTGCGATTTGTGATAATTGAATTGGTTGCTAGTTGTGTTGCGTTCCTAAAATTTTTGCCTTTATAATTGATTTGAAAAAACATCGTCTAAACTTTAGTTTATCGTCATTTGATTCACAGTGTAATACTATCTTTCCTTTAATCAAGTGGGTGCAAAGTAGACTAACGATCCAGTGGGCTTCCGCGCATAATTTTTTAAAATTGTACTTGTGTAACGGATCAATTATTCAACCCCCCCTTCTAAGTGATAGCCAAGTAGTCTAACACTAATTACTTAAAGACAAACTCAATTTGATTTAATTCCACCCTTAACAACTTTTTCTAAAACATAACTTCAAAATCAATCACAAAATTTGAGACATTTGCTTTAATATGATTTCTTTCAAAAATTACACTCATAAAACAACTAGTACTAGTTTCTATTTCAAGTAAATCAACTCAATTGAATAAAATCATAACAAATTAAATCCTTTATCAAACTATTCTAAAAGTCAAATTTTCTTTTAGATCTAGTACTAACAAGCATGGATCTATAACATTAAGGAAACAATAAATCAAAATAGAGCTTCCTAGTTCATCATCTATTTTCAGCCTAGTGAGGAAAAGAGGGAAAGAAATTTTCTTACCATAAAACTTGGTTCAAAAGCACCACTATGGAGAGGGGATCAACTTTGGTTCCAAGCTTTCCTCCTACTTTCTCTTAGATCTCTCACAAAATGGAGTTTTTTTATCCTTACTAACACTTAGAAAAAAAATGAAATGGAAGAAGAAAAAAGAGGTTTCACGTGAGAGAGAAGGAAAGGAAGGAATGAGTCTTACAAAACTTTTTTATTTAAAGACTCATGAATCATTCTAGGCCATTGGATTGCATAATGTAAAGTTTCAAGATCTAATCCTAACCATCCATCTCTATCTTGGTCACTAAGTTACCTTGCATAAAAATCTAGATATTTTGTGATCTTGCCAACTCATCTCGCTGTTCTTAAACAAGTCGTATCTCACGTAACGATAAATTTTTTCGAAAATAGAAAATTCTACCATAAACAATTTAATTAAAAGAATTCATAATTTTTCGACAATTCAAGCAATATTCATAGCCTTAATTAGAGCAGGATATGTTAAGCTTGTACCGAGTCCCTATGGCCCTTAGTTGGCATTTGGGCAGGATATGTTAACCGAACGAGCAAATATCGATTCTCTAACCCTGTAGTTAGTATTGGAGCAAGATATGTATAACACTCCATTTTCCATAGCCCAAAAGTGGGTCTTTTTTATAAAACAAAACAAAGACTTTAAAATTTAAACATTTACGATCTTCTTTAAAATTAAATCAGAGTAAACCATTTACCAAATAATGGTTGAAATGCAATGCCTCTTACATAAATCATTTTCCCAAATACATTTTTTAAGAATAAAACCAAACGCTATCTCTAAACAAACACAACGAACAATAAATAAGAGTAACAAGAATCTTAAACTACTACTCCTAAGCTGATCTTTAAACTTTAACTTAATACCTTTGGGTGACGAAGACCCATAGACATCTTCAAGCCTCGCCGCTTCTCAACGCGGTACAATTGAAGACCTAAAAAATGCTCGTAGAGGGTCACCAACTAAAAATAACATATAACCAAAAATACGCAGCGCAAGATACACAATACATGACATCATTTACACATTCATCATATGAATCACAGATCATAAAAATTAAGTGCATGAATAATCTATTAATGACACACAACAATACACTACTAGAATTTTCGCTTATAGTGAACGATTCTAATGAAGATTGGTCACTAAATCAATTAGAGACCGATATAGAGACCAATTAAAATCAATTTTAAAAATCATGGTTGCTAATCTGTTGTGACCAATTTAGTGACCAATTTATTGCGACCGAATTAGTGACTGAGTTTGGTGACCAAATTAGAGACTAAATGTAGAGACCGATTTAGTGAAAGAATTTACAGACCGATTTAGTGACTGAATTTAGAGGCCGATTTAGAAACAGAATTTAGAGACCGATTTAGAGACAAAATTTAGAGACTGAATTTAGAAATCAATTTAGAGACTGAATTTAGAGACCGATTTAGTGACTGAATTTAGAGACCAATTTAGTGACTGGATTTAGAGACCGAAACAATTACTGATTTTAATGACTGAATTTGTGACTAAATTCAGAGATCGAATTAGAGACTGCAAGCGACGTGACGTGCGACGCCTTGAACGACACTATCAGCAATTGATTTAGTGACCCGTTATTAGAGATCGTTAATGTGACCAATTTAGAATAATTTCTATGTTTTTTTGCGACCGATTCAACGACTGAATTGAAAATATGGTATGTTAAATTCGGTCTCTAATTCGGTGTCTAATGAGTCTAATTTTGTTTTTTCATTTTTCCCTCCATTCCTTTTTCTTTGTCGCTTTTGAAAGAAGAAAAAAGATCAAATTAAGGTAGTGTATGTTTGCACCTTATCTTCTTATTATACACTTTTTTTTTAATATATATCATAATTTTAATCCACCAATAAAATCAGTTTTTCTAAAACACATTTTCTCTTTACAAAAAATTGAAACAAAACTAAACAAAAACAATATCTTACCAAAAAAAAAATAGATAAAATAAAAAGATTATATAAAATTTAGTCAATAAAAAAATATATATAAAAAAAAGTCAATAAAAAAAGTAGGAGGGAGGGTATAATAGACAAAGTATAATCTTAAATTGTCAAACGACAAATAAATAGAAAGAAATATTTTTTTTTCTCAAACAAGGAATAAAAATGAAGGAGGGAGTATTATTTATAATTTTTTTACATGAAAGACAAAATATTACAATTTTTAATTGAAAGTCCTTAAAATAATTTTTTAGATCTAATTTAATATCTCTCAAATTATTTCATAGACACTAAACAATTACTTATGCAACTCAGAGGGTGTGGTTGAGCGGTTGGGGTTCATCCTTCCGTACCCAAGAGTCAAGGGTTCGATCATCGCCTTTGGTACGAAACACTTTAAATCTTTAGGTCAGTTATCCCTCCCTTTGAGGTGCCTCCAATCTAGCGGGGAATAGTCACTGCGTTCGGCGGTAGATACCCTGGTCTTGACCAAAAAAAAAAGAAACAATTATTCATGCACACAACAATATTAACATAGTAGAATAAAGGATTACCAAATACTTATCAAAAAAGAGTAATTTTAAATCAAACAAATCTTGTATTAGAACATTAATGGATACTCTTGATGAAATTTCTCATTCTTCCGTGCCATATTGTTCTTGTATTTTGTCAAACGAGTCTTCAATTATTTCTCCCTCTTCAACTCCCATCAACGGTTTCAATAAGTCTTCCACTCTTTCTACCTTTTGAAAATATTCATGAGTCTTTAATTTTTTTCTATCTCAGATATGTTATTTTACACTGCACTTGAAATTTTTAATAATTTCTACTCATCTTATTTATATAATTTTACCCCTTCTTAGAACTATTGTTTTTTTGATAAAGACTAAATAACTATTATTATATGTAACAAACTTTGTTTAGATACCTAAACGTAACAAACTTTCTTTTAAAAACAAAAAATTCTTTAAAAAAATAAATTTTAATTTTTCAAATATATATAGAGAATATATCTTGTGAGAAAGAAGTTTCTCATGTAAGAGTGATAGAAGTGATTATTAATTCTTAACAGACGAGATTAAAACCTTCCACAAAAATAATCATATCACTACTAGTATGTTAACCCGTGCCATGCACGGAATTATTTTCTTTTTAATATTATTTATAAATTTATTTTAAATTTATTTTAATATTAAATAGTGAATTTGAGATATTTTTTTGATAAACCAAAGGTACTTTCCGCACGTAACTGCAGAGATAAATCCACTCGAGATAACTGAAATCCATTTAAGGGATTGACCTCTTCTAACAAATGTTTCTCCATACGCACCAGCTAGGGATCAAATTCGGGGGCAAATGGTTAAGAGACCCGAATATCTACCACTTGTACCACACTATGTTGGTGTGAATTTGAGATATTATATCTTATGAGTTGTTTAAATATATATTGTTTTGACAGAAATTTAGAATAAATATATTCAGAATCATATAAATGACATTGAATAAAATTAAAAGTTATTTAAAAAAAAATTATTTACAAAGTTTTTTTTTTGACAAAATATTATTTATAAAGTTAAAAGTTGAATGTTAATAAAACAATTTTTAAAATTTAGAAAAATAGGAAGTACTAAAAACATATTTAATATATTAAAATAAAATTTTAGATTGGAAATTGACATTTTAATTTATATTAAAGAAAAATAATATAATTTAATATTTTGAAATTTCAGTAATGTTGATTCAATATGGCCTAATTTTTATATATTATACATTTAAAATGTGTTTGTTTTAGATATTTTTGAAAAATATTTTTGAAGTGTATTGTTTTTTGGTTAAAAAATTTTAGAAATAATTTTGTTTAAAAAAGTTTCAAATGAATATCACAAAACTCCCACATTGTGATATATTTATGGTCCCTATAATTATTCTCATAATTTATCTTTAATACATATAAATAGACAATCTTGCATATAACAAAACTAACACATTTTTTCATAAAAAAAACTCTCACATTTAGTGATCTTCCTAAGTTTATTGTAGATTCATTCAGTTTAATCTCATCAAACTACATTTTTTTAAACACAGTGTATATTAACATATATTTTTAAATTTCCAAATAAACAAAAATAATAGACAACTGTTGCGGGATTTTTGAGACATACCCCACTACAGTTTTATTTTTCATTTCCAAAGGAGGGGAAAAATTGAAAACCTTTAAAATTGAGATTCTAAGGTACGGGGGTTAGTTGCACTTGAGGAAGGTGTTAGCACCTCAAGCGCCCATGGTACTCCATGGTAACCTCTTATATGTTTTTGTGCTTTTATTTTATATACATGCTTTAAGAATGGGGAGAAGTTGTATAGAAGAAAAGAGAGAAAAGAGAAAGAGATTAATGTCATTTTAAGTCTCACCTTTTAAAGATTCATATAAACACACTAAACCATTCCCTTAAAGAGAATGATTGAATTCTTGCAATGTTTATAAGAATCGTTAAAATTTAAGACTAAGAATGATAAAAGTCTCTTGAGAGTAAAGTAGTAAAAATTTAAGAAAGTTTTCTTTCATAAAGTGAATAAAAGAAAAAGAGTTTTGTTCTTTGTAAAAAAGGTTTTTCAAAGTAACGTAACTATTGTATTGTAAAGTAATAAAAATTTGAGAAAATTTTCTTCATAAAGTAAATAAAGAAAAGGAGTGTACATATTTTTTGTTTGTAAAAAAGGAGTTTTTTTGAGAGAAAGTGTAATTGTTGTATGTAAAGAAAATTTTGTTGAAAAAGAAAGAAATTGTGAAAGAGTATAGTATTGTTATGTAAAGAGGAAAAGAATAAAATGTAATTAAGTAACTTAGTGAAATAGTATAATGACGTTGCGACTAGAATGACCCTACGATTATTTTTTTGGTTATCTTTATAAAATATCGCGTTTGGGTTGGAAAGGAATTTTGTCGCGAGAGACCTCGTAATCAATTGAAATTTAACTACGAGTCCTCTCGCTTGGAAATGAATTTATGGCATTGTGTGTGTGTAGTGTAAGCTAGGAAAGCAGTAAAACAATAAATAAAGTCCTACGCTATTACAACCCAATTGAATAATTAATATTTACAACCATATCGAATTGAGCAAATAAATAATAAATGACATAAATAAATAAATGCGATGCATAAAGCTATAAATAAAATAAAATGCAAGTGCGAAAAAATAAATATGAGAATGAAATGCACCTAAGAGACATGGTAAGAAGGAAGGACCATTTTGCACTTAGTCACAACAAGACAAGCATAGACACAAGCACATAGGACACTCATGAGAGGGGCAAAGAACAACTTTATCAAACAATCACAAAAACAAAGAAGGATCAAATAGCATGTGAGATTTATCATGGGTGTGCGTCTATCATTTTTTAGTGTCATGCCTAAGTGCAAGTGCAAAAATATTCAAGTCAAGAAACACATATATACAAAAAAACAAAAGCCATCATTCGAAAGCACTCACGGTCATACTAATCATGTTATATCAAGAAGCAACACAAGCTTAATCAAGAAGAAACAAGGAAAGAAAAGAAAACAAATACCAAAGTATGGATGCATGAATTTAGGCCAAAATGGCCCTTAACTTTTATTGCGAGTGTTAGAGCTCAATAATTTTATAAAGTAAAATATTGTCTCTAACATGCATTTTTAAAATGATGCATTGTCCTAATCTAAATGCAATGCATGTATGCATGTAGAAAATGTGAAGTAAAATTGTAATGTGAAATTATAGTGTGATGCAAAAATTTGTGTCAATGTCATGTGAAGAAATGCAAAAAAGGTAGATTGTGATGTAATTGTAAAAATGTAATAATGCAAATGCATGTAGGCATAATAAAATGTGTAGTGAGCATGTGATATGAAAATATCGTGTGACATGAAAAATGCAAAATGTGATGTAGTGCAAAAAAATGTAGAACTCTAGATGCATGTATGCATGTGGATTTTTAATAAAGCATGTTATATGTTTCAAAAAAATGAAATTTAATGAAGACATAATCATGTTATCAATCATCACAATTTATTTAAAAGATTCAATCATAGCATATTTAAAATTTTTGGCACTTTTGTAGTTTTTTCATATTTTTTGCATTTTAAATAATAATTAAAAAAGAAAGAAGTCATGATAAATAAATATTTTTTGACATCAAAATAACTAAAAGAAAGTTTTTTGGAGAAGAGCTTTTTGAACTTAAACCTTTTTCTCAAATTTTATATTAATGCTTAAATTTAGTAATTTCACAAAAAAAGATAACAAATTCACACATATATTTTTCATGGCAAATTAATCATTGAAACCTATTAAAAGAAGGTAAATAAAATAAACATAAAAATCATAAAAAACAATGAAACAAAAAAAAACAGGACAACAAAAAACGAAGTTGGGCCTAAAGCCCATACCCTTTCTCAGCCCCATTGGGGGCGCGCTGAGCAGTCAGGGGGGTGCACGCAGTAAAAAACAAAAATCATAAAAAAAAAGGGCGGATTGGGCTGAATGGGTAGTGAACCGGGTCAAACCAGACCCGGTCCATGCCCGGTTCGCTGAACCGGTGGGGGGTGCGCGAGAAGCCCCTGGGGGCGCGCTGAGTAAATTGATGTGGGGGGATTATTTGTGAGTTTTCTTTGCCATTTTTAGATAAAACAATTCTTTCTTCTTCTTTCTCTCTCACGCTCCTTACTCTCTCTTCTCTCTGTTCTTATTCTTTTTCACCATTTTTTCCCAACAAAGCTCATAACCCTAACCCAAAATTTGTTCAAAATCAAAATCTCAAAACACAAACCCTACTTGTTTCCACCCTCTAAACACGTTTTCATACTCAGAAACAACAAACAATCAACAAATCGTCCGGATCGAGGGTCTCAGATCCGAACCCTAATTCCCAAATCAAAACCCTAGATCCCAAAATCTAACATATTCATACGATTAAGGTTCAAATCGATAACAAACAGCAACGAAAACAACATATAATCATGTTTAAAACGGAAAAAAACAAAGCTTGGATCTACATATGTATGCTAATGAATGAGAAGATGAGTTTGGTACCTCTCCGGCCGTGAATCTTGGTGTAAGTTTCGTCTTCTCCTTTCTCCGTCCGCTTCCTCTCCGTTTCGATCTCTGTTTCTTTTCGGTTCTGTTTCTGCTTCTGTATCTGACCCACTCTTCCTCCTTTTTGCTTGCTAGGTTCTGGTAGAAGAGACGGCTTAGGGAGATTTTGTTTTGATTTTTTTTTTTTTTTGTTTTTTTTTTTGTGTTTGTATTTTCGGTTTTTGAAGGATTAGGAGGCTAGGGTTTTGTTTTGTTTCTGATGAAGATGATTCGATGATGTATTTGGTTGTTTGAAGGGATGTGTTTTTGGTTCTGTGTTTTTTTGATATTCTGTTTTTTGATCTCTCAGCCGCTCTCTCAATGTTGTTCTCCCTTTTCTGTTGTGAGTTCTGTTCTGTTTTATAGTTGGAGAAGATTAGGGTTTTGAGGTAAATGGAGAAAGGGAGCATAAAGCTTTGTTGAATCAGATGTTAGTTTGAAAATTTGTGTTAAACTAGGGAAGAAGACAAGAATTGTCATTGTAATGCACTGAAAAAAAATCAGAAAAAACCTTGGATCCTCTTTTTTTTCAAAAGTTTTTTGCTGTTCTGTTCTGTTTTTTTGTAACCGAGTAAAAGAAAAAAGAAGGAGGTAAAAAACAGAAATTACTTCTTTTTTGAAGAAAGGAATTTTTTTTGGATAATAATAATAGTGAATGATAATGATAATAATAATAATAATTAGACTAAATCAAAAAGGTGAAAGAAGGAGGTAAAAAAAAAAGTATTTTGAATTAATGATGGTAAAAAAAAGTAAGTAAATAAATAAATAAGGTAAAACTCTCCTTTTTTTTTTGAAGTAGATTTTTTGATAGAGAAGTAACAATAATTATAAAGGATAAAAGAAAAAGATAATAAATAGGCGGACATAAAAGTACCACGACACAAAAAGTGATTGAAACGAACATAAACAATACGACGGATGTGATGATATAATTTATAACGAAAAAAGTGGACAATGGATTTTAGGTCCAAAATTGGGGTACAACAGCTGCCCCTATTTAAGTTTCTTCACCCGGATAGATGAAGATTGAAATCTTTGTCTGGACGGGATTGAAGATACTTAAATATAAAACGTGCACCATTTTTGGACCTAAAATCCTCTAACAGTGTTTAAGATGCAAATATGAATGCATGAAATGCAGATGATCAGTTTTTTTGAATTTTTTTTTGTATGAATGTTGTAAAAGACAAACAAAAGAAGAAGACATAGTTAGGACTCCACAGGGGAAGAACATAACATTGCCAGACTAGGGAAAATAACAAGATGTGCCCCAAGTCCATTGGAAGAACGAACTCCACTGGGGAACAGAGTAAAGTGCTGGGGAGAATATTACTTATTATTTTGTGATTGACAGTAATGTGAAAAGAACGTTGTCTACCGTCCTACAAAGAGACAGATTGCAGATAAAAGACAATGTTTATAGAGAATAAGAGAATTGTCCACCGCCTGACAAGGACGGATTGCAGATAAAAGACAATTTCTACAAGAAAAACAGGAACATTGTCCACCGCCTTGCAAAGTGACGGCTTGCAGATAAAAGACAACATTTACTGAGAATAAGAGTATCGTCCACTGCCTTACGAAGAGACAGCTTGCAGATAAAAGACGACCTCTATAAAGAACAAGAACATTGTCCACCGCCTTACAAAGAGACAGCTTGCAGATAAAAGACAACGTTTATAGAGAATAAGAGAATTGTCCACCGCCTGACAAGGACGGATTGCAGATAAAAGACAATTTCTACAAGAAAAACATGAACATTGTCCACCGCCTTGCAAAGTGACGGCTTGCAGATAAAAGACAACGTTTACTAAGAACAAGAGCATCGCCCACCGCCTTATGAAAAGACAGCTTGCAGATAAAAGACGACCTCTATAAGGAATAAGAATATTGTCCACCGCCTTGCAAAGAGACGGATTGCATAAAGAAGACAAATTCCACATTACCTACCATCATACAAATGACAGCGAGTCAAGGTAAATTAAAGAGAGACATGGTATTATCTGCTATCCAATGAAGTGATAGCGTGTCAAGATAAAGGAACCAAATATTACTTACTATCACGCAAACGATAGTGTGTCAAAGTAATATGAAAAGATGAAACATTATCTACTGTCAACAAAATGACAGCAAGTCAAGATAATGAAACAAAAAGAATTATCTCCTACCATGTGAACGGCAGGGTGCCAAGACAATCCGAAATGATAGACATCATCTACTATCCAACAAAGCGATAGCAAGTCAAGACAATGACTAAATATTACTTACTATCATGCAACGATAGTGTGTCAAAGTAATATGAAAAGATGAAACATTATCTACTGTCAACAAAATGACAGCAAGTCAAGATAATGAAACAAAAAGAATTATCTCCTACCATGTGAACGGCAGGGTGCCAAGACAATCCGAAAAGATAGACATCATCTACTATCCAATAAAGCGATAGCAAGTCAAGACAATGACTAAATATTACTTACTATCATGCAAACGATAGTGTGTCAAAGTAATATGACTCCATTTAAAGGAGGTGATTCTACTGGGTACTTCAAAAGTAACTCAAGTAGGCTGATTTGTAAAAGTGTATGTATTTGTAAAGAGAAAACATTTGTGTGATCTTTGTGTAATGTATTGATAAGGTTCACTGGGGATAAAACCACCTGAGGAATTGTAAAGTGTATCTGGTAAAATACAAGCTTCTTGTAAGGATAGCTTGTCACTGTTGCTTTGAATTGGTGTCCAATCCGGGAACAAACCGGAGGGAAACTGTGAAATAAGACTTTGTGTCCAATTGAAGAATAAATTCAACTGGAAATTTTCCTTTTGTTGAAGGAAAAACTGAAACAACCATCATCCACAAGAGAAGAGTCTAGTGGGGAATTTTTTTGAAACAAGAGAGATGTACATTTATCTGCCTAAACTGACACTCTAATTGGAAAGAACAACATGCCCATCCCGACTCTATTTTGTAGACACAGACAAGACAAAAGAGATAGAAATATAGTAAATGATGTAATAAGGTATGAATGATGTAAATGTTCATGGCACATGTAAATGCTATGCTTGAATATATGAAAGTATGTATGAATGCTTGTATGTTATGAATGTATGTGTATATGTATGTATGTGAAACATCTTTTGATGGACAGACAAAGTGACCAAACCGGAAACACAAGCCAACGTCGCATCACTGCTTAGGATATCTCTTCAAAGTGTAGATGTTATTGTAGATGAAGCAAGAGAACTCTTCTTGGGAAGGAACAACTTCTCTGGGGAAATGATCGTTTAATCCGAAACGATCTGTATACTAAACTTGACTGTACAATATTGTCAACTTTCATAGGGGACGTATCCTTCTTTCAGCAAAATGCCCCTCATTATGCGTATCCTTTTTGTTGATGAACACCTGAGAGAATGGAGACGACTTGCCCCCTTGCTTCAGACTCTTTGCTTTAGTCTAAAGATCGTTGAAGAAATCGCTCGAAGAGCGTGACTGGTTGATCTTTTACATCTAGTGTAGCTTTTCAGGAATATATGATCTTAACACAGTATGCCCCAAGTGCTTGAACCTTGATTAGCAGAACATTCAACTTGTTTGCCCCTGATTGGCAAAACTCATATGTAACTTGCCCCTGACTAGGAGTGTCTCAAGTCAGCTTTGCCTTTGATCAGACCACAACTCAAATTTCTTTGATGTCAAGTATCAATTTGTAAGTAAGATTATTTCTTTTGAAAAGTATTTTTGATATAATGCATATGTAAGTTTTTTGAAATTGAATGTATTTTTTTGTATTTTTGAATGGAAACACATATGGTGTGTATAAACAGATAATTTGTGATTACTCAACAAACAGGATGAGTCAACTTAACAACAAATGTGTCGAATATACTTTCACGGTGAACCTAGCTTCAATTAGGTCTTTTGCATGTTATAACGTGGCTGGGCTCACGGTTTTCAAAAAGAAAGATTGTTAGGCTCAAAATTTATTTGGTCCCACCCAATCTTCTTGATGTCCTTCATTCCTAAGTTCAATTAATTCAATTGATGCACCCAGTCGACAAGAGAATTGTTGACAATGATGTATGAGGTTGACACTTTGGTAGAAGCTTTATTGATGTTCTTTTTGTTGAATAAACGTTGATGAGATTTCTTGAAGTGACAGTCACTTTTTGTTAAGGAAACTGTTCCTATTTTTGAATCACTCTTTGTTTGTATGGACTAGTTCTTTTCGAACTTTGAATCTGTGGTCCATCACGGTGCCCCTCTTTATTTTTATTTATGGGCTTTTTTTTTGAATTCTCTCTTTTTTGTACTCTCCTTTTTTGTAATCACTCTGTTTTTTTTGTATAACCTTTGTAAGATGAAAATTGTGACTGTCGTATGAATCGTTGTGAGTCTCATCTTTTGACAGCTTCCTTTGTCTGAGGAAAGCATTGTGATTAACCTCTAATTTGGTATGACTAGATGAATTGATTCTCTTGTATCAGGATGCATCATCAAATTAATTGAAATACTACCCTGCCCCAGGTTATGATTATGGGTTCAGAAAAAAGTAGAAAGAAAACACCGACTTCAGGCTCAAAGGGGCTGATTACGGATTATCTCCTTATATCTCCACTGTTTAGAAAGAGAAACAATGCCTTACATCGTCAACTAGGTTTTTCACCATTGAAAGCATATATCAACAAAAAATCGGTTATTTATTTTCATCATCCTCGCTCCAAGTTTGTAAGTAATAAAACAAGAAATGAGTGAATACGAATGAATTTATTCCAAAAACATGCATGTTTATTATATTAAAAGTACTTGACAAAAGACATAATGTTAAAAACAAACAAAATGCTTGATAAGAAAGAAATGAAAGCCTAGCGACCCTAGGGATGAGCTTCCTTGTATCATTGACTTCAACCGGATAAGAGAGAGTAGTAGCACCATCAACAACCAAAATGCAACAAATCACTCCATGTAGAACAGAGCTGGGTCTATATCCTCGAAAGAAAATTTGTTATCTTCGATCAACCTTTGAACTTCACCCTTCAAAGTCAAACAATATTCAATACTGTGGCCAGGTGCCCCTTGATGAAAAGCACAAGACAATTCGGGTTTATACCACCATGGTAATTTTGCAGGTACCTTAGGTGGCATCCTAGTCTGAATCAGATTCCTCTCAAGCAAAATAGGAAGTAGGTCTGCATACAACATAGGGATCGGTTCAAACTTAGGCTCTCTCTTTGGAGTAGTATCAGTAGCAGGAGTTATAACAGCAACATGTTGTTGTTTGTTCTTCTTTAGCTTCCCATTAACCACCATACTCACTTCTTGTTGTCTCTTTGTATCAAAGCCCGACCCAAATAATAATAATAATAATAATAATAATAATAATAATAATAATAATAATAATAATAATAATAATAATAGCAACGCCTAAATAAAATATAATAGTATCATAATAGATACAAAAAAAATACAGTATATATGTATATATATAATAGTAACATAATAGATACTTAAACAAGTAAGCAAGACACAAACACACACAATCAAATTCAAGACAATTATGAATGATATGCCAATTTCTAAGACTCTCTAGTATGCATGTGGTACCAAGGTCGAAGGTCAGAATTATTTTACTGAACACTCCTCAACGTCACTGTGCATAAGCACTAAATCAACTTCGCTGTGCATAAGCACTAATCAACGTCACTGTGCATAAGCACTAATCAACTTCACTGTGCATAAGCACTAATCAACGTCACTGTGCATAAGCACTAACATAAATATATGCATGAATGTATGCTCAAACATATAATACTCAAAGCAAACAACCACAACATAACCAAAAAATCAAAAGCACAACGGTCAAATCCTCATTCTTAAACACAACTATAATCACCGAAGCAAAACCTTAGTATTCTTAACCTTATAACAAAAAGTAACTTAAGAATTAAGGCCAAGCATGAAACGTACAAGCTGGCGGTCAAAATGCAAGAAGAAAAACAATATCTTACTAATTCAACACTATACTTAACCATAACACTCTCCAACACTAATTATTTACTTTTAATTGAAATGAAAGTTCTTCCCAATTTTTTTGTATTCATCAAAGAGTTTTTTTTATTCAAGGACTCTAATTCTAAGAGGTTTTAGACTTGGAAAATACATAAGATAAATTCTAAAACCCATCCTCTTTCAATTGACTCTAAAAACACCAATTAATTCTTTAACTATCAATTTTTTTGTTACTCTTATAAAAACACATTTTTGTTTTGATTATGAACAACACACTCTCTAAGTTTTCAAAATTTTCAAATACGATAATAACACTGATACTAACTACAGTATCAATTATAATGAGTATCAAATAATCACTTCATATGGCCGAACTAGCAAATTAATGGCTCTGTTATTGACCGAAACTAGCAACCACTTCATATGGCTTATTAATGAAGCAAGTGATGACAATGAATCTCAATACATATACCCCACCTAACAAAAGTGCATACAAATCCAAGAATACCATGTTATCACTCAGCCATAACCAAACCGAAAATCCTTCTCCCCCTCGAAACCACACAATCAGCATATTAAATAAAAACAATGCAAATCACTAAGAAAAACAACGCCGACTCTAAATCAGAATCGCAGTACATAAACAAAAATGAAAGCCAATTATATGATATGATTTACAATCATAGTAGTACATATAAAATTATTTATTCATACTAAATTAAAAATAGGAATCTTAACTAACTCGTTAGCTTCTTTTCATATTGCTATTTCAACACCACTACATAAACCAAAACTAATCCCTCACCTTAAGAGTTTCTGAATTCTTTCTTTGATCCTAGCTGCTGAATTCCTCCTCTTTCCCCTTCCTATGTGTGGCGGTTACTCACTCTCTCAACTCTCCAAATTTCTTTTATTTTTCTTACCTGAAACTGTGAAAGAATAGTGTGCTAGGTCTAAGGCTAATTTCCCACTTATAATTAATTAAGCCAAAAAAAATCTGATTTTCTTTTCTAATGGGTCTTACCCAAAACTCAAGCCCACTTCTCTATTTTTCTTTCCCTTATAATATTTTATTTTTCTCTACTCATTTATTTTATCTAATCATTTTACTAACATTTTCTCATACAATCCACTAACCAACCATTTATTTTAATTTCTATTTTTCTGCACTAAATTAAAATATACCTATATACTATTATATTTGAACTTCGTCTACTTCGTACCATATTTCTCAATTATTATCCATACTACCAATTATCCAATCTTTCTTATTCTCCTATTTTCTAAACTCAAATTTCATATTTTTACTTCTTTAATCACTAACTCTCAACCAAAAATCTACGGACACAAAATGACTTAACAAGCACAAATGTAGGAAATAATTAATAACGAAAAGAATATTAAAATTGGGGTGTTACAATTCTCCCCCACTTAAATAATTTTCGTCCTCGAAAATTCACTAAAAGATAAAATACTCCGGGTGCGACTCCTCCATTCTACTTTCGAGTTCTCATGTTGCCTGTTCACCTATAGATCTTCCTCATCCCACATTCACAGTAATGATCTCCTTATTTCCCGGATGCTACACCACACAGTGTTCAATGCACAATGCTAAAGCCTTCATGGTCTGATTCTCTTTTACTTATATACCATCAAACTGAATAACATGAGTTGGATGTGTAATGCACTCCCACAACCGAGGCAAATGGGATACATGTTCACCTTCTTGAAATTCAAGTACCTTCCGCCTCTGGTCAATGTAACTCTTTGTCCTTTCCTGTGAAACTTTCATCCTTTCCTGAATCCCCTTAATTTTCGCAACTCCATATTAAATGATTTCTTGTGTTCAACCTCTGACTTTTAACATACAAGATAGTACTACACAGTTCCTACCGCATCTCTCCTTTTATTAGTCTATCAACACGTCTCTTCGATATCTTGGTACATCTTGTACCCCTGGAACAATTACTTATACTACCCTCTTGAATTCCTTGTAGGATTCCTCGCTTGAGTCCCGGCAAACATGGCATCTTCCTCGGAATCTCATCATCTCATTTTGGCCTATCTTGAAGTCGTCTCTTTCGCTTTGCTTGATTCACACTAACCACTCTACTAGCCCCAAATTTATCTTCTGGCTCTCCTTAATTTTCTGAAGAATTGCCATGTCAACTACACATTGTTAGCAGTTGCTTCGCATACTAAAATTTGATCCTCGGATTGCTCAATCACCCTCATCGCTTCATCCATGAGTGCTGACTCACGAAATAACTTTCTACTTGACTCATCTTCCACCACATTATCTTAAAAAGGTGATAATTCAACACATAGTCGTAGTCTTTCAAAACTTCAATCATCTTCTCTGTTCCACGTTCAACTCCTTTTAATCAACCATATTCTTCAACACAGGTGTTTGCTAGAAACTTCCATCTTTGACCTATATAGATAGTGCCTCCCTACTTCCACGAATGCCGACCAATTAATTCTCAAGTCATCAATCTTTAAATATTCTCTGGTGACAACTTCATTCAGCTGTCGATAATTCGATCCAATGTCCAATGAACTTCCTCTCCTCTCAGCGGTGCATTCCTGCTGTCCTCAAGAACTCTTACACAACTAACATCGTCACAACTTTTGATTCTCTCTCCGCTTTCGATTTTTCAAATCAAGTTATTTGGGTACAAAACATCTTTTCCACTTACAACAAGCGTCCTTTCGCTGCGCCACTCTGATTCTTCTAATGAATCCATTCTCAAATTTATCGCATTAGAAAACTTCAACTTCAATGGAATTTTACTTGATGGTATAACCTCAACGATTCCTCTTACCTTTCCGCATACTCAGCTACATACATACTCTTTGTTTTAGCTCTATGAACTCCACCTTCTTCTATCTTCAACGATGCAGCACTGCGAACACTTGTCTGTTCTCCTTCAAGAACATCACTGCTTATCTAACGGCTTCTAACTATAAGTTCATACTCCTTTTTGGTTCGGGAAAATAATACAATTTTATCAAAACCGCAAATTGTCTCCATTGCTTGGTTTTTTCTCAACTATTGTTCTCTGCCGAAACTCCTGCACTTTGCCACACACTTCCCGACTTTACTTCATCTGAGGTGGTAAAGCTCTCTCCTCCACTTTTACTTGTGTCCATCTCCAATCCTCAACTCAGGCAATATCTGCTTACCAGAATTAAACTTCCTTTGAATCCCTTCTAGTCTGCGGAATTCCTCTACTACTTCTTGTCGATTCAGCAATGTTTGTAGAACTGCCAGTACCTTCGTCACCATCAGTGCTAGCTTCCCCAACAGAATAGAAGTTGCCGACTATCTTTCCTTTAGTCATCTTCTACTACAAAATAAGAAATTAGTTACAGACTTGGTCCAACTAGACCGACACACTTGATCTGACTAGATCGACTGCTCTGATACCAACTTGTAACACCCTCAAATCCCGACTGATTATTATTGATAGAAAATGATATTTATTTATAAAAAGGGTGTCACGTCTAAACTTAATGACACAATTTATTTCTTTTTATTCAAAAATACGCAATGGAAATTAAAATGCCAAAATGCTTCAATACTAAATTGATAAATAAATAAAATGTGTGAATAATTCAAATTGAAATTAAGTCTTCAATAAAATAAAATACAAAAAATAAAATTTTTCAGAATTTAAATTCTTTATAAGATTCAAGATACTAAAAGCAAAATAAGCTAAGTAATTTTCCCCCAACGTCACGGTATCAGACAGACTCCAGACTCAACAACTGAAAAGCTGAACAAAACACCGAACCAACTCTAAAATTACTTCTTTCCTGAAAATCTACGATTGTAAGTCGTAGGGTCAAACCAGAAGGGAATTAGTAATGATATTTACATAAGGTAGTCAAAGAGCAAATAATAATAATAATAATAATAATAATAATAATAATAATAATAATAATAATAATAATAATAATAATAATAATAATAGCAACGCCTAAATAAAATATAATAGTATCATAATAGATACAAAAAAAATACAGTATATATGTATATATATAATAGTAACATAATAGATACTTAAACAAGTAAGCAAGACACAAACACACACAATCAAATTCAAGACAATTATGAATGATATGCCAATTTCTAAGACTCTCTAGTATGCATGTGGTACCAAGGTCGAAGGTCAGAATTATTTTACTGAACACTCCTCAACGTCACTGTGCATAAGCACTAAATCAACTTCGCTGTGCATAAGCACTAATCAACGTCACTGTGCATAAGCACTAATCAACTTCACTGTGCATAAGCACTAATCAACGTCACTGTGCATAAGCACTAACATAAATATATGCATGAATGTATGCTCAAACATATAATACTCAAAGCAAACAACCACAACATAACCAAAAAATCAAAAGCACAACGGTCAAATCCTCATTCTTAAACACAACTATAATCACCGAAGCAAAACCTTAGTATTCTTAACCTTATAACAAAAAGTAACTTAAGAATTAAGGCCAAGCATGAAACGTACAAGCTGGCGGTCAAAATGCAAGAAGAAAAACAATATCTTACTAATTCAACACTATACTTAACCATAACACTCTCCAACACTAATTATTTACTTTTAATTGAAATGAAAGTTCTTCCCAATTTTTTTGTATTCATCAAAGAGTTTTTTTTATTCAAGGACTCTAATTCTAAGAGGTTTTAGACTTGGAAAATACATAAGATAAATTCTAAAACCCATCCTCTTTCAATTGACTCTAAAAACACCAATTAATTCTTTAACTATCAATTTTTTTGTTACTCTTATAAAAACACATTTTTGTTTTGATTATGAACAACACACTCTCTAAGTTTTCAAAATTTTCAAATACGATAATAACACTGATACTAACTACAGTATCAATTATAATGAGTATCAAATAATCACTTCATATGGCCGAACTAGCAAATTAATGGCTCTGTTATTGACCGAAACTAGCAACCACTTCATATGGCTTATTAATGAAGCAAGTGATGACAATGAATCTCAATACATATACCCCACCTAACAAAAGTGCATACAAATCCAAGAATACCATGTTATCACTCAGCCATAACCAAACCGAAAATCCTTCTCCCCCTCGAAACCACACAATCAGCATATTAAATAAAAACAATGCAAATCACTAAGAAAAACAACGCCGACTCTAAATCAGAATCGCAGTACATAAACAAAAATGAAAGCCAATTATATGATATGATTTACAATCATAGTAGTACATATAAAATTATTTATTCATACTAAATTAAAAATAGGAATCTTAACTAACTCGTTAGCTTCTTTTCATATTGCTATTTCAACACCACTACATAAACCAAAACTAATCCCTCACCTTAAGAGTTTCTGAATTCTTTCTTTGATCCTAGCTGCTGAATTCCTCCTCTTTCCCCTTCCTATGTGTGGCGGTTACTCACTCTCTCAACTCTCCAAATTTCTTTTATTTTTCTTACCTGAAACTGTGAAAGAATAGTGTGCTAGGTCTAAGGCTAATTTCCCACTTATAATTAATTAAGCCAAAAAAAAATCTGATTTTCTTTTCTAATGGGTCTTACCCAAAACTCAAGCCCACTTCTCTATTTTTCTTTCCCTTATAATATTTTATTTTTCTCTACTCATTTATTTTATCTAATCATTTTACTAACATTTTCTCATACAATCCACTAACCAACCATTTATTTTAATTTCTATTTTTCTGCACTAAATTAAAATATACCTATATACTATTATATTTGAACTTCGTCTACTTCGTACCATATTTCTCAATTATTATCCATACTACCAATTATCCAATCTTTCTTATTCTCCTATTTTCTAAACTCAAATTTCATATTTTTACTTCTTTAATCACTAACTCTCAACCAAAAATCTACGGACACAAAATGACTTAACAAGCACAAATGTAGGAAATAATTAATAACGAAAAGAATATTAAAATTGGGGTGTTACACCTATGTCTACCATGTCGGCAAAATCACGAAGCGCACTGGAAACCATTTTGTCATAGTAGAATGCATCAAGAGTTTTCAAGAAAATTTTAGCCATCTTCTTTTCCTCAAGAGGTGGGCTAATCTGAGCTGCAACCCCTCTCCATCTATGGGCATATTCCTTGAAAGATTCCTTGTTTTTCTGAGTCATGGCTCGAAGCTGATCTCTATCCGGTGCCAAATCAGCATTGTACTTGTACTGCTGCACAAACGCTTGACATAAATCAAAAAAGGACTTGATCTTCGAGCCACCTAAGCTCATGTACCACTTGAGAGCTGCACCAGTCAAACTGTCTTGGAAGCAGTGGATAAGCAATTCATCATCTTTTGTCAGAGCATACATCTTCCTAGTATACATCACAAGATGCATCTGAGGGCATGAATTCCCCTTATACTTTTCAAACTCGGGCACTTTGAACTTCGGCGGAAACTTGACATTCGGCACTAGACAGAGCTCATGCGCACTCTTTCCAAACAAGTCTTTTCCACGGAGAGTACGAATTTCACGTTGTATCTCATCAAATTGATTCTGAATTTTATCATTGTGACCAAAAGATACCACGCTTTCAGCTGGATTAGCATGGTAAACAGGTTCAGTCTCGAACTGCCTTACGTTCATAGGGAGAGATGCAACAGTCATCTCAGGAGACGGAATAGACAATACTATTTGAGGAACAGAAGTCATCCCAGGAGGTGGAACAGATGCCATCACCTGCGGAGCAGTAGTAACATAGAACTGAGTGTTGAAATCATTATGTTGAGAACTCTCGCCAAAATTGGCGGGCATACCCCACGGGTACCGTGTAGTTGCAGTGAGTGTTGGCATGCTAGCATAGGACAACGGAGCTGAGATTGGGATGATTTCTAGGACAGAGACATTCAAACCCTGTGTTGGAGGAGGCGGAGGAAGGGGATCCCTCACCGCAGTCAAAGATTCAAACATAGCCGTCAATTGGGCAACATTAGCTTGAAGAGAAGTTACTTGTTCTTGTAGCTGCTGGTTCTCTTGCTCAAGACCTTCCATTCTTTTTTTGAGTTTGCACAAGTGTTGTAGATGTGAGTTGACTTTAGACGAGAGCGTCAGACCACTTTCAAACAGGACAACTTGATTTCTGACAGAACAAGGTGTGAGACTCAAACTCTTAGAAATAGAACCATGAATGTAGAATGATGCATGATAAAGAAAGATTTGTTTGGACTTTGATTTTCAAAAGACTTTAGGATATGAATCATAAAGAACCTCATTTTTTGTTGATGATCAAAAGATTTTTTTTTTTTTTAAAAGCAACTTTTTTTTTGAATGTCCATGATGATTGTGTAGTTTATGAAGAAATTCCTCTAAATCCTTTGAAAACTAATGGAAAAAGTTTTTCATGAATGCATGGATGAATGGATGTTTGGATGCAACAATCACAAACATAGGAAAACATGGTTGGTTAAGATATCATGATGTTGGAGTCGAAAGGTGAACCCCCCACAATGTATGAACTATTGGTTTTCTTCTTTCGTAACATGGGTTCTACAAAGTTCCCAACGTCATCAACTTTCCTTCTTGAATACCAATGTCCACGACTTAACTCACGGCCAAATGAAATATCCAAGGGAAAGTCTCGATTGAGCGTGGTATCGCGGAGTCAACTATTCCAAGACTTTTACTCTCGGCTTTAGCTATCGCACCACGCCCTAAAAAAGGCCAAGATGGGTTAAAGGTGACTAGGTCCACAATATTAACAGATACATGTCATAGCAACAATCTACGTGAACCTCGCGTCGAAATGAATACTACAACATGATCCTCCATTGTGCGTGGTTACATCACATGTGGATATGTGCGGAGTTTTGCCTTCCGCCCACTCACTATGATCCTACCACAATCTATCTCAAGGTAACTCAAGCTCGGGTCAAGCTTATCTCACTCAAAAACCCCTCCACAATATATATAAAGCATGTAAACATTTAAAGCACATAGAAACATAGAAGTTAGGTTCAACCCTCTTAAGGAGAGAATTCCCCAGTGAAGTCGCCATTTTTCTGTTGCGGGATTTTTGAGACATACCCCACTACAGTTTTATTTTTCATTTCCAAAGGAGGGGAAAAATTGAAAACCTTTAAAATTGAGATTCTAAGGTACGGGGGTTAGTTGCACTTGAGGAAGGTGTTAGCACCTCAAGCGCCCATGGTACTCCATGGTAACCTCTTATATGTTTTTGTGCTTTTTTTTTATATACATGCTTTAAGAATGGGGAGAAGTTGTATAGAAGAAAAGAGAGAAAAGAGAAAGAGATTAATGTCATTTTAAGTCTCACCTTTTAAAGATTCATATAAACACACTAAACCATTCCCTTAAAGAGAATGATTGAATTCTTGCAATGTTTATAAGAATCGTTAAAATTTAAGACTAAGAATGATAAAAGTCTCTTGAGAGTAAAGTAGTAAAAATTTAAGAAAGTTTTCTTTCATAAAGTGAATAAAAGAAAAAGAGTTTTGTTCTTTGTAAAAAAGGTTTTTCAAAGTAACGTAACTATTGTATTGTAAAGTAATAAAAATTTGAGAAAATTTTCTTCATAAAGTAAATAAAGAAAAGGAGTGTACATATTTTTTGTTTGTAAAAAAGGAGTTTTTTTGAGAGAAAGTGTAATTGTTGTATGTAAAGAAAATTTTGTTGAAAAAGAAAGAAATTGTGAAAGAGTATAGTATTGTTATGTAAAGAGGAAAAGAATAAAATGTAATTAAGTAACTTAGTGAAATAGTATAATGACGTTGCGACTAGAATGACCCTACGATTATTTTTTTGGTTATCTTTATAAAATATCGCGTTTGGGTTGGAAAGGAATTTTGTCGCGAGAGACCTCGTAATCAATTGAAATTTAACTACGAGTCCTCTTGCTTGGAAATGAATTTATGGCATTGTGTGTGTGTAGTGTAAGCTAGGAAAGCAGTAAAACAATAAATAAAGTCATACGCTATTACAACCCAATTGAATAATTAATATTTACAACCATATCGAATTGAGCAAATAAATAATAAATGACATAAATAAATAAATGTGATGCATAAAGCTATAAATAAAATAAAATGCAAGTGCGAAAAAATAAATATGAGAATGAAATGCACCTAAGAGACATGGTAAGAAGGAAGGACCATTTTGCACTTAGTCACAACAAGACAAGCATAGACACAAGCACATAGGACACTCATGAGAGGGGCAAAGAACAACTTTATCAAACAATCACAAAAACAAAGAAGGATCAAATAGCATGTGAGATTTATCATGGGTGTGCGTCTATCATTTTTTAGTGTCATGCCTAAGTGCAAGTGCAAAAATATTCAAGTCAAGAAACACATATATACAAAAAAACAAAAGCCATCATTCGAAAGCACTCACGGTCATACTAATCATGTTATATCAAGAAGCAACACAAGCTTAATCAAGAAGAAACAAGGAAAGAAAAGAAAACAAATACCAAAGTATGGATGCATGAATTTAGGCCAAAATGGCCCTTAACTTTTATTGCGAGTGTTAGAGCTCAATAATTTTATAAAGTAAAATATTGTCTCTAACATGCATTTTTAAAATGATGCATTGTCCTAATCTAAATGCAATGCATGTATGCATGTAGAAAATGTGAAGTAAAATTGTAATGTGAAATTATAGTGTGATGCAAAAATTTGTGTCAATGTCATGTGAAGAAATGCAAAAAAGGTAGATTGTGATGTAATTGTAAAAATGTAATAATGCAAATGCATGTAGGCATAATAAAATGTGTAGTGAGCATATGATATGAAAATATCGTGTGACATGAAAAATGCAAAATGTGATGTAGTGCAAAAAAATGTAGAACTCTAGATGCATGTATGCATGTGGATTTTTAATAAAGCATGTTATATGTTTCAAAAAAATGAAATTTAATGAAGACATAATCATGTTATCAATCATCACAATTTATTTAAAAGATTCAATCATAGCATATTTAAAATTTTTGGCACTTTTGTAGTTTTTTCATATTTTTTGCATTTTAAATAATAATTAAAAAAGAAAGAAGTCATGATAAATAAATATTTTTTGACATCAAAATAACTAAAAGAAAGTTTTTTGGAGAAGAGCTTTTTGAACTTAAACCTTTTTCTCAAATTTTATATTAATGCTTAAATTTAGTAATTTCACAAAAAAAGATAACAAATTCACACATATATTTTTCATGGCAAATTAATCATTGAAACCTATTAAAAGAAGGTAAATAAAATAAACATAAAAATCATAAAAAACAATGAAACAAAAAAAAACAGGACAACAAAAAACGAAGTTGGGCCTAAAGCCCATACCCTTTCTCAGCCCCATTGGGGGCGCGCTGAGCAGTCAGGGGGGTGCACGCAGTAAAAAACAAAAATCATAAAAAAAGGGGCGGATTGGGCTGAATGGGTAGTGAACCGGGTCAAACCAGACCCGGTCCATGCCCGGTTCGCTGAACCGGTGGGGGTGCGCGAGAAGCCCCTGGGGGCGCGCTGAGTAAATTGATGTGGGGGGATTATTTGTGAGTTTTCTTTGCCATTTTTAGATAAAACAATTCTTTCTTCTTCTTTCTCTCTCACGCTCCTTACTCTCTCTTCTCTCTGTTCTTATTCTTTTTCACCATTTTTTCCCAACAAAGCTCATAACCCTAACCCAAAATTTGTTCAAAATCAAAATCTCAAAACACAAACCCTACTTGTTTCCACCCTCTAAACACGTTTTCATACTCAGAAACAACAAACAATCAACAAATCGTCCGGATCGAGGGTCTCAGATCCGAACCCTAATTCCCAAATCAAAACCCTAGATCCCAAAATCTAACATATTCATACGATTAAGGTTCAAATCGATAACAAACAGCAACGAAAACAACATATAATCATGTTTAAAACGGAAAAAAACAAAGCTTGGATCTACATATGTATGCTAATGAATGAGAAGATGAGTTTGGTACCTCTCCGGCCGTGAATCTTGGTGTAAGTTTCGTCTTCTCCTTTCTCCGTCCGCTTCCTCTCCGTTTCGATCTCTGTTTCTTTTCGGTTCTGTTTCTGCTTCTGTATCTGACCCACTCTTCCTCCTTTTTGCTTGCTAGGTTCTGGTAGAAGAGACGGCTTAGGGAGATTTTGTTTTGATTTTTTTGTTTTTTTGTTTTTTTTTTTGTGTTTGTATTTTCGGTTTTTGAAGGATTAGGAGGCTAGGGTTTTGTTTTGTTTCTGATGAAGATGATTCGATGATGTATTTGGTTGTTTGAAGGGATGTGTTTTTGGTTCTGTGTTTTTTTGATATTCTGTTTTTTGATCTCTCAGCCGCTATCTCAATGTTGTTCTCCCTTTTCTGTTGTGAATTCTGTTCTGTTTTATAGTTGGAGAAGATTAGGGTTTTGAGGTAAATGGAGAAAGGGAGCATAAAGCTTTGTTGAATCAGATGTTAGTTTGAAAATTTGTGTTAAACTAGGGAAGAAGACAAGAATTGTCATTGTAATGCACTGAAAAAAAATCAGAAAAAACCTTGGATCCTCTTTTTTTTCAAAAGTTTTTTGCTGTTCTGTTCTGTTTTTTTGTAACCGAGTAAAAGAAAAAAGAAGGAGGTAAAAAACAGAAATTACTTCTTTTTAGAAGAAAGGAATTTTTTTTGGATAATAATAATAGTGAATGATAATGATAATAATAATAATAATTAGACTAAATCAAAAAGGTGAAAGAAGGAGGTAAAAAAAAAAGTATTTTGAATTAATGATGGTAAAAAAAAGTAAGTAAATAAATAAATAAGGTAAAACTCTCCTCTTTTTTTTGAAGTAGATTTTTTGATAGAGAAGTAACAATAATTATAAAGGATAAAAGAAAAAGATAATAAATAGGCGGACATAAAAGTACCACGACACAAAAAGTGATTAAAACGAACATAAACAATACGACGGATGTGATGATATAATTTATAACGAAAAAAGTGGACAATGGATTTTAGGTCCAAAATTGGGGTACAACAACAACTTTGCATATCAAAAGCTCCGGTATTTTAACGTCAAAAAAAAAACCTTCACATATAGTGATGTTCCTATGTTTAATGTATGTTTATTCATCTAAATTCCATCGAACTACATTTTTTTAAAATACAGTGTAAATTAAGATATCTTTATCCACCGTTGTCCCACTTTGTTTGAACTTATTTCATAGTAATCCACGTGTTAATTTTAAAAACAAAAAAAAAACAAAGAAAAAATAATTCTTAATATCACAAAACTTTGTCCCCGTAACATAATAACTCAGGTAGTATGAGCTGAGGGACGTATGGGTTGGAGAGCTCAAGGGATCAATTCCTAGCGGGAGCAATTTATCTTTCCGATCTACCAAAAAACATATATCACAAAACTCCCACATTGTGATATATTTTTTGTCCCTATAATTATTCTCATAATTTCTCTTTAATACATATAAATAGACAGTCTTGCATATAACAAAACTAACACATTTTTTCATAAAAAAAACTCTCACATTTAGTGATCTTCCTAAGTTTATTGTAGATTCATTCAGTTTAATCTCATCAAACTATATTTTTTTAAACACAATGTATATTAAGATATATTTTCAAATTTCAAAATAAACAAAAAAAATAGACAACTTTGCATATCAAGAGCTCCGGTATTTTTACGTCAAAAAAAAAAAACTTTCACATATAGCGATGTTCCTATGTTTATTGTATATTTATTCATCTAAATCCCATCAAACTACATTTTTTTTAAAATACAACGTAAATTAAGATATCTATTTCCGTCGTTGTCTCACTTTGTTTGAACTTGTTTCATAGTAATCCACGTGTAAAATTTAAAAACAAAAAAAAAACAAAGAAAATATAATTCTTAATATCACAAAACTTTGTCCACGTAACATAACTCAGGTGGTATGAGCTGAGGAACATATGGGTTGGAGAGGTCCAAAGATCAATTCCTAGCGGGAGCAATTTATCTTTCCGATCTACCAAAAAAACATATATCACAAAACTCGCACATTGTGATATATTTTGTGATATATTTTTGGTCCCTATAATTATTCTCACAATTTATCTTTTTAGGTTTAAATATGTTTTTGATCCCTATAAATATTCCAAATTTTGGTTTTAGTCCCTCTAAAAATTTTCTTCGACTTTTTGTCCCTATAAAATTTTTCATATTCACTTTTGATCCCTCATTTTAAATAAACTCATAAGTAGAATTCATATTTTTGAATAAAAAGTTTGCAGAAAAGTTTATAAAATTATAATTATCTCTCCAAAAAAACAATTAGAATTTTTTAATAAAGTAGGAATTAATTATGATTTTTTAAACTTTTTGTGGTTTAAAATTCATATTTAATTTATGTTTTGTTAACAAATTCCAATTTTTTAGGGAGAGATTATCATAATATTTTTCACATTTTTACACAACTTAATTAAAAATATAAGGACTAAATCCAAAATTTGATATATTTATAGGGACCAAAAATATATTTAACCTAAAAAAATATCTAAAAAAAAAAAACGGGTTAAATATGTTTTTGGTCCCTATAAATATATCAATTTTTTTTTTTAGTCCCTCTAAAATTTTTCTTCAATTTTTAGTCCTTATAAAATTTTCAATCACCACTTTTAGTCCCTATTTTTAATTCAACTCATCTGAAACTTTGTATTTTTTTAATAAAATTATGCAGAAAATGTATTTATTCCCAAAAAAAAAATCTAAAAAAAATATGCTAAGAATGCAACTGAATTACGCTACAAAAAATATCTAAAAAAAATATAAAAAAAATCTTAGAGAAGCTCTAATTGAATGACACATAAGCAAATTTTCTTGAGAATGCACGAGAGAGCTCCGTGGAACTATCGTAATATATACAAAATAGAGATATCCTAATTTTAATCCCCCAATAAATTTCTATTTTTTTTTTTTTGCACACACACTTTCTCTTTACACACTTTCTCTGTCAAAAAAACTAAAACCACCAAATAAAAAATTGTAACAAACTTTTAGTTTTTGGTGCAAAACTTATAACAATTTTTATGTAAAAAAAAAAACAAACAAACTTTGTTACAAAATATTAGAAAGAAAGGTATAATAGGTAAAATATAACCTAAATTGTCAAAACGACAAATAATTATAAACAAATATTTTTTTCAGAACGACAAATAAAAAAGAATGGAGAGAGTATTAAAGCACATTTGAAAATAATCAAAATTTACCGAAAACAATATATGTCACCAAACGAATTTATGATTAATTTTATCAATGTGAGTAATAATGACAAAACATCGGTCTATTAAACTAAATGACAAAATTGAATAAAATTGTCAATAAATTTGTTGTTTGACGATCATAAATTTGTCTAATCTTTCTTAATTTTTATATTGGTATTCATATATTTGGTTGTGGATAAATCAGCTTCATCAGGATAAACTCTCTTAACTGATATACCATTAACTTGTCTACGACATCTAAAACAGTTCTATCTTTGACCTTCTCTTCAACTGTTTCATCAAACTTTGTTATAAGATCTTGTGAATCGCAATGATAAAATATTAGAACATATAAAATATGAATTGCACAGATAAAAATTAGAAAAATATAAAGTATGAATTGCAATGATAAAAAAATAGAAATATAGAGTATGAAATTTATTAGTAAACAAAATTATTGATAGTATCATAGTAATAAGTCAAGAAGAAAAAGTTAATCTATAGATTTAATAAGTTAAGATCAAATAATAATCTATGAAAAAAAAAATTAAATGAAAATTTTCGGTGCTTACCGTGGAACTACTTTGATGTATGTCTTTGACTCTGCTTGCATTAGTACTCTGTGCCATGATCTTCTTATATATTATGTTTTTGACACGACTGATACCACCAAACACCATCATCAATATATTTGATTTCAACCATAATTATAAACATTGATTCATACAATTTATTCACAGTGATATTTGTCAAACTGTTTTAGTAAAAGAAATAATAATAATAATAATAATAATAATAATAATAACAACAACAACAACAATAATAATAATAATAATAATAATAATAATAATAAAATACCCATAAATTGTAAAAGAAAATTGTCTTACTTGTTGAAATTCTAGAAGTGTCTCAATATTTCTCATTGGTGTGATTTTAAGTAGATCGTGATGGAAAACCTTGGAGATGAACTGAAACTTGTATAAGAGAATCATTCTTTTCATAAGTTCTAAAAAAAATTGAAAGAAAAAATTAATAAACAATTACATATATGCATAACTGAAAATTTCTTAAATGTAATTTATAATTGATATAATAATAGAATCATACATCAATTTTAACGTCGCAGCTTCGGGAAATCTGGATTAAACATGAGCCACGAACAATCTAAACTAATGTTTAAATTCTTTGACCATGAATGTCATGTGTTTCTCACGATGAATGTATTTTCTATATATAGTTAAATTATATTCGGACTTGTTATGCTAGAGTGGAAACAAATTAAGTTGTTGTTAATTATCCGTAAATTATTATTTTTTGTTGTTATCTATAATTTTTATTTTAATTGTTTAAGTTAATTGAAAAAATCTTTACAAAAAAAAATTAGTGAAACTCTAATTGAATAACACCTAAGCAAATTTTTCTAAGAATGCAACCAAATTATGCTAAAAACAATATCTAAAACAAATATAAAAAAATCTTAAATAAGCTCTAATTGAATGCCACGTAAGCAAATTTTCCTGAGAATGCACGAGAAAGCTCCGTGAACCTATCGTAATGTATATAATAGAGATTTCATAGGATTTCCCACAACCGCTTAACTATATACTCCTTCCGTTTCATTATAAGTACTCTTGACTAAAATCACGCTTATTAAGAAATGTTGATAATATAATTATTGTGTCTAATTGATATGTAAATTTTACCAAATTGTCCTTTGTTTGTATGTGTAGAAATTTGACCTTTTATATTCTAATGCAAGTTAGTAGTAATAATTAGGGGTATGTATAAGTAGTAATTTGCAAATGAGCTTATATTTTAGGACTAGACTTTTTTTAAAAGGGTGCTTATATAATGGGACGGAGGGAGCACATGTGATTCATCTCTTTTCAACACCCATTACCTACGATGCAATCCAATCAAATTGAATTGAACAACACAAATATTATATTAATATTTTATTTATTAAGAGTTTCATTAATATTCAAAAGTCGATTCTGCCTCTTTCACCGTTTTGAATAAAACTAGTAATGAAAAGAAAGTAATGAAAATAAAAGAGAAAAAAAAGTAGCACAAAACGGTGGAAGAAAATAGGGAAAGAGGGAGACGAACAAGAATTGGGAGCACAAAAGTGCACGCGGGAAGATTAGCGAAGGTGATGTGTGTTGAAAAAATGAATAACGTGAATATAGCTAATCGGTTGTGGGGATCCTACGAAATAGGTGACATGATTATTTTTGTAGAATGTTATAATGTCATCTGGTTAATTTTAATCTAAGGTTATCACATGTATTTTTTATTTATATTTAAGTTTCTTTTTTACAGATATATAGAGAAGAACGGTCCAACATTTTTTGTCAATCCTCCCCTCCTCTTATTAAAAAATTGAACCAAACATAAAAATTTAAAATATTCCCTCCCTTCCAAAAACCCCGAACCAAACAGGGCTTAAGTACTTCTTCTTTTTTCAACATTCACATTAGAAACTTTTGTTGAATTATCTATTGTTTACTTTACTCATAAAATTTTTAGTTCTCTTGTTTGTGTAATATTAATAAGTTAGACAGGAACTTTTAAGTAATACTAATAACTTAGATAGGAAAATAACTTACAAGTTTTTTTTTTTTTAAGAAGTTAAACTAATCTACCTAAATTGTCACCGGAGAGAATCGAACCTAAGACCTCGAGGAGGAGCATACTCCCAAATCCCAAGCCAAAACTACCAGGCCAACCCAAGTGGGTTAATAACTTACAAGTTTACCTAAAGTACTTCTTTCCTTGTGAGAATAACTTATGTAATAGTTGAGGAGTTGTTTATATAATATTTCATTAAGTTCATATTTCACTTCATCATGATGATATTATATAATAAATGAATTAGATTATTAGTAACATTGATTGATACACATACACAACAAATTGCAGAAAGAAACATAATCGAAAGATACAAAATTGAAGAAAATAACACATATGAATGTAAAAAAGTATTGAGTTTTTTAGTTAATTATCTTTTTTTTACTAAGTATTGAGTATTTAGTGAAATATATATTTTACTATTTTAATTTTGTTGGTTGAAAGTTAAAAAAAATATTTCATTTTATCGGGAAGGTTCACAGACTAAAAATATAGTAATTTTTGATCTTTAAATCAGTCTCTAATTATCAGTTTTTGAATTGGTCACTAATAATCAATATCTAATTCGATCACCAATATAATTATAGTAATTATTGCTCTCTAAATCGGTCACTAATATAAATATAGTAATTATTGGTCTCTAAATCAGTCACTTATTATTAGTCTCTAAATCAGTCACCAATATAAATATAGTAATTATTGGTCTCTAAATCGGTCAATAGTTATTAGCCTCTAACTCGGTCACTAATATAAATATAGTAATTATTGGTCTCTAAATCAGTCACTAATTATTAGTCTCTAAATCGGTCACTAATATAAACATAGTAATTATTGGTCTCTAAATCGGTCACTAGTTATTAGTCTCCAAATCGGTCACTAATATAAATATAATAATTATTGGTCTCTAAATCAGTCACTAATTATCTGTCTCTAAATCGGTCACATAATAATAAATATTTTGGTCTCTAAATTGATCACTAATTATCTGTCTCTAAATCGGTCACTAATATTATCTTAGTGACTGATTTACGACCAAAATATTTATTATTATGTGACCGATTATTCGGTCTCTGTATCGGTCGCTATATTATATTAGTGACCGATTTAACAACCAAACATTTTTTTTACTTTGAACTCATAATTTTGCTTTCTAATTCAGTCTCTATAATGACCAAAACAATTTGTCGCTAAATCAGTCTCTAAATACAATATTTCTAGTAGTGATATTCGGATGCACAATTAGCCTATCAATGCAGACTCTATATGAAATGCAATCCCAATAGGTCCATCCCTGTAGTACCCCAATTTTGGACCTATAAATCCAATTTGCATTTTCATGCATAAAAATATACAAAATATATTTTATTTCTTTTCATGCATTTTTCTTTCATTTTTCATATTTTTAACATTTTTCTTAAATTTTCTTTTATTTCTAAATATTTCATTTTTATTTCACTTTATTTTAAATAGTTCGCATTATAGCGTAAAAGTCCAAAAATATCAAAAAATAGTCTTTTTCTTAATTTACGTACAATTTATATTTAATTAATTTCTACATATTTCTAAATATCAAAAAGATTTACATTTTATTATATTTTATCAGATTTTATTTCAGGTGGCTTCTAAGGTGAGGGCTCTATTAAGTCCCTCACCGGTGAAGCACTCTATTTCAACTTATTTCATCTTAACTTTTTTTCTATCTCAAATTTTACCAAAAATAATAAAAATCATATCCTTCCACCTCACTATCTCTATTTCATTTTCATTTACCATTTATTTTATTTACTCTTTTCCATAATATTACACAAATACCATTTACCCTAATTTTCTCCTATAAATATAAACCTCACATCACTCAATCATGAACAAATCAATTTTCACAATTCCCCATAAAGGAAAGTTCAGAGCACAAACTTCAAAGCATATCAGAAAAAGTTTTCCAGCGCCAGAAAACCACCTCTGGTCGCCGGAAAACTCAACCACCACAACCCATTTTTTAAAACTCATCCAAATGGAAATCTAAAAACCACCATTAGCTTCCAAATCATCTCTACATCACAGATCCATCGTCAATTTCATCAAAAAACGACCCAAAAACGGCGGGAAACCACCGGTTCCAAACCACCCTCGCCGGAAAATTCAATTACCCAAAAACCATCCAAAATCAACAATCAAATACTCGATCTCTATAGTTCTGACCCTCCTGAACACCAATCTGCAATTCTTTTTGTCAAAAAACCACCAGAAAGCAGTGCATCGGAGCTCCATAGTCACGAAAAAACCAAAAACTCCGAATCGACCATTTCGCTCACAATCGAAGGTAGAAAACGGTCGATTTGTGCTTCTGGAATATCTATAAACTATTTTCGATCATTTTTTTTACTTGTTTTCATGTGAAAATCATTTTTGAAATTTTGGATTCAAACTTGAGTGGTATTTTTCTCGTTGTATGTGCACCGATTGAGAAAACTTAACACATATTCGTGATCTACATGGAGAGTACTATCAAATCGACTATTCGTTTGTGAGATTCGGTGACCGTTTGAGATTGATGTGTTTGAGTGAAGCTTTGTTAATGGTGGTTTTCTTCATACGCGGTTCTGCGAGTTTTCTGAAGAAGGAGGTTGAAGAAGATGATTCCAGTGACACGTTTCAGCTGCTCGTTGGTCCAAATAATTACTCGCGCGCCCCCCAATTTTCTGTGCGCGCCCCCCACCGGTTTGCTTTATTGTGAACCGATTTTGGTTTTCGGTCTGGTTGGACCGGTTGGTTTGCTTGTCTGGGCTGATTTGTGATATTGGATTGGGCCAGCTTTGCTGATTTTTTCTGTTCTTATTTTCTGCACTTCCCATTTCAGATTTGCATCTATTTTAATCTCTTAACTCATTTGCATACATTTTTTTTATAGCTTATTTGAATAAGTGATTTTGGGACAATAGCTTATTTAAGCTTATTGAGTCCAATTTTTTACATTAATATTTAGGGATTTATTTTGAGACTTATTTTTTATTTTAGCTTTTTCTTTTTAATTGCTTATTTTGATTGTTTGTTAATGTTAGCTTATTCCATAAGTGGTTTGTTTGAGACAATAGCTTATTTTAAGCTTATTGAGTTTGAACTCTTACACTAATATTTTAAAGACCTCTTTTAGGGTTAAATTTTAATTTCTAAGTTTCATTGATATGTTTTGTTCTTGCATATGTTCGATTATTATTTTTTTTGCTCTTTTCATGATATATGTCTCATATTCACATTTTTGCATCATAGTTTACATTACATTTTCATGCCAATTTACATGACATCTACATTCTACATTTTTTTACATTGCACTACATATTTTTACATGACATTTCACACTACAACTACACTTTTTTTTTACATGCATACATGCATTTGCATTTAGATTAGGACAATGCACCATTTAAAATGCATGTTAGAAATAATTGAGCTCTAGCTTTAGCATTAATAATTAAGGACTTTTTTTGGCCTAAATTCATTTCTTTCATTCTTGTTAAAAGCTGCCTAATAGATTAGATGATGCTGAAATCAGTCTTTGCGTTGGGACAGCTGATAAAAGGGTTGTTAAGTTTGTCTGGAAATTTAGAAAGTTATTGGATGGTTACAAGCAAGAACTCAGACAAGCTCAGAGGGTCGTCGTTTGATTTTTCCTGTCTTTGTAATGGTGATGTAATATGCAAGGCTTGCAGCAATTTATTGCACTCGCAATACTTGTAGTTTATTTTTATGTTTACCAAGGCTTGTAATAATGATTTTCTCTACTTATGAATGATTATGATGACTTTTGAGTACCAATGCTTGTATTTACTTTCAAATATTAATGATTATGAGATTTGAAGATACTTTTCGTTCGAAGTTGTTATACTATACGGTGTTTCTAAAAGTGCTAATTCGCGTTTGGCTTATGTTCCGAAGTGCTTATGACCATTACATATCACAAGTTCCCTAAAATAAAAATAAAAATAAAAATGCATACACATATATATATTTGCATACATTCATTTAATGATCAAAAATCTCATTTTCACTCACTCATTCCAACAGCTACCTTCCCGGCACCATTATTTTACAAGAAGAGTTGCTCATCATATTATGGACAATTGGCAAGAGAAGCACGACGCGCTCCAGGCTGAGGTCACCCAGATGGGTGGACAGGTAACCCAATTGGGTGGAAAGCTAGATCAAGTCCTTGAGATGTTGACTAATTTGAATATGCATCCAAGGATGGTTGAGGTACCTCCACCCGCAGCTATGGTTACTCAGGGAATTGTATTGACTGGTTATGACTGGCCTACTTATGGTTTGCCTAAAGGTTATGTTCCACAAGGATATGTAGCGGCGACTTTTGCTCCACTTGTGGAAACCCCTGCTATGGTTACTGTCGTGCCACAGGTGATTGATTTGAATCAAGAGGCATTCGAGGATCCTAGAGATGCTTAACAGGGTCCCGGACCTTATGGGCCTAGATTTGCTCATCATGGACCTGTGCATCCAGTTGAAGAACCAAAAGTTGATACTGATCCTCAGTTAGAACATAAATACCAAGCTCTAGAAGAGAGACTGAACTTGGTGGAAACAGGTAATGATCCGTTGGATTTCTCAAAGATGTACTTGGTTTCCGATGTGGTGCTCCCACCAAAATTCAAAATGCCTGATTTCGAGAAGTATAAGGGTTTGAGTTGCCCGAAGAATCATCTAGTTATGTATATCAGAAAAATGGCCTCTTAATCTCATGATGACAAGCTGATGATACACTGTTTCCAGGACAGTCTTGCTGATGTACCTCTTAACTGGTATATGCAGCTCGAGGGGGGTCGTATCCAGTCATGGAAGGATTTGGCCAATGCTTTCCTCAAGCAATACCAATATAATATGGATATGGCTCCAAGCCGCACTCAGCTCCAAAATACCACTATGAAGGAGGGTGAATCTTTCAAGGTGTATGCTCAAAGATGGAAAGCCTTAGCTTCCCAAGTACGTCCTCCGCTCTTGGAGACGGAACTTGTGGACATGTTTACCAATACTCTGCAAGGGACTTACTTTTCCGATTTTGCCGAGCTGGTCCGAGTTGGTGAAAGGGTCGAAATGGGGATCAAGAATGGGAAGATTTCATCTGCTGCTAGTTCACAAAGTAATAATGCAAGAAAGCCTGGTGGTGGCTTTAACAGAAAGAAGGAAGGTGAAACTAACGCCATATCTTCAAAGGGCAGTCGAGCACAACCTTTAACACCTGTTCAGTTTCCTTACTTTCCCTTCCCATACTTGGCTGCTGCCCACCACCAACAGTTTCCGAATTATCAGTATTAGAATCCAACGAATCAAGTGCCTCAACACCATCAACAGGCACCGCCTAAACAAAATCCTCCACAAGTTCGTAGGGTTTTTGACCCTATCCCTATGTCGTACAGTCAGTTGCTTCCTTATTTAGTTCATAGTGGTAAAGTGACGCCAAAACCCTTGAGGGCTATGGTCCCACCATTCCCTACTTGGTATGATGCTAATGCAAAATGTGATTATCATGCCGGTACTGCGGGTCACAATACTGATAATTGCAGAGCTTTTAAGCACAAAGTACAAGATCTGATTGATGGAAATGAATTGTCTTTTAAAGAAAGTGGGCCTAATGTGACCAGTGATCCATTGCCTAAGCACCCAACAGGCAATGTGAGTTGTGTTGTAAGTCGCGGAAAGACGCGCAAGCTTATGATAAGCCTTTTGATCATCATCATTAGATCTTAATCAAACGAACAAGATTAGATTTGGGAATCATGTGATCAAAAAAATAAAAAAAATAATAAAAAAATAAATCAAACGCACCAGATTAAAAGTAAGTAGATCAGATGGTTATGTTATAAAGTTGCAGAAAAGAGGTCCATGTTATACTCCTTCACCCTCACCGTGCAAACAAAGCTTTGAATCAACAACACCAAACTCAAATCTAAACCAAAATTAACCAAAATTAACACCTTCGGATTCGTTTTTTGTGACTGTTTTTGCTTGTGATTTGAATCGGTTGGCGTTCAGGAAGTGTTTGTAAAGCTTTGTAATCAAAGGAATTGAAGTTTTATGGAGGTTTGAGTGGTTTTGATTTTGAGTCCGAAAATTGAAAGGATGATGATGAAATTGATGATGTTTGTGATATTGTTGTTTGAATGAAGATTGAAATCGTTTAATGGAAGATTGATGGATTGATGAAGGTTTGGTAGTGATGAAGGAAGATGGAGGTTGTTATTGTGTGAAGAAGAAAGAAAAAATCGTGATACTCCTTTCTTCTTTTTTGGGTTTTTTGTGAATGAGATGAATTTTTGGGAATTGTGGGTGAATGAATGAGTGATGTGAGGTTTGTATTTATAGAAGAAAATTAGGGTAAATGGTATTGGTGTAATAATCATTGAAATGATAAGATATTTTGGTAAAAATGATAAAATGGGTATATTTTGATTTATTTTTAATTGGGAAAATGGTTTATGATGAGAATGAGATGAGGTGGCACAATGTCAATGGTCCATGCTAAAGATTTTTTGGTAAGGTGGTGACAACTATTTTTGAATTATTTTAAAAGACATACAGAGATAATATTGATGAGTTATGAGATAGAGCAACTTGTGCTCTACTCTTTCTCTTCTTGGCATATTTTTAAAATAAATGTAAATGAAAATAAATTGAACTAAAATGGATGGAAATAATATATAAATGTAAATATTTTTGATATTTTTGAAATATGTATAAAATGCGCGTAAAAATAGAAAAAGACTATTTTTTGACATTTTCGTACTTTTACGCTAATTATGAACTATTAACAAAAAAAAAGACTAAAAAGGTAAAATAATTGAAAAAGATGTAATTATGAGAAAATGATGAAAATATGAGAAAAACATAAAATATGCATGAAAAACGAAATTAAAATATAAAAGAAAGTAAATATTTTTTATATTTTTATGAATGAAATGTAAATTGGATTTATAGGTCCAAAATTGGGGTACAACAGCTGCCCCTATTTAAGTTTTCTTCAATGTGAGAAATGTAGATTATAATATTTGTTTAGACGCGATTGAAGAGACTTAAATATAAAACGTGCACCATTTTTGGACCTAAAATTCTCTAACAATGCTTATGATGCAAATATGAATGCAAAAATGCAGATGATGAATTTTTTTGAATTTTGTATGAATGTTGTAAAAGACAGATAAAAGACAAGCATAGTTGAGACTCCACAGGGGAAGAACAAAACATGGCCCGACTGGGAAAATAGCAAGAAAAAGTATCCTGAGTCCATTGGGAGAACGAACTGCACTGGGGAACAGAGTAAAACACTGGGAAAAAAAAAACGCAAGACCATTGTCCACCGCCTTACAAATAGACAGATTGTAGAAAGAAGACAAAACCTACACGAGAACAGGAACATTGTCCACCGCCTTGCAAAGAGATGGATTGTAGAAAAAAGACAAAGCCCGTACAAAACCCAAAACATTGTCCACCGCCTTACATAGAGACGGGTTGTAGAAAAAAGACAACGTCAGGAATATTGTCCATCGCCTTACAAAGAGACGGATTATATAAAGAAGACAATACCCACATGGAACAAGAACATTGTCCACCACCTTACAAAGAGACGAATTGTAGAAAAAAGACAACGTCTGAATATTACCAACTACTGTATAATGATAGTGTATAAAAGGTAATACTCATCTATGAGGATCAATAACTCTACCGGGAACTTCGAAAGAGACACAGGTAGGTTAGATTGTAAAAGTATATGTATTTGTAGAGAAAAAATTTTGTGTTATCTTTTGTGTAAAGTATTGATAAGGTTCACTGGGGATAAACCACCTGAGGAATTGTAAAGTGTATCTGGTAAAATACAAGCTTCTTAAGTGGAAAACTTGTCACTTGTTGTTTTGAGGATATAACTGATTATGTACAAGCTTCTCAAATAACGAGATGGCTACTTGTGAACATGTGTACAAGCTTCTCAGATGACGAGATTGCTACTTGTGAACATGACTGATGACCTACAAGCTTCTCAGATGACGAGATTGCCACTTGTGGAATGTGTACAAGCTTCTCGGATGACGAGATTGCCACTTGTGGATGTGTACAAGCTTCTCAGATGACGATATTGCCACTTGTAATGTGTACAAGCTTCTCAGATAACGAGATTGCCACTTGTAAAATTGTGTACAAGCTTCTCAGATAACGAGATTGCCACTTGTTTTGAATTGATGTCCAATCCGGGAACAAACCGGAGGGAAACTGTAAAACAAGACTTTGTGTCCAATTGAGGAATAAATTCAACTGGAAATTTTCCTTTTGTCATAGGAAAAAGTGAAACAACCATCTTCCACAAGAGAGGAGTCTAGTGGGGAATTTTGAAACAAGAGATGTACACTTATCTGCCTAAGCTGACACTCTAATTGGAGAGAACCACATGCCCATCCCGACTCTATTTGTAGACAAGACAAGACAAAAGAGACAGAATCTATATACTATGTAACAATGTATGAATAATGTAAATGTTTGGAACATGTAAATGCTATGTATGAATGTTATGTATGAATGTATGATATGAATGTATGTATGAATGTATGAAAATGTATGCTGTGTATGAATGTGTTTGCTAACAAAACAGACAGAAGGAACGAGACTAGAAGCAAGCCAACGTCGCAGTACAGCTCAAGGCATTTCAACAAGGTGTATTTGTTATAGACGAAGCAAGAGAAGTCCTCTTGGGGAAGGAACAACTTCTCTGGAAAATGACCGTTTTAACCGAACGATCTGTACAGAAACTTGATTGTACTCAAGACAATATGATCAACTTTTGTCGGTGATCTACCCTTTTCTTGAGATGACTGTTGACATTCTCTTAGAGAAACCATGTTTACTGTTGATGAACAACTTTGAGAGAACGGAGACGACTTGCCCCTTGCTTTAGATTATTGCATTAGTCTGATAAATCTTTGAAAGAATCACTCGAAGAGCATGACTGGTTGACCTTTTACAATTAGCGTATTGCAGTCATTATGCCTTTTATTTATTTTTTTTGAAAATCCCTAACTTTTGCCTGAACCACTTTTTCGAGTTTTCAGTTCACCGGGATTATACCCTCTTTATTTTTTTGCCTAGGCCGCCCTTTCGGGTTTTCAACCTAGCGAGCTTTGTATATATATATATATATTTTTTTTGTCCCTAATTTTTGCCTGGATCGCCTTTTCAGGTAGTCAATCCACCGGGACGCTCTTTTTTGCCTAGCCTTTTTAGGTTTTTAACTTAGCGAGCTCCTTTTTTTTTGTATATTTTTTTTGTAGGCATGATATGTGTTAATTGCAGCAGCATGCATCGAAAGTGAAAACTCTTCTTTATCCAAGTGGTCTCGTCATAGTATGCCCCAAGTGTTTGAAACCTTGAAGGATATGCCCCTGACCAACTGATGTTTGCAGTGTAACCAAATCTTGAACCATTTTCAACCTTGATTAAAAGGATATTCAATTTGTTTGCCCCTGACTGGCAGAATACATATGTAACTTGTCTCAATTCAACTTTGCCCTTGATCAGACCATAGCTCCAATTTCTTTGATGTCAAGTATTAATTTGAAAGTAAAATTATTTCTTTTGAAAAGTATTTTTTGATAAAATGCACATGTAAGTTTTTTTTTTTGAAATTGAATATTTTTATATTTTTTGAAAGGAAACACATGATATGTACAAAAGATAATTACTAATTAATCAAACAGGAGGAGTCAGCGTAACAATAAATTCGCCGAATATACTTTCATAGTGAACCTAGCTTCAATTAGGTCTTTTGTATGTTATAACGTGGCTGGGCTCACGGTTTTCAAAAAAGATTGTTAGGCTCAAAATTTATTTGGTCCTGCCCATTCTTCTTGATGTTCTTCATACCTAAATTCAATTAATTCAACTGACGCACTCAGTAAACAAGAGAATCTTTTTGGAAATGATATTTGAGGTTGACACTTTGGTCGAAGCTTTATTGACATCATTTTTGTTGAACAGCCTTTGATAAGATTTCTTGAAGTGGCAATCACTTTTTGTTTAGGAAGTTGTTCCTATTTATTTTTATTTTTTTTGAATCATTCTTTACTTGTATGGACTAGTGCTTTTTGAACTTTGAATTTGTGGTCCATCAGGATGCCCCTCTTTTATTTTTTTTATGGGCTCTTTTTTTTGAATTCTTTTTTTTGTAATCACTATTTTTTTTATGAACAACTCTTGTAAAATTTTGATATATGAATATTGTGATTGCCATATGAATTGTTGTGAGTCTCATCTCTTGACAGCTTCTTCTAGCATTGTGCTTAAACCTCTTACTTGATATGACCATACAAATTGATTCTCATGTATCAGGATGCATCATCAAATTAATTGAAATACTACCCTGCCCTAGGTTAAGAATGAGGGTTCAGAAAAAGTAAAACGAAACACCGACTTCAGGCTCAAAGTTGGTTGACTACGGATTATCTCTTATATCTCCAGTGTCTGGGAAGTAAAACAATGTCTTACATCATCAACTAGGTTTTTCACCATTGAAAGCATATATCAGCAAAAATCAGTTATTTATTTTCATCATCCTCGTTCCAAGTTTGTAAGTAATTAAACAAGAAAAGAGTAAATAGGAATGATTAATTCCAAAACATGCATGTTTATTATATTAAAAGTACTTGACAAAAGACATAATGTTAAAAACAAACAAATGCTTGACAAGAAAGAAATAAAAGCCCAGCGATCATAGAGACGAGCTTCATTGTATCACTAACTTCAACTGATAAAAAAAGTAGCAGAGATGACATCAACATCAACCCAATGGCATCAAACCGTATCCATGCATAACAGAGCTGGGTCTATATCCTCAAAAGAAAACTTGTTAGCTTCAATCAACTTTTGAACTTCAAACATCAAAGCAAAACACTGTTCAATATCATGGTCGGGCGCCCCTTGATGGAAAACACAAGACAATTCCGGTTTGTACCAATATGACAATTTTGTAGGTATCCGAGGTGTTGCTCTAGTCTGAATCAAATTCCTCTCAATCAAAATTGGAAACAAATCTGCATATAGCATAGGGATCGGGTCATATTGAGGCGTCCCCTTTGGAGTAGAATCAGTAGCAGGAGTTATAGCAACAACGTGTTGTTGTTTGTTCTTCTTTGGCTTCCTATGAGCCACCATGCTCGCTTCTTGTTCTTTCTTTGTATAAAAGTCCGACCCAAACTCTCTAGCATTTCTGGAAGAAGCAGCCTCTCTCATTAAACGCCCTTCTCGGAGAGCTTCCTCAATGCGCACACCTATGTCTACCATGTCGGTGAAATCATGAAGCGCACTGGCAACCATTTTATCATAATAAAAAGCATCAAGAGTTTTCAGAAAAATTTTAGTCATCTCTTTATCCTCTAAGGGTGGATTAACCAAAGCAGCAAGTTCACGCCATCTCTGAGCATATTCCTTGAAAGTTTCCTTGTTTTTTTGAGTCATGGCTTGGAGCTGATCTCTATCAGGGGCCAAATCAGCATTGTACTTGTACTGCTGCACAAATGCTTCACATAAATCATAAAAGAACTTGATTTTCGAACCACCTAAGCTCATGTACCACCTAAAAGAGGCACCAGTCAAACTGTCTTGGAAGCAATGGATAAGCAATTCATCATCTTTTGTGAGAGCATACATCTTTCTAGTATACATCACAAGATGCATCTGAGGACAAGAATTCCCCTTATACTTTTCAAACTCAGGTACTTTGAACTTAGGTGGAAACCTGACATTCGGCACTAGACAAAGTTCATGAACACTCTTTCCAAACAAGTCTTTTCCACGGAGAGCACGAATCTCACGTTGTATCTCATCAAACTGATCTTGGTAATTATATACGGAATACGCGTCAACATTTTCAGCTTGTCCAACATTGTAAATAGGTTCATTCTCGTGTGGTGTAGTGTGAACCCCAGGAACTAGAACAGTCAAAACTGGTGACGTGACCGGCACAGTCAAAGTAGGAATCCGAATACCAGAAACATTGGGATGAAAACTCTCATTGAAGTTATAAGTCTCCAAAACAGTACTTGTCAAAGCCTGAGGAGGAAGAGATGCTAGAGGAGAAACTCTTGCAACAGTCAAAGATTCAACCAAAGATGTTAACTGAGCCAAATTAACCTCTAGAGTAACAACCTGTTCACGGAGCTGAATATTCTCTTGTTCAATTCCTTCCATTTTTCCCTTTTGATTAACACGAGTGTTGACTTGCAAGTTGACTTTGGACAAGAGCGTCGGACCACTGAGAGAAAGAAATAAAGCTTAGCCCTTTTTTTTTTTTTGAAGAAGACCATGAATGCACAATGATGCATGAGAAAGCAAGTTTTATTTTGTTTTTGATTTTCAAAGGTCTTTAGGATATGAATCATAAAGGACCTCATTTTTGTTTGTTTGTAAATGATCAAAATAATTTTCTTTTTTCTTTTCAAAGCAAACCCTTTTTTTTTTCAAGGTCCATGATGATTGTGAAGTTTATAAAGAAATTCCTCTAAGTCCTTTGAAAACCAATGGAAAGAGATTTTCATGAATGCATGGATGAATGAGATGTGATGATGCAACAAGCACAAACATAAGCAATCATGGTTGGTTAATATGTCACAATGTTGGAGTTAGAAGGTAAGAACCACCCACAAGGTATGAACTATTGGTTTTCTTGCAATTGTAACATGGGTTCTAAAAGAGTTCCCAAAGTCATCAACCATTCTATAGAATACCATGTGCACATAACTACTCATGGCCCAATGAAATATCCAAAGAAAAAGTCTCGTTTGAGCGTAGCATCGCGGAACAACTAAAATCAAAACTACTTATGACTTTAGCCATCGCGCTACATCCTAAAAGTCAAGATGGGTTAAAGGTAACTAAAAGGTCCCCAAGCTTCTCGGGATCTATAAAAATAGTGTCGCCAACACCACTACTAGTGCCGACTAACCCCACTTTTACAAACCCTCCACTCGAGCGTGGCCATATCACATGTGTATATGCAGAACTACTCCAAACACAACACTATGATTCCACCACAATTTCTATCTTATTTGTTCACTTAAGCAGGTGTATTGTGCTTGTCTCACCACTCAAATCATCCCATGACATAATAAGTAAATCACTTAAGCACATAGGAAAGCAATAAAGAAGCATAAACTAGATAGGTTCAACCCTCTTAAGGAGAGAATCCCCAGTGAAGTTGCCATTTTTCTGTTGCGGGGATTTTGGGATTTCCACCACTAACATTGACCTTTCATTTCCAAAGAGGGGAAAGTGTCGAAAATCATTTAAGATTCTAAGCCCGGGGGTTAGTTACGCCTAGGGAAGGTATTAGCATCCTAAACGTCCATGGTACTCCATGGTAACCTCTAGTTTATTTCTTTTTTTTACTTTTATGTGCTTAAGAAAATGAGAGAGGAAATGGTAAGAATTTGAGAGAGAACTTGTTTAGAGAGAGTTTGTGTGTGTAAGTGGAGAATATAGATGAGAAAAGAAGGTTATAGCGTAAAATGTAAAAGTTATTCCTAAGAAACTAATCGTGCGACTAATTTGGTTTTGGACTAAAAGAAATTGTGTTTAAAGAGAGAAGATGATGTTTATTTATTTTTCTAAGTTTTTTCTAAAGAAACTTACTATTGTACCTCTTTGGAAACGAAAGTTCGCGCTTACTTAGTTTTTTAGCGATTTGCGGAAAGCGGTAAAAATAAAATGCATGCGATGCAATTTTCTACACCTCTTTGGGGTTACATTTTGCCTAAATACATTCTAAGAGTTTTGCAATAAAATAAACATGAATGAATGCAACATCTTAATGCAATGCAATTTTACAAGTTAAAGTGAATTATAGACGAAGCAACAAATTAAATAAACTAAAAAAAACCTAAAAAAACTAAGGCTAAAGTTCTAAGCATTTTCTTGGTCCGTCTCTATTGCTAAGGTTTAATTTTAGTCCGTCTCCATTGCTAGGGAATTAACTTTTTAGTCCAAAATTCATAACTATGATAATAATCAAAGAGAGCAAGAGATAGTGCAATGATAACAATGACATGAAATATAAATGACTAAAAATAAAAATGCATAAAGTAAATTGCATAATGTAAATGACAAAAATAAATTGCAAGAAATTTAAATGATATAAAATAAATTGCATGACATAAAATAAATAAAGAAGATAGATGCAAAAATAAAAATAAAAAGACATAAAAGAAAATAAATAAATAAAACAGAAGGGGTGTAATAGTATTAAGGGAGGTGCATAAAATAAAGAGGAAAAAAACAGAAACAGAGGCCCAAGGAGGCCCAAACGCAATAAACCGGACCAAAGCCTGAACCAGACTGGTTCATCTGGTCCAACCCCAGGATTGAACCGAACCAGGTCTCAGATTCCATACGGTTCACACGCGCAAGCTTATGATAAGCCTTTCGATCATCATCATTAGATCTTAATCAAACGAACAAGATTAGATTTGGGAATCATGTGATAAAAAAAAATAAAAATAAATAAATAAATCAAACGCACTAGATTAAAAGTAAGCAGATCAGATGGTTATGTTATAAAGTTGCAGAAAAGAGGTCCATGTTATACTCCTTCACCCTCATCGTGCAAACAACAGAGGAGCAATGAAGAAACTTAAACAAAGCTTTGAATCAACAACACCAAACTCAAATCCAAACCAAAATTAACAAATAAATATCGGTTTTCATAGTATTTTCGACATAGATCTCAAATATGTAATTAGTTTTCAGGAAAAACGTTTAGGCTTTAAAATAAACATAATCGAAGTTTAGATCTCAAAAATCAATAATGGTTTGTACGCGAAATTGATGGAAAATGATATATACATCAAGTTCCTTACATTTTCGCGAGTTCAATAAGCCAATAATCGTATAAAACGGAGGTCGGAATCGTTCGAAATCGATACCTCAAGTTTGTGTTCGAAAACAGGTTTCAGATTCGTTTTTTGTGACTGTTTTTACTTGTGATTTGAATCGGTTCGCGTTCAGGAAGTGTTTGTAAAGCTTTGTAATCAAAGGAATTGAAGTTTTATGGAGGTTTGAGTGGTTTTGATTTTGAGTCCGAAAATTGAAAGGATGATGATGAAATTGATGATGTTTGTGATATTGTTGTTTGAATGAAGATTGAAATGGTTTAATGGAAGATTGATGGATTGATGAAGGTTTTGTAGTGATGAAGGAAGATGAAGGTTGTTATTGTGTGAAGAAGAAAGAAAAAATCGTGATACTCCTTTCTTCTTTTTTGGGTTTTTTGTGAATGAGATGAATTTTTGGGAATTGTGGGTGAATGAATGAGTGATGTGAGGTTTGTATTTATAGAAGAAAATTAGGGTAAATGGTATTGGTGTAATAGTCATTGAAATGATAAGATATTTTGGTAAAAATGATAAAATAGGTATATTTTAATTTATTTTTTATTGGGAAAATGGTTTATGATGAGAATGAGATGAGGTGGCACAATGCCAATGGTCCATGCTAAAGATTTTTTGGTGAGATGGTGACAACTATTTTTGATTTATTTTAAAAGATATACAGAGATAATATTGATGAGTCATGAGATAGAGCAACTTGTGCTCTACTCTTTCTCTTCTTGGCATATTTTTAAAATAAATGTAAATGAAAATAAATTGAACTAAAATGGATGGAAATAAAATATAAATATAAATATTTTTGATATTTTTGAAATATGTATAAAATGCGCGTAAAAATAGAAAAAGATTATTTTTTGACATTTTCGTACTTTTACGCTAATTATGAACTATTAAAAAAAGACTAAAAAGGTAAAATAATTGAAAAAGATGTAATTACGAGAAAATGATGAAAATATGAGAAAAACATAAAATATGCATGAAAAATGAAATTAAAACATAAAAGAAAGTAAATATTTTTTATATTTTTATGAATGAAATGTAAATTGGATTTATAGGTCCAAAATTGGAGTACAACAGAACCAAACGCCTTCTAAGATCTCTATACTATCCTTTGTTGAAGCTTCTAAATATGGCCCATGTTAACCAAGATATCACAGTTGATAAGTTTAATGGGGTGTGCAACAATATCACTGCTAGTAGGTGCTTGGGTTTTGTTGAATCTGAGCTACCTTCTGAGGGGTATACACATAATAGAGCTCTGCAAATTTCTATAAGGTGTCAGGATAACAATATTGCTCGAGTTCTGGTTGATACTGGCTCTTCATTGAATGTTTTTCCCAAGTCCACTTTGTTGAAACTTTCTCTGCTTGGACCAACACTAAGGCCAAGCAATTTGATTTTCGAAGCCTTTGAAGGGTCTCAAAGAGAAGTGATTGGAGAAATAGAGCTGCCGATATTTATTGGTCCACAGCTGTTCAATATAATTTTCCAAGTCATGGATATTATTCCATCTTACAGTTGTTTGTTGGGGCGGCCATGGATTCATGCTGCTGGTGCTGTAACTTCTACCCTCCATCAGAAGCTCAAATTTGTGTCCAATAACAAATTGATAACTGTGTCTGGTGAAGAGGATACTTTGGTAAGCCAGTTGACCTCGTTCAGGTAAGTTGAAAATGATGAAGGTGCTGTAGAAATTCCTTTCCAAGCTTTGGAAATTGCGAGTGTCACCCTTGCAAATCCTGAAAGTGACGGTTAGAAAGAAAAGAAATCCGTTACTTCTTTAAAAAGCTTGAAAGTAGCCTTAGAAGAAGGACTTCCTACTGATTTGGGGCAGATGTTAGTTTTGTCTGAGAAGAAGGATCGTTTTGGTTTGAGTTATCAATCATCCAAGGGGATAGCAACTCAAAAAAGGTACAAGACAAGATTCCAAAGATTGAAGATACTTTCTGCAGTGCTGGCTTCTGTGTCGATGGTCACATTGCTATGGTTGATGATAACGAGGCTGTTGGAAAGAACCAGGAATGGGTGCGCCAGTGTTCTCCGGAGACTGTGCTCACTAATTGGACAGCTGTTGGAATCCCTGAAGTTGTTTTTATTTCAAAGTAATTTGTTTTCCTTTCAAAACACCTTTGTTCAGCCTAGAACAAATGGTTGTGCTTGTAGGGCCACTCTGTTTTGATGTCTAATTTGCAATTAATGACAAAGTACTTCTTGTGCAATTTCTGTCTTATTTATTCTTCTTTTTACAGTTTTAAAAAGATAAATTATAAAAATGGTAATAATTTCTTGCATTTCATAAAAACACTTTTGCATTCAAATCTAAATCAATAAAATTAAATCATGCAGAAATGAATCCATGAATCATAACAGTGCTGTAAATCTTCATGACTTACATCTCCCAATTAATCAAGCTGAAGAGGATGGAGAGGAAGACTATGAATTACCAGAAGAGTTAGCTCGAATGTTGGATGATGACACGAAATCATATCGTATTTTTAGCTTAATTTAGGTGGATTTTAGTTGCATTTGCATATGTATTTATTTCATTTATGTCTTTTTATGCTAGTATTTGATATGTTTTTACTTTTGTCGAATAAAATAGGCCGGAGAAGAGAATTGAGCAAAAAGTGTCAAAAACAGAGCAAAAAGGGGGGTGCAAAGCCCAAATTCGCGCAGCCCACAAAGGAGCACGGCAAAAATGAGCACATGCCCAAAAACACAAAGTGGCGAGCGCCACAAGGAGGGTGGCGAGCGCCACCCAGCGCAAGCCCACAGTGGCGAGCGCCACAGAATGGGTGGCGAGCGCCACCAAATGAGAAGCCCAGTGAAACTGAATTTCACGTGACGTGGGGGAGAGGCATTCGTCTGATCCGTTTCTGTTCCTAATCGGACGGATATTGGATAAAATCAAAAGGGAGCTTATCATCTCCTATTTTTGTGGATCGTAACCAGCAAAAATCCCCTATAAATAGAAGCTCAAATCTCAGAACCGGACACGCTTTATTTTTCTTTACTTTTCAGTCAGTTTTAGTTTCTTGTTACAGTAACTGTAACGGTATTTCCACACCGGGAATCCGTTTTCAGTTCTGTTTTCACTTTCCTGTCAAGAATTCTGTACCGGTTACTTTCGTCATCTTTAATTCAAGTTATTTCAGAATTTTATTTCAGGTTCTTTTTAATGTAGTTATTTAATTATTTATTTATTATGCTTTATTTAATTTTCTGTTTTTATTTATTTATTTCCTTTGTCATGTCTAGCTAAATTTCTAGATATCGGTATGTGAATTAATTCTCCGAAGGGAATTTAATAATGATTTAGCGCGCACTTCCTAAACTATTTTTCTGATTCGAATTCCTAATTTTAAAACTCCTAAGCTTTTGAACGAGCGTAATATAAAGCGATTAAGGTTAAAATCAATAGAGCGAGAGTTTGAGGTTTTAACTAGATAGTAGGAATTTGATATTAATCTTTGAACGAGCGAGAGCCACGCTAGGATTAATTAGAACTAATTGATTTTCAAAATATACTTTCGAAGTTAAGGTGGTAGAAAAGTGACAGTAAAACTCCTAGCTTAGAAAGTATGGTTTTTATCAACAAAACGAGAGTGTGAGGTTTAAACCTTTGAATTAAGAAAGTTCTTCTGAAAAATAAACCCTTTCTTTTCGCACGCTATTAATTTATTAAATTCCCGAAGGTTAATTAAGTTACATACCGATATCCGCTTTAATTAATTTAAATCTTAATTTTAAATTTTCTTTTAAAATTCCAATCAATCCTAAACATCTATTAGCCTTAGATTTTCATCGTGACGACAGAAATACGGTAGCTCGACTATTCGTCTCTGTGGTTCGATATCTTTTAAAACTCTACGATGAAACTGTGCACTTGCGGTTATAAAATATTTATTGATACACAAATCGTCGATCAAGTTTTTGGCGCCGTTGCCGGGGACCAATTTAGTCGATATCGTAACTCCATCGTTACACCGTAGAGACTAAGGCGTTTTAAATTTAAAAATAGAAAAAAATAATAAATAACAAACAATTTTAGGATAAGTCCTTTGAGCTTAAATGTATAACTCAAACTCCTTTTATAATGACTATCCTCAAAATTTCAACTACCCTAACCATAACTTCCCATATAACTACCAGCCTCAGCCGTCCCCATGCTCTGAGGGACACTACCTTAACTCTCGGTATAATTACTATCCTCTATATTTAAATCCAAAAGAATCTGTCAGTCCTAGCCTATTCGTGGTATATAATGAATTTATGGAAAATTCCGCTAAGGCTAGTCGAGAGCAACGATTTAGAGAATGCTCGACGCCATGGTTGCCTCAACAGCGACTCCCCAAGAGTCGATGGAGACACTAATCTCCCAGTTCACCCAGTCAACCATAGAACCCTCTTACGAGAGACAAGTAGACGTCGTAGCAAACGTTAATGAAAGCGAGATTGAGAGGGCTAGTGAGGACGATAATGCTATTGAGAGTTTCAGCAAGGAAAGAGTGGAGATCGAAGAAGCATCACCGATAATCATCCCTAGTGAGGTAGTCGAAGAGGTAGAGAAGGGAACACTGCAAGTTTTCCCTGCTCCCTATATCCCACCAATCCTTGCTCCCCAAGGAATAGTAGAGTCTAGAGTAGACCCAACTCCCCAACCATGTGAAAAGAAAAAGAATGTAAAAATTAACACACATGGGGATGAGGGCGCAAATAGAAAGAGGAAAATAGGGGAAAGAAAATTTGAAGAGAATGTTAATACAAAGAGGATGAGAGTAACGTTTGGAAAGGCGAGTAAAAGTCCTAAGTCCAAAGAACGAAGGACACTTGAAATTGAACCAAAACCCCCGCCTGAAATTGATAAAACTCCTTTTCTCCCAAATCACAAAATAATAGAAGAGGGCAAGGAAGCTGAACCACCCTATAGGAGAAAAAAGAGAAAGAGCGAGGGGTATGTGAGAGTGCGTGATAAGTGGCCATGGAAATCACTCCCAATCCGGCCATCACAAGCAAGATAAAAAAAAAAAAATACAAAACCGTCGAGCTCACCGACTTTAAACAAAGCGATTGGTGGGAGGCAACCCACAAGTAAGTTTAATTTTGCATATGTCATTAGTTGTTGCTTGTTTTTCTGAATTATTATGTTTTTAAAATTAAGCGGTATTATTATATATCTTATTTCTCACTCATATTTTTGGTATATATTTTCAAATCTATTTTTTTTAGATACCTTTCTTTCTTTCACGATGAATCGAGATGAGAATCATGATATCAAGTTCAGAGGAGTAGGACAGATCAAAGGCTATGAAATTCTAGCTCAGAGAGATATGCACCTATCCATCTACCCTGACAGCGCCACTATGGACAAGCTAGGGATCCGCGAAAGCGTGATGTTCTTGCTTAATGAAGTCGGATGGTCCGGCTGTGCTGTGGGGAGAAGATTTAGATCTTACCGAAGCCTAACCCTCGAGTTCCTAAGCTCATTTTCCTATCACCCTGAGATCGGAAAAGGATTCAGAAGAGGCCTGATAAACTTTAGGATGTTCGGCATTGACTACACCTTCAACAATCTAGAAATGGCCAACCTCCTAGGTTTCCCGAGTGATCCACATACTTTCACATCAGTCGAGGAGAGCACTTTCTCTTTCCGTGAGCTAGACTATTTATGGGGTAAAATCTCAGGAGAAGGACATGCCGATTTTGGAAACATGTATTCTGAAAACATACACAACCCAGCCTTCCGCTACTTTCACAAAATCCTAGCCCACACCCTTTTTGGAAAGGAAGAGAACAACACCTCTGTGTCCCGTGAGGAGCTTTTTATCATGTTATGTGCTTCACAGTCCGCCCTGTCAATGGGGCCACCTTTATGATGACCAACATGTAAAATATAGCCCTTGACTGCCTGGGACCCATACTAGTTGGTGGGTTGGTTACAATGATTGCAGATGCCCTAGGCCTGAGAGTTCAACTTAATCAACTTCAACCCTTGGGAGGAATCCGATGCATGGACATAAACATTTGCTTTAACCGTGGCATTATAGGGAATTTAGGACCCGACACATTTGACCTCCTTATCAATCGCCAAGTCGTGCCCCATTTTACCTTGCCTAACAATAAAACCAGTGTTCATGACAGAAGAAATTGGCTCTATGATTTGGAACCTCAGTATACACCCTTGACACCTCCTTCTTCACCCCAAGCCTATGAAAACCTTGACACAGATCTCTCTGATGCTGATCCAAGTGAGTCTCCTGATTCTGATCCTGCTTTCTCTACTCCTACTCCTGCTGCTAATGCCCTAGTTGGGCCACCGACCGTGACTGTTGCTATGTTTGAAGCATTGCAAGCTAAAACTAACGCAATGGAAGCCGAGCTAACTCAGTTGCGCGCGGAATTTTATGCTTTCTTGGATACCGCCGCCGCGCAAGTAGAGAATATTTGGGATGAGTTGGGCTTTGTTGTGAATGAAGTCGAACATCGTCGTAGTGTCTAGGACCGTCCCGGCGTATTTTACCGCATTCCTAGGATTTTCATTTACTTTTCCTTGCTTTAGAATAATAAATCCTAGGAAATTTTCTTTACTAGTACTTTAATTTGAATTTCAGAAATTAGCAATAACTTCATTTATTTTCATTTAGTTCGTTTGATTAATAAAAACTCCTGATGAGAGACCGTTTGTTTTATGTTCTTGTGTGCTCATGTGGTTTCCTTTTCTTATGAATAATTGCTCTATGTTAGAAATGTAAATTGGTGAAATTTTTGTCCTGTTAGAACTTAATTCAACTGTATGCAAGCTGTACAATTTCCTTTAGACAGGTATAGGTACAAATGAACAACAACACGCTACAGGACGAAAAAGGCCAAAATGCAAATTTTGGCCTGGTGGCGCTCGCCACAGAATGTAACTCCATGATTTTGGCAAAATTTTGTACAGGAAGCGTGTTACAGTAAGCTTGTATTCAATGGTTTTGTTTTTAGAGTTTTGGAAAGGAATTAATTCTCTGTGAAATGTAGACACCATCATTATGTTTCATTAAATTTTCAACTACACATCACTACATTCATCTTCATTTTTCCATTATAAATACACACACCATAACACATTCACTTCACAACACAATTCTCTTTCACAGAGGCTTTCTTTCTTTCTTTCCTTCATTTTCTTCTAGTATTGCAAGCTAAGGTAAGTCAAGTTCATGGCACAACAAGGGGAGTATGCAATCAACTTCCGAGATGGAGACCAAGCTAAGCTCTACCGACTCCTCCGCCGAAAGGAATACGAACCAACGAGGTACTACTTCTGGAGCTGCCCATGAGAGTGGCACAGCCACGCTTGATACCGTTTTAGTTGAGATGAGGCAGCACTACACTTTAGATGCCCAGCTGGACCAGCATATCCAGGACATCCAGACTCGTCAGACAGAGATGATGAGCATGATGCAGCAGTTTCAGAGCGACCAGCGTGGCTTGATTGATGGCATGGCAGACATGTCCTTACGCATGGATGATTTTGATGACTATTTCCAGCAGCTAGGTGCAGGACCTCCACCACATGAGAGGCGCACGAGGAGGCGCGGCCCGGACCGCCAGTAGTTACTTTCTCTCAGGTTGTACCCTTCCAAACTCACCTTGAGTCGTTGCATTGGGGACAATGCTCGATTTAAGTGTGGGGGAGGAAGCTTTATCGCTTTCCTTTACTTTCAGTCATTTAGATTTTCATGCATAATAAAACCTTAGGTTAGTTCACTTAGATTGAGTTGATTTTGCGTGATTGATCTTGTAATTGTCTGATTTTCCCATTTCTTGAGCCATACCAAAAATTTTCTTGTGAAAAGCAAAAGTATTGAGTCCTGATGCTTGGTGTTGGTTGTTTGAAAGTATATAGGTTGTTTGCACTATCTAGGCTATTTTGTGGAATTTGGGTAACGGTTAGATAAAATCAATACCGTTTTAACACCTTAGATTCCCGGAAGTGTGTAAAACTGATTTGAGTACTAATTTTGACAAAGCTTTGCACTTGAGTTTTAATGAACCCCTAGTAGTTTATCCAGCAGTCGGCACCATCTCAAGGCACAAACTAAGTGGGAAACCGAAGAATATAAGTGAATGATTTTGATTATAAATGTTAGAAATACTATTGGTTGAGTCCTTGAAATAATTGATGAAAATTCAGCAAATGTTGAAACATGAGAAGGAAAAAAATACCATAGTATAGAAACCCATTAGTAGTTGGTTCAAAGGTGCCCGATTCTGAACTTGGTAGGGCGGGTTACGATCCCATCCCCCGCAACTGCGAAATGGATAAAGCAAATAGGGGTTACCAAACTTATGTTATCAGCACCCCTCTCTATATGATGATCATAATCACTAACAGGTTTCCTACCATGGGCGTGTACAAGATAACGGGCTTAATGTGATTGCGCTAGAATGAAAAGGGGAATGAAACTTAGGTGAGAGGTAGAGTCAAGAGGAAATGCTTCAGGTCTGTTCTCACATGACTGGGAGTCTCTTGTGTCATTACGATGTTTTTGTTATTTGAACTGTTATTTGATTTTCATAGTTTAGCCAGGAACCACGTACGAGTAAGATGATCGTGTCATGTGTTTTTACTTATGCTTTGCGATTCACTATTCTTTTATGCTTGAGGACAAGCAATGGTTCAAGTGTGGGGGAATTTGATGACACGAAATCATATCGTATTTTTAGCTTAATTTAGGTGAATTTTAGTTGCATTTGCATATGTATTTATTTCATTTATGTCTTTTTATGCTAGTATTTGATATGTTTTTACTTTTGTCGAATAATATAGGTCGGAGAAGAGAATTGAGCAAAAAGTGTCAAAAATAGAGCAAAAAGGGGGGTGCAAAGCCCAAATTCGCGCAGCCCACAAAGGAGCACAGCAAACATGAGCACATGCCCAAAAACACAAAGTGGCGAGCGCCACAAGGAGGGTGGCGAGCGCCACCCAGCGCAAGCCCACTGTGGCGAGCGCCACCAAATGAGAAGCCCAGTGAAATTGAATTTCACGTGACGTGGGGGAGAGGCATTCGTCTGATCCGTTTCTGTTCCTAATCGGACGGATATTGGATAAAATCAAAAGGGAGCTTATCATCTCCTATTTTTGTGGATCGTAACCAGCAAAAATCCCCTATAAATAGAAGCTCAAATCTCAGAACCGGACACGCTTTATTTTTCTTTACTTTTCAGTAAGTTTTAGTTTCTTGTTACAGTAACTGTAACGGTATTTCCACACCGGGAATCCGTTTTCAGTTCTGTTTTAACTAGATAGTAGGAATTTGATATTAATCTTTGAACGAGCGAGAGCCACGTTAGGATTAATTAGAACTAATTGATTTTCAAAATATACTTTCGAAGTTAAGGTGGTAGAAAAGTGACAGTAAAACTCCTAGCTTAGAAAGTATGGTTTTTATCAACAAAACGAGAGTGTGAGGTTTAAACCTTTGAATTAAGAAAGTTCTTCTGAAAAATAAACCCTTTCTTTTCGCACGCTATTAATTTATTAAATTCCCGAAGGTTAATTAAGTTACATACCGATATCCGCTTTAATTAATTTAAATCTTAATTTTAAATTTTCTTTTAAAATTCCAATCAATCCTAAACATCTATTAGCCTTAGATTTCCATCGTGACGACAGAAATACGGTAGCTCGACTATTCCTCTCTGTGGTTCGATATCTTTTAAAACTCTACGACGAAACTGTGCACTTGCGGTTATAAAATATTTATTGATACACAAATCGTCGATCATTGGATCAAGAGAAAAGAATGATTCAACCTCATCAAGAACCAGTGGATGTGATCAATCTGGGAACTGAAGAGGATAAAAAAGAGGTCAAAATAGGAGCCTCCCTACAGCCAGATGTGAAAGAGAGTTTGATCAAGCTGCTTCGAGAGTATGTGGATGTGTTTGCATGGTCATACTAGGATTTTCCCGGTTTGGATACCAACATAGTTGAACACAAGCTTCCGCTCAAGCCTGAATGTCCTCCGGTAAAGCAAAAGTTGAGAAGAACTAGACCTGACATGGCTCTTAAGATCAGGGAAGAGGTCAGAAAACAGTTTGACGCGGGTTTCCTTGCGGTGGCCAAGTACCCTGAATGGATTGCCAACATAGTACAAGTCCCGAAGAAGGATGGTAAAGTGCGAATGTGTGTAGATTATCGGGATTTGAACAGAGCGAGTCTGAAAGATGATTTCCCATTACCTCACATTGATGTATTGGTGGATAACACAGCTCGTTTCCCGATCTTGTCCTTCATGGATGGTTTCTCAGATTACAATCAAATGTCGCCTGAAGATATGAAAAAAACCACATTCATCACCCCGTGGGGGACTTTCTGTTACAAAGTGATGCCTTTTGGTTTGAAGAATGCTGGGGCAACATATCTCCAAGTTTATCTCTCATCTTACTGCAACTTGTGAACTAATTTTCAAGTTATTGAGAAAAAACCAGACTGTTGAATGAAATGAAGATTGCTAAGGGGCATTCAAAAAGATTAAACAGTACTTACAAGAGCCACCAGTCTTGATACCGCCTGTTCCTGGAAGGCCGTTGATTTTGTACCTACGTGTGCTGGAGGAATCCATGGGGTGTGTACTTGGACAACATGATGAAACTGGTAGGAAAGAGCATGCAATTTATTATTTGAGCAAGAAATTCACAAGATGTGAAATCAATTACTCACTAGTTGAAAAGACTTGTTGTGCTTTGCCTTGGGCTGCTCGCCGTTTGAGACAGTATATGGTGTGTCATACTACTATGTTGATCACCAAGATGGATCCCATCAAATACATTTTTAAAAAGCCTGCTTTAACTGGAAGAATTTCCCGTTGGCAGATGTTGTTGTCTGAGTATGATATTCAGTATGTTACACAAAAAGCTATCAAAGGAAGTGTCCTAGCCGAGCATCTAGCTAATCAGCCTTTAGATGATTATCAGCCTGTGCACTTTGACTTTCCTGGTGAAGATATCATGGCTTTGAGTGAAAAACCTCCCATTGGCGATGACGAAGGGCCTGAACCAGGTTCTTTGTGGAAGCTTGTGTTCGATGGTGCATCTAATGCTATGGGGCATGGTATAGGTGCTGTTATAATTTCTCCTCGTAATACTCACACACCATTCACAGCCATGTTGTCGTTTGACTTTACCAACAATATTGCTGAATATGAGGCTTGTATTATGGGTTTAGAAGGGGCAATTGATTTGAGGATCAAGAACCTAGAAGTGTATGAAGACTCTGCTCTGGTTATCTACCAAGTCCGAGGCGATTGGGAAACTCGTCATCCTAATTTAATACCATATCGGGATTATATTATGGAAATGACGAAGTACTTTGATGATATCACTTTCCATCAAATTCCTAGAGAATAGAATCAGTTGGCTGATGCTTTAGCTACTTTGTCATCCATGTACAAAGTAAGCTATCCAAATCATGTGCCTCGTGTAGCAATTGAGCGCAGAGAAAAACCCGCTTATTGCTTAGCAGTTGAAGAAGAGAAGGATGGAAGACCTTGGTATTATGATATCAAGAACTTGATTAAAAACAAAGAATATCCTGCCGGTGCTTCCGAGCAAGATAAGAAGACTTTGAGAATGCTAGCAGCTGGTTTTTTCTTAGATGGGGAAGTGCTGTACAAAAAAAACTACGATAAGGTCCTTCTCCATTGTGTAAAGAAGAGAGAAACAGACATGCTTATTGAAGAGATTCATGAAAGAGCTTTTGGTACCCATGCAAACGGGCACTCTATGGCAAAGAAAATCCTCCGTGCGGGCTATTACTGGTTGACCATGGAAGCAGATTGCATCAGCTATGCTAGAAAGTGTCACAAGTGCCAAATCTATGCGAACAAGATTCATGTTCCTCCTACTCCTCTGCATGTCATGACAGCCCCTTGGCCCTTCGCCATGTGGGGCATATATATGATTGGTATGATTGAGCCAAAAGAAGCAAACGGTCATCGTTTCATCTTGGTCGCCATTGATTATTTCCCCAAGTGGGTCGAAGCAGCATCATATGCCAATGTCACTAGAAAAGTGGTTTCTAAGTTCATCAGAAGGAAGATAATCAGTCGTTACGGAGTTCCTAACAAGATTATCACTGATAATGCCAGCAACTTGAATAATCAGATAATGAGAGAGTTGTGTGCTGAGTTCAAAATTGAACATCACAATTCATCACCATACCGGCCCAAGATGAATGGCGCCGTAGAAGCAGCTAATAAGAACATCAAAAAGATCATTCAGAAAATGGTGAAGACTTATAAGGACTGGCATGACATGCTTCCTTATGCTCTCCATGGATACAGAACCACAGTTCACACTTCAACAGGGGCAACTTCTTTCTCTCTGGTATATGGTATGGAAGCAGTACTACCACTAGAAGTTGAGATCCCTTTGTTAATAGTTTTGAGAGATGTCAAACTCGACGAAGCAGAATGGGTTCAGAATCGGCTTGATCAACTCAACCTCATTGAAGAAAAGAGAATGACAACTTTGTGTCACAGTCAGTTGTACCAGCAAAGAGTCAAAAGAGCATTTGATAAGAAAGTCCGTCCAAGACAGTTCAAGGAAGGTGACTTAGTGTTGAAAGAAATACTGCCTATTCATAAACACTTACGAGGAAAATGTACTCCTAACTATAATGGACCATTTGTCGTAAAGAAAGCCTTCTATGGTGGAGCAGTAATCCTCGCAACTATGGACGGTGAAGAGTTTGCGCATCCAGTGAACTCTGACGCAGTCAAGAAATACTATGCCTAAAAAAAAAAAAGGCCCGTCAAGCTGAAAACCCGAAAGGGCAACTTACTTAAAAAAGAGGGCGTCTCGGTGGATCGAAAACCTGAAAGGGCGGTTCATAAAAAAAATGAGACATAAAAAAGAAAAAAGAAGGCATAAGACTACGTCACTTGATCAACATGAAGGCGAAGCTTCAGATGGAAAAGATTGGTTCAATTTCCTTTCTCAAAAGCAAGATATTGTGGTGTCGAGCTCATGGAGAAGGACAGCTTTGTTATGATTCCATGGAATTTATTTATTTTTCATTGCCATTATCTTAGTTTCAATTTGCAATCACCTCATTGAGGGGTTAGCATCCAGTTGTAAAAACTTTCCGCATTTTGCGCAATGAATAAAATTTCCACTTTCAATCATATTGTCTCTGCTAGCTTTTATGTTCTAATTGCATACGTTTGTGCTATTCATTTTTAACAAATAAAGCATTTAAACATTGTGAAAAATAAAAGCATTTGAAAATATTACAAACTGTTTTGATTTTTAAACATCTAAAGGGAAACCAGCGGCATATAATAATTTGCTCCAATCCAACACAGAAAGTCATGGCAATCTCTTGATTCCATCAGATAAAGAAAGTTGTTGTTCCTCTTTGGAAGCCTTTTTGAACACTTGTCCCTCAATGAAAGCTTGCAGGGGTCCTCATCTCAATAGTGTCAGTGTTACTCAGATTCTCGGTGCCGGGAAATTCAAATTCTCCTCGAAATAAACTCAGAAATTCATGCATTCATGCACAAATTCATGCATTCACGCATATAGACTCATGCATAAAATAATCACACAAAATCCTTCATATAATCAGATATTTCATCTGCATTAGTTCTGCATTTAGGCATTAGAGGTACACAATCATGCATTCATAAAATACATGTTCAAAATGTTGTCTTAACAGATTGTAGACTTGGATCTCTTGTTCAGTGACAAAAGTCTGCGGATCTGATTCTCTAACAAGATGGTTATTGAACCATAATTTCTCAACAAAAGAAAGGGGTTGATGAATCTTTTCCTCGATCAATTGGTCAAAAAAGTATCATCCCCAAGCAGATCGGTCGGTGCATCATATTATCATTGAGAAAGGTCAAGGAATCGTTTCTTTTCCCCAGTGAGGCAGCTGATATTTGTTCATCCCAGTAAGTCGATTGGAACACCGCATCTTAAGAAAGACGGTTGGTGAACCATGACTTTTCGACAAGAAGGATCGGCGGATCTTTGACATCCCAGTGAACTTATTTGGTGTTACCTTTATCACTGATGTTCAGCAAATTAGTCAACAGAGTTTCATCCTCGTCGGATTAATCAACATTCTACCCCTATCAAAAAGGGTTGATGATCCTTTTCCCAGTGAATAATTCGACAAGTGTTACCTACAACAGATTGGTCTACATACAACTTTCCCAGTCAAAAAAGTTAAATAGACCCGTTCTCCAGTGGTTTGTTACAGATGGTTATCTCCAGTAAGATAGTTGAAATGTTGTATTTTAGTAAATCGTTTGATAAACAGTTTCCTCAGCAAGTTAGTTTCTGAACCACATCCCTAATGAAGCTAATTTGGGTATGGGCTCCTCTTTATGGCCCATTTAGTTTTTTTTGGTGATTTCTGATTGTTTGGAATTTTTACTGCATGCACTCCCCTGTTCTGCTGCTCACACCTCCCCTCTGAAATTCTAATTTGGGCTTTAAGCCCAGCTGCCAGTTGTTCTGCTTGTGTTGTGTGAATTACTGTTATACCTCCATTTCTGCTTTTGCACCCCCTTCGCTGAGGTTAATTAATTATGACGTTAATTAATAATTAAAAATGCTATTCATTTTTCATGTTCGAAAACTCTATTCGAAATAAAAAAGAAATCGGACTCTGACGTACGTCTCGCGTCCTTGATTTATTTTTTATCTTGAATGTTTTAAACGATTTAATTAACGTAGAGTAAAAAGGGCTTGACTTACGACTTGTCTCTGTTTGCTTTATTTTAATTAATATCGTTTAAATGACATTTTTTCCGTTATGTTGACTGATCACTAAAATATCTAAAAAATATTTAATCACTTCTTTAATGTTTGACTTATAACGTCATAGTTAAATAATATCTCAGCTATTTGTTGGATTTAACTTTTGAGTGAAATAAAGATAAATTGGGCCCTGTCTTACGACTCGCGCTTTGAATTTATTTTTTAGTTCATTCGAAATGTGACTTGATGTTTGGAACGTAAGATAAGCGAGAGCCTGACGTACGACTCGTCTTGAGCTTATCTTATGCTTGCTTGCTAAATGTTCGTTAATTTGCCTCTCTGCTTGTTAAGTTTCATTTTATGCTTGATTATCTGACATGCTCATTTATTTATGTGTCTACATATTTATTTCGAGTATTATTTAATTGTCACATCATTACACTGGCATTACCATACATCATGCATTTGCATCTCTCAGCTTTTACCGTTTTCTTTTCTTTTTGATCTGAAATCTGTTGTGAACTTATCTTTGGATATGGTATGCGAATAAATCAGTCTCTGTCGTACGACTCGTGGCTTCGAATTATTCGTATGCCATTTAAAACGGAACCATTTTTAATTAAATGAAATGGGAAGGAGCCTGACTTACGACTCGCCTTCGACTCGTTTCACTTTAAATAAAAAATGTTCAATCAATAAACTGAATGAAAAGAGGGAGCCTGTCGTACGACTCATTTCTGCTTGAATGATTCGGTCCCTGACTTACGACTCGTGATTTAGGATCATTCTCATTCTCAAAACAACTTTCTAAATCTCATAAAAGACACTCAACCCACTCAACTGTTTTTCCTGCCCTTGTGCAATCAACTCTTTTTCAACTTTCAAACTCTTTTTATCTGTTTTCCTAAACGGATGGCGCTTTATCCATTCCCCTGCTACAGATAAACGCTTAAGCCTCCGAAGCGAGCACACAAGCATACTGTTGTATCAGTGGAATGCGACCTAAGCATCGTTCACTAAAAACAACCAACAAACAAAATCTTTCTTTTCAGGAAGAACTACGTGAGCTTTGACTTCCTCATTGTACTTGGGGGATACTTTAATACCCTAATTTTGCGTTTTTTAAAATAAATATTTTATTTAAAAATTATTTCCTATTTTTATGAGAAATACCCAAAAATAGTTTTTTTCGATAATTTTGTTTTACAATTTATTCATTTTCCTTTATTTCTTTTAATTTGTCACAATTTATCTTTTTAGACGAAAAATAGTAAAAATATTCAAAAATAGTTTTTACCTTTGTATTTAAATTTACATTTTTATTTCTATACTTTTTTATATTTTATTTGTATTTTTCTTGCACTTGTTCTATTTTATTTCTATTTTTTTCTTCTTTTTATAACAATTTCTTTCTCTTGTGGCCAATCACATTGCAACACATCATCCTCTCCACCTCATAATCATTTTCATTACTATCTTTCCATTAATTTTCTCATTAACCCAAAATTACACCATTATTACAAAAATACCATCTAACCTAATTCCTCTCTATAAATACAAACCTCACATCACTCAATCATTACCAATCATTTTACACAATTCCCCAAAAAAATCAGAAAATCCTTCCTACTTCCTCCACCAACACTTTTCCGGCGACCACCACCGGAAAACCACCTCCGGTCGCCGGAAAACCACCACCCATTTTTCAAAACTCATCCAAATCAAAATCCGAAAACACCATTAGTTTCCTAATCATCTTCTCATCACTAATCCATTGTTAATTTCACCAAAAACGCCGCCAAATACGCCGGAAACCGCCGGATCCGAGCAACCCCTCGCCGGAAAATTCACCCACCCTTAAACTTCACAAAATCAACAATCAAATGCTCTTTTCTAAGGTTTTAGACCCTCCTGAGTTTGAATCCGACCTCTGATTGGTCAAAAAACAAACGGAAAAGCATCAAAACCAAGTTCAAAGCCGCGGCCAAGTCAAAGTCGTTCGATCCGGCCAAATCGTGCACCAACGAAGGTAAAAGACGTTGGATTTGTGTTCCTGGAGCTTCTCTGAACCATTTCCATAAAGTAATTTCGCCGTATCTCGCCGGATTAACTCGGTTAAGTTTTTAGATCCATATTCTAATGTTGTTCGTTTCTCTTTAAATATGCACTTTTTGGTGAAATTGTTCGCATATTTGTAATCCTTGCGAAATTCCGATCAATATGATATATTTACTTATTAATTTTGGTGAACGTTTGAGCTTCGTGGACGCCGGCAATGGCGCCGGCCACCTTTCCCGTCGCCGTCGTGTTTCTGTTTGTGATGTTTGGAGAGGATGACTCTCCTGGCCACGTGGCGCGCGCTGGTTGGCTGGGAGCCTTCCACGCGCGCCCCCCACTTACTCCCTGCACCCCCCGCCTGTTTTTTTGTTTGGTTGTGAGCTGGGTTGGACCGGGTGGGTTTGACCCATGGGTCACTCGACCCGGTCCGTTTTTATTATATTTGGTTTGGGCCTTTAGCCCAGTTTTCTTTTTTTGTTCTGTTTTTTTTTATTGCTAATTGCTGCACCTTTTTTGCTGCTACACCCCTGCTGTTCAATTAATTGTTTATTTAATCTTTGTGATCTTTTTATCAATTAGATTATGACACTTTGAAATGAAAACCGGATTAAAAATAATTAGTCTCTGACGCATGACTTTGACTATTTTATTTTTAATTCGGAGCTTTTGATTTTGAAACTTCGAAATAAAAAAGAATTAAAAGTAAATAGTCTCTGACGCATGACTTTGACTCATTTATTTTTAATTCGGAACTTTTTAAGCTTAAAACAAAATCTTCCAAAAACAACGAGGCAGAGCCTGACGCATGACTTGTCTCTATCTCAACTTTTGACTTTGACTTCTTAGTTTGACTTTTTAGTTGACTTTTCACGTTGACTTTTAGGTTGACTTTTTACAGTTGACTTTTTCCTATTCGACTGAGTTATGTTAAATGTCTATAATTGCTTGATAACTTGTTTCTCTTTATCTGATACATGATTACTTGTTTACATGCTCATATCTGATGCATTTTTAATTGTTCAATATTGTTGATTACATGTCATTTGCATTCATGCATTTGCATTTCTCTCCTTCTACCTTTCTTTTTCTTTTTCTTTTCTGAAACTTGAAAACTCTGAAAATACCTTAAATAATTTATTGAATGAAAAGAGAGATGTCTGACGCATGACTTTCATTTCTTGAATAGTCCAAGTACCTGCCGCATGACTTGCGACTGAGGACTATTCTCATTCACTGAATAATTCCTCAGAAAATCTAAAAGACACTCAACCCACTCAAATGTTTTCCTGCCTTTGTGCAGTCAACTCTTTTTCATGTGCCCTTGCGCAGTTAAATCTTTTTCAACTTCTGTTTTCTTAAACGGACAGTGCTTTATCCATTCCCCTGATACAGACAAACGCTTAAACCTCAGTTGAGTATACAAAAAATACTGTTGTCTCAGTGGAATGCGATCTAAGTATCGTTCACTAAAAACAACCAACAAACAAACCTTTTTCAGGAAGAACTACGTGAGCTTTGAGTTCCTCATTGTACTTGGGGGATACGTAAGAGCGAGAGCCTCTCTCGTCAAGCCAAATAATAAAAAACTTTTTTTTGCCTTTTCTGTTCAATATGCGGTAATTTATTTCTTTTTATGCGGTTATCTTTGTTTATGCAAATCAAAATTCCTCAAATGGTTCCCGTTGAGTACAACGGATATGAGGGGGTGTTAACGTCTTCCCCTCATGTAACCAACTCCCGAACCCGATCTTTTAAGGTTTTATCATTATTTTCCTTTCCCCTCACGGGATAAATAAAGTATGGTGGCGGCTTCATTGTTTACATTTATGCATGGCATTCATTTATTGCATATTTGTATATTTTTTGTGTCGGGTACTACAGATACGTAGGAGCGAGAGCCTCTCTCGTCAAGCCAAATAATAAAAAACTCTTTTTTTTACCCTTTTCTGTTCAATGTGCGGTAATTTATTTCTTTTTATACGGTTATCTCTGTTTATTGATCGACGATTTGTGTATCAATAAATATTTTATAACTGCAAGTGCACAGTTTCGTCGTTGAGTTTTAAAAGATATCGAACCACAGAGACCAACAGTCGAACTACCGTATTTCTGTCGTTGCGGTGTAAATCTAAGGCTAATAGATATTTAAGGTTGATTGGAATTTTTAAAAGAAAATTAAAATTAAAGAATTAAATTAATAAAAGCGGGATATCGGTATGTAACTTAATCGACCTTCGGGAATTTAATAAATTAATAGCGCGCAGAAAAGGGTTTATTTTTCAGAAGAACTTTCTCAATTTAAAGGTCTAAACCTCACACTCTCGTTTTGTTGATAAAAACCATACCTTCTAAGCTAGGAGTTTTACTTTCACTTTTCTACCACCTTAGCTTCGAAAGTATATTTTGAAAATCAATTAGTTCTAATTAATCCTAACGTGGCTCTCGCTCGTTCAAAGATTAATATCAAATTCCTACTATCTAGTTAAAACCTCAAACTCTCGCTCTATTGATTTTAACCTTAGTTGCTTTCTTTTACTCTCGTTCAAAAGCTTTGAATTAAATTAGGAATTTGAATCAGAAAAATAGTTTAATAAGTACGCGCTAAATCATTATTAAGTTCCCTTCGGAGAATTAATTCACATACCGATATCTAGAATTTTAGCTAGACATGACAAAGGAAATAAATAAATAAAAACAGAAAATTAAATAAAGCATAATAAATAAATAATTAAATAACGACATAAAAACCTGAAAATAGAAATTGCTGGAAACTTGAAATAAAGCTGCTTGAATTAATCGGAATAAAATTCTTGACAGGAAAGTGAAAACAGAACTGAAAACGGATTCCCGGTGTGGAAATACCGTTACAGTTACTGTAACAAGAAAATAAAACAGTACTGAAAAGTAAAGAAAATAAGACGTGCTCGGTTCTGAGACTTGAGCTTCTATTTATAGGAGAGATTTGGCTTCTACGATCCATGATTTAAGGAAAGGATAGGCTTCATTTGATATCATCCAGTAGCCATACGATTAGGAACTGAAACGGATCAGACGGTGTGCTTCTTCCCCACGTCACGCAAAATTCAGTTTGTACTGGGCCTTGATTCTGTGGCGCTCGCCACCCATTCTGTGGCGCTCGCCACTTTGGGCTTGCGCTGGGTGGCGCTCGCCACCCTCCTGTGGCGCTCGCCACTATGCAATTTTGGGCAAATGCCCATTTTTGCTAGGCTCCTTTGTGGGTTGCGCGAATTTGGGCTTTGCACCCCCTTTTTGCTCCGTTTTTGATACTTTTTGCTCAATTTCCTTCTCCGACCTATTTTATTCGACAAAAGTAAAAACATATCAAATTCTAACATAAAAAAGACATAAATGAAATAAATACATATGCAAATGCAACTAAAATTCACCTAAATTAAGCTAAAAATACGATATGATTTCGTGTCATCATTTATGCAAACCAAAATTCCTCAAATGATTCCCGTTGAATACAACGGATATGAGGGGGTGTTAACGCCTTCCCCTCATGTAACCAACTCCCGAGCCCGATCTTTTCAAGGTTTTATCATTATTTTCCTTTCCCCTCACGGGATAAATAAAGTATGGTGGCGGCTTCATTGTTTACATTTATGCATTGCATTCATTTACTGCATATCTGGATATTTTTTGCGCCGGGTTCTACAGCTATAACAAAAAGTTTTATCCAAAAGCGCCGCCAATTAAATTCAAACTAGTTTAAAGTTTTTCGAATATCAAGAATACTCTTTCGAATAACTTACGCATTTCTATAAAATCATACAAGTTCGAACTAAAACTTTTATCTTATGACTTATAACCAAATACTTTTGGTGCATACGTAACTAAAACCTTTTTTCGTAATAGTTCACAAACAACAAACTCTTAAAATATAAACCCTCGACAAAAGAATTTTCATTTAAATTCACAAATTGATTCCCAAATAATTTTCTTAAACCTATCTCGTATTCAAATTTCTTTAAACACATTAAAATAACGAGTTCAAAACTTTCTAATACATTTTCGACAAAGTCTCCTTTGTATTTATGCCGTTTACCCGAACCTCAAGTTCAGACAGTTTACACAATATCACAGGCAAAACTATATTTTTACCAATCACACGTCCGCTACTCTATTTCAATCAATAAAAATATATTTTATTCAAATAATGATGGTTAAATAGTTTTAAAATTAAAACGATCGTAACTCAGTCATTTCTATTCCGATCGAGGCGAACTATATGTCCATTTTCTTCGTTTTAAAAGACGGATATAATGGTTCACGTTTTAAGATGAATTAAAAATTTTAAAAGGAGGAAAATGCCCTTCCAGAATTCGGCAGAATCAAAATCTTCTCTAATTCATTGTTTTCAAAAATCAAACATAGTTAAAATACTTCTACCACTACTAATTACTTAAAAACAAATTCAATTTGATTTAATTCCACCCTTAACAACTTTTTCTAAAACATAACTTCAAAATCTATCACAAAATTTGAGACATTTGCTTTAATATGATTTCTTTTAAAAATTACACTCATAAAACAACTAGTGCTAGTTTCTATTTCAAGTAAATCAACTCAATTGTATAAAATCATAACAAATTAAATCCTTTATCAAACTAGTCTAAAAGCCAATTTTTCTTTTAGATCTAGTACTAACAACCATGGATCTATAACATTAAGGAAACAAGAAATCAAAATAGAGCTTCCTAGTTCATCATCCATTTTCAGCCTAGTGAGGAAAAGAGGGAGAGAAATTTTCTTACCATAAAACTTAGTTCACTAGCACCGCTATGGAGAGGGGATCAACTTTGGTTCCAAACTTTCCTCCTAATTTCTCTTAGATCTCTCACAAAATAGAGATTTTTTTATCCTTACTAGCACTTAGAAAGAAAAAAAAAGAAATGGAAGAGAAAAGAGGTTTCACGTGAGAGAGAAGGAAAGGAAGGAATGAGTCTTACAATATTTTTTATTTAAAGACTCATGAATCATTATAGGCCATTGGATTGCATAGTGTAAAGTTTCAATATCTAATCCTAGCCATCCATCTCTATCTTGGTCACTAAGTTACCTTACATAAAAATCTAGATATTTTGTGATCTTGCCAACTCATCTCGCTGTTCTTAAACGAGTTGTATCTCACGTAACGATAAATTTTTCGAAAATAGAAAAATTCTACCATAAACAAATTAATTAATAGAATTCATAATTTTTCGAATAAATTTTATTTCGAGGAAATTTTCGCTCCTTAGCTCGAAAAAAAAAATTATGAGATCAAATTCTCATTACAGTCGATATATAAAGTTCCAATATAAATTTTGAAAGAAAATAGAAACCATAAAATTTTTAAACAGCGGGTATATCTTGCCTGTTTTCTCAACAATCACTGGAAAATTGTTTTCGAAATTCCAACGAGACAAAAATGTTTCTAAACTCATTTAAAGCTTATAAAACTATTGTGCCAAATTTTCAAATGTTAAACTCGCGTGTATGCTCTATCTCAGCAAAATTCTGTTAAAATCGACAATCAAACGAAAAAATTGATAAAAACAAATGATAGAAACTATTTAATATACCACCAGTTCGATGGGTGTTATAGATTATTTTTCTTGGCACAATCTTTGTAGAAACAATAATCTTTTATCCTATTACGCAACTAGAACTGGTGCACTTGGCATAACTCTGTCAGGCTGTTATTTTGAGGGTTTTCTTCATGAATTGTAAGGTTCAAACACAATTTGTAGGTTAGTTGACGGTATAGGAACTGCTTGATGATGTTGTCAACATAACCTCTAGGTGTAATTTTTTTATTAAAAATATGTTAGATTTGAGACTATAACTGATACGTTATTTCCATTTATAAGTTATATCTTGTCACACACGCTAACAGTTAACCCATACTCAATTTAGTCGTATTGTTGTACTTCTTTTTATTTTTTACTTATAATAAAAATTTCTATTCATTTGTAAATATTTATTCATGTCAAAATAACAAGTTTTAAACAATAAACAACCAAATTATCAATATCAACGGTTTCATTTTTCTAGAAATAGAAAATCACGTAAGAATAGGTTGTAATAAACTTAACTTTGTCGACTATACTCCTTTATATAAATAGTCCCACATGTAATTGTTTCTTTCAAATTTAAATATATAACATTGAACAATCTCCATAGTCTGTATCAAATTAAAAAAAATCATATTTTGATAGCTACAATGGAGGTTCCAACATCTGCAAAAATTTATAAAATTGTTTCTATAATTTTCTTCGTTATTTTTTTTTCCTACAATCAAGTTGAGGGTCGAGGTTTGTTCATTGCAATACATTTCCTACCAAAGTTATTTAATTTTTGATTTTATATTTGTATTCCAATGAATAAAATTAAAAATTTATGTAAAATGATATAATTGTAGTGAAAGCACCACACGTGATAAGTAGACAATTATTTCCGAAAGATTTTTTGTTTGGCGTTGGAACATCTGCTCTACAGGTGAATATGCATTATAATCCTACATACTATATTATAATATTTCAATCATACTATATAAATATAATTTAATATCAGTATCACGCTTTTAAACTAACATATTATTATTACTAAATAAAGGTAGAAGGATCAGCTCATGAAGGAGGAAGAGGACCAAGTGTCTGGGATGAATTATTTATACGTGATGCAGGTTGAAAATATATTTGTTAAATCATTTGGATTAAATTGTTTAATAATTTAGTTGTTTCATAATGTCATTTGAAAAATTATTAACAAAAATAGTCTTATGTGTTAAGCCAAATACATAAGGAAAATGTTAACATATAAAATAGTACAATAATCCTCATTTAACAAAACACTTAGTACCATTTTCTTAATACACAATTCATTGTATTATACATAAATTTATAGAATAAATAGGATTTTTATTAAAAATTTTATGTCCTCTAATTTAACTTCCTTTACTAATGATTGTATTTTCACTAATCTTCAATAATAATAAGAATAATAATAATAATAATAATAATAATAATAATTTTAATAATAAGAATAATATAATAGTAATAATTATTATTATTATTATTATTATTATTATTTATGATTGTTGTTGTTTTTGTAATTTTGAATTAATACGGCCATAAATAACATTTAAAATACTCTATTTTAAAATCTAACTTAAATTTTATATATGAAAAAAAAGCAGGTGTCCTCTTAATTCTAATAGTATTTGAAAAATTAATCTCATTGTAAAACATAAATGGTTGATCATTTTATTTATACTTCAAAGATTTTCAATTTTTTATTTTATTTTTTCTTTACCAATTCGGTGATCATTAATGTTAGAGTTATTAAAAATAAATTTTCCATTCTTAATTATTTTAGCATGAAAATTAATTGTTTTTGTCATGATTTTGATAATCTTTCTTACAACATGCAAGAACAATTAAAGATATTGACAAGACCGGCACAATGATCGACCATTATAAACGATACAAAGTAAGAACAAAAAGTCACCATTTTATGTTAGTATATATGATGGATTTGTTTTTTGAGAATGAAAATTAATTTTTTTTTAGGTACAATTTGACCAAAAAAAACTTAAGCCATAACTAGTAGTTTATCGTAAAACAAAAAATGAAATGTCATATAACTATAATTAAATGTAATAATTGTTTCAATTTATATTGCAATAAGAGGATGCAAACAACTCCAACCGCAAAATCAATTGCAACTACATGTACTAAAGTTTTTTAAACTTTGAATGAACAAAAACATTAAAGAAGAATAATCAAAGAAAAAACATTAAAAAAGAAAAGCAAACATATTTATCACCTTTATAAGAGTTTTTATATATTTTTTTGGTATAATTTTACAGGAGGATGTTCAACATTTAAAGAAACTTGGTGTAAACTCTTATAGATTTTCTATAGCATGGAGTAGAATATTTCCTGGTAATTATTATATATTTATTTTTATTAAAATGAGGTAATCTAGCAAGGTTGATTAAAAAATTGTTCATCTTTTCCTTTCTTTTGAAAATTATATAGATGGAACTTTGGAAGGTGGTGTAAATCAAGAAGGAATTGACTTCTACAACAATTTGATCAATGAGTTAATTTCTAATGGTAAATATTTAGTTGAATAAAATAAATTGACCCAGTCTATATTATGTTGACAACATCTTAAATTCAAGATTTATCCTATTTTTTATTTAATTTTTTTTACTAATGATAAATATTTGTATGTAGGAATCACACCTTTCGTGACAATTTTGCACTTTGACTATCCATTATCCTTTTCTAAAAATGGAGCCTTCTTGAATACTTCTATTGTGTAAGTATTTTTCACTATTATACCATCTCATATAGACATGTTGTTAGACAAACCAAAAAAATATAAATTTACATTATTTTCATTTTGATCATTTGAAAATATAATAAAATATCAAATTCAGGAAACATTTCAAGGATTATAGTGAAATCTTATTCGATTCCTATGGAGATAGAGTAAAGCATTGGACTACATTAAATGAGCCGGAAGTCACCACAATAATTAATTATATGCACGGCTTTGATAAACCGAATGCTGAAAAATGTCAAACTACGAAAGAATGCAGAGACGTATATACTTTAATGCATATATTCATCATTTGCCATGCAGAATCTGCTAAGTTATATAAAGAAAAATATCAGGTATGGCTTTTTTGAGAACAAATAATATTAATAACTAATTTGTTAATATATATTGTATAAGTTACACACACACAATCACATATATATATATATATATAGAGAGAGAGAGAGAGAGAATCATATTAAACATAATATTTGTTATTATGCTGTCATTAACTCTCAATTCCACCATGGTACAAATTGTTTTTTTTTTTAGTGGAACTAATTTGATGAAAGATTAACATGAAATTCAATGAAGAAAAAAATAAATAAATAAATTGCATTTCTAATTTATTATTTGTTAATATGATGAAGGCAACACAAGCGGGAGAAATTGGAATTGTCATCTCAATTGAGGATTACATTCCATTCAGTAGAAAACCAGAGGATGTAGCTGCTACTGCAAGGCTAAGAGATTTCTTTACAGGATGGTTAGTTCAACTAATTTTTTCTAATGATAATAATTGATTTAATAATTTATTTGTATGTATGTAGTAATAATACAAAAAAGTTTAATTAATAAGATATCATAACTCATATATATATATATATATATATAATATTTATTAGTATGTGTTGTTTTGAGTGATTGGCTCCTGCTGCTATGTTGTTATTGTGTTGTGTTGTTCGTTGCTGTTGTGTAGCTCTACAGTTGTGAGATTGTGTGTATGAGTTAGCTTTTGTATGAGTTTTTTTTTGTAAGTTTATGTAGAATTTTTAGTAGTGGGAATGAATGTATTTTTCTTGATTTTCATGGGTTGCTACTTTTTTTTTTTGTTTATTTTATCTTTATATTAAGTACATTTGTATTTAATTTTATCAATAGTACTACTTGTATATAAAGGGAATATTTTAATGAAATTTGTTGTTTCAAAAAGTATATATATAAAAGAAAAAAGGTTTAAATAAACATATAATAATAATAATAATAATGTCATGACATATCTTTTTTTTGACACATTGGTATGACATATATCTAAATAGTGCGATCTTAAATAAATTTATGAAATAATCTTACGCTGTTATTGCATAAAAATTGAACACTTAACTTATGTGTACTTAACACAATTCTGTACAATAAATAGGATTTTAGATCCATTGTTTTATGGTAATTATCCTCCAAGTATGAAAAAGCTAGTGGGAGATAGACTTCCTAAATTCACAGAGGAAGAAAAAAGTTTAGTTAAAGGAAGTTTAGACTTCATCGGTATAAATTATTATAGATCTTTTTTTGGCAAAGATCAATCAAACAAATCTCTTATCAATGGCTTGGACAATTATGATTCAATGGCAATAAAACAAGGCAAGTCTTTTTTTCTCAAATTCAATTCTTATTTACTGTATATATATACTATAATTCAATGGAAGATAATAAATTATTGATTTCATTTTTTGTCTTTTGCGGGTCACAGTAATCAACAACGAGGGAACAATATTGGGGATTCAGGTGAGATAATTAATTAAGGAAAGTCTAATACAAATTATTATTTATGTTTTTTTTATCTTATAACTTTTTGTTATAATATTCCAAATTTGTAGGATAATGCAACTATGACCTATGTAAATCCACAAGGATTATATAACGTCTTAGCATACTTGAAAGAAAAGTACCAAAATGCTAAGATCTACATTACTGAAAATGGTTAGTACATATCAATATTTTTCGCTTCTAAAATTATAGTTAACAAATAATACACAATATTATTCTAATTAAATTTTGTTAAAACCACTATCTTATAGGCATTAGTTCCGGAAACATTACAAATCCATTGAAAGACAAGCATCGCATAGATTATATTGCCACACATATTAATTATATGAAACAAGGGCTTGAGTAAGTCATTCTTTTGAATACTCCATCAATAAATTACTATTTTATGAGTTTATGAGTATATATCGAACAATGTACGTAAAAAAGTTTGACACGGTCATTCAATCATATCTTGTCACAAATATTCATTGCAACTAATACAACAAAATAATATATATTTTTTTCTATAATACTAATATTTGATTGAAGCATTGTGTAAAATAAACTTTAGTATCAATACATTGTCCTTAAACGTAGGTTATTTATGCAATTATCCTATAATATTTTATTTTATAAATTCTCGCGATTGAATCTTGTACCAAAGCAACACCTGTCAAGCCAATGGATCTAAGTAAAAATATGTAACTTTGATTCAGTGACTCTATAGATGTTGTACTTTTTGATTCAATACGTAGACAAAATGCCAAGTCAATTAATTCAAAACTCAAACACATAAAGTGAAGGAACTGAGGTTCGAACTTCAGTCATGAACGCCTAACCTAATAGTTTTGCCATTTTCTGCCAAGTGAGATATATCTTCTATACAATAGATATTACACTTTTTCCAAAGATGTTGCACTTTGCCAAAGATATTCTAATCATCTTTTTTTTCCATATACATTAGTAGTAACCCTTTCTACATGTTTTACATTTACAGCGCTGGAGTGAATGTCAAAGGATACTTTGTTTGGTCTGGATTTGATACCTTTGAATTTCATGAGGGTTTTTCTAGCAAAATGGGGTTAATATATGTTGATTTTTCTAATAATCTCAAACGTGTACCAAAACAATCTGCAAGATGGTACAAATGGTATCTCACAGGGAATACAAAGTTTGTATAGGTTCATAACCACACTTCATAAACACCATTGTTAGATGAAGTCGTTGTCAGAAAATAAAATGTGTATTGATATATTTGTAATGTACTCCTTCCGTCCCAAATTATAAGGCAAGAAATCAACTTTGTTTGTCCCAAATAATAAGAGAAAAAAAAAAGCCACATTTGAAGTGCTAGCTCAGTGTTAAGAGTTTAGTCTTATAACTTCAAGGTGACGAATTCAAATCCTGTCAGAGACCATTGTAAACCCAACGTTTATCTATTTCCCAAGATTTATTTTTACTTATTCTCATTAAATTATATTTAATTTTCTCTCTCCTCTTTTTTCAATATACAACAATCAATAAAATTGCATTTACATCTTTCGATGCAACTTATGTAAGTGCACCAGTTCACTCCCATGTTTTAATAATTGTCAAAACTCATGAAAATGGTGTAGAACATATTTTGGCAACATTATAAATGACTTGACAGCGAAAAACTATTTTTAAACCTTGAAAAACTATTTTTAATGTATTTTGTATTGATACATACTTTTTTGTTTCGATACAAATGTCCTGAAAATCCTTCAGGCTGATTTTGTGCATTTTGTATCGATACATAATTGACTTGTATCAATACAAGTCTGAGCTCACAGGGGCAGAGAGTCTCCTGTGTATCGAATCATGCTTGCATGTATCGATATACATCGAACTCTCCTAAAAGACCAGAGAATGCATCATGTATCGAATCATGCTTGCATGCTTCGATACAAATCAGTCAGATTTTCAAACAATTGATTAGGGAGTTCCCAACGGCTTTCGTGTCGTCCTCGCGGTTGGCCGAGTACGTCTCCCCCAAAATAACCAAACGGGTTATTTGAGCGTTTTTATTAAAAATTGTCTTTGATACAAGTGCTCAATTTACAAGACTCCAAAGTACAAGACTATACGAAAGAACCTTCTGTCTTCACCTATACCGAATCTATGCAAATTGAGCGAATAAACCTCAACCCGTCGTGGAGCTTCTACCTCTGATACCAACGATCAATCCTTACACCGTCTTCAACCTGAAAACCCTTGTAATGATCGTCTAGCTGATTAACTCGCTCCCTAAGTGTTGATCCTTCAAGAATTACACAATCTTGAATGCTTGATGAGAAACCAAACCTTCAACGCAAATCAACCCGATCATAATTCTGATTCACCGCGAATTACACCGAACGTTATCGACCAATCGCACTAACAACCTTCAATTGATCCCATACTCAATCTTCAATTGATTGAGAATTGATGGAAGATGATGATCTTGTGTTGAATGAAGCTTTGATCCAAAATTCCTTCTAAATTCTAATCACAAGTGTTTTCCCAATGGTTTCTCACAATTACAACCAAAACTCATATTGCTATTTATAGAGAAAATAGAATTGAGCAAATTTAGGCAAAACATAACAGAAGTGTACCGATACAAATGTATGTGTGTATCGATACACACACCTGACAGCGTACAAAATTTGAAAAAAAATGAGCTATGTATCGATACAAAAACGTGTTTGTATCGATACATACACCAGTATCTTGAAAATCTGGTCTTTTGGTTCAATACACAATACATTCTCTGGTCTTTTGTGAGAGTTTGATGTGTATCGATACATGCAAGTATGATTCGATACACAGGAGATTCTCTGCCCTGAGAGACCAGATTTGTATCGATACAAGTGATATATGTTAGACTACTTGGCTAGACCACCTAGAAGGGGGGTTGAAAAATTGTTTAAGGTATGCGCGGAAGTCCCACCGGATCGGTAGTCTCTTTGCACCCACTTGATCATTGGAAATGTAGTATAGCCTTGAACTTACGATGATAACAAATAAGAAAGATCGTGTACAAAATATCCAATTCAAACAATCTAAACACAAATCAATCAAGTTACACAAGTTCAATTCCAAATCAATTACAATCAAGATATATGTCAATTGAATTTCTATGAACACTTACGAACACAAAAATTCAATTGAATCGGAAAATTAAAGTGATTGTGTAAAGTAAAAGATTAAGGAAGAAAGACACAAACGATTGATTAAGGGGTTCCCAAAGGCTTTCACGCCGTCCTCGCTTCGGGCCCGGTACGTCTCCCCCCAAATAGCCAAACGGGTTATTTGAGCGTTTATTGATTAAAAACGATTTGATACTAGTGCCCAATTTACAAAGACTCCAATAACCCTATATCGAATCTAATGTAAACTATGCTTAATAACCTCAACAAGTAATGAAGGATCTCCCTATGATTCCAACGATCCTATCCGTACGCAAAACCTCGCTTCTTCATTGTTGAACCTTCAAGATATCGCAAAATCTTGAATCACCGAGAAAACCCAAAACCTTCTTCACAAATCAACTCGATCACAAAATCTGATTCACCGCAAGCTGTACCGAACGGTAGGTCGACTGTTGGTCTCTGTGGTTCGATATCTTTTAAAACTACACGACGAGACTGTGCACTTGCGGTCATAAAATATTTTTGATACACAAATCGTCGATCAATTATCGATCAAATATACAATCTTTATCTGAATGATCCCATACTCACTCTTCAATGAATTGCAATTTAATGGAAGATGATGATCTTGTGAAGAATGACCCTTTGATCCTAATTATTCACCAAATTTGATATCCAAAGAGTTTTTCAAAGCTATTTCACTTTATCACAGGTTCTCTCTCTTTTTACATCAAAAAAGCACATTGCTATTTATAGAGCAAATATAATTGAACAAATTTAGGCAAAATAGAACAGACATGTATCGATACAAATGATGGTTTGTATCGATACAAATACCTTGACCAGCGTTCAAATTTGAAATATTTGATCTATGTATCAATACAAGTACGAGTATGTATCGATACATATATCAGTTTCTTGAAAAACTAAATGATATGTATCGAAGCATTCAAGCATGATTCGATACATCATGCGTTCTCTGGTTTTCAGAGAGAGTTGGGTGTGGATCGATACATGCAAGCATGATTCGATACACAAGTGACTTTCTGCCCCTGAGAGACCAGTTTTGTATCGATACAAAAGATATATGTATCGATACAAATTGCACAAAATCAGTCTGAAGTAGTTTCAGGACATTTGTATCGATACAAAACACCTCAAAATCAATTTTTCAAAGTTTAAAAATGGTTTTTCACTGTCAAGTGATTTGTAATGTTGCCAAAATATGTTCTACTCTATTTTCATGTGTTTTGCAATTATTAAAACAGAAGGGTGAACTGGTGCACTTACAATATATGTATCGATACAAAATGCACAAAGTCAGCCTGAAGGATTTTCAGGATATTTGTATCGATTCAAGTGAGTATATATCGATATAAAATACCTTAAAATCAGTTTTTCAAAGTTTATAAATAGTTTTTCGCTGTCAAGTCTTTTATAATCTTGCCAAAATATTTTCTATACTATTTTCATGGATTTTGACAATTATTAAAACATGGGAGTGAACTGGTGCACTTACATTCTCCCCTTTTTTGATAATTGTCAAAACTTTGCATAAGCTATCTAAGCCTATACCTAATATGCAATAAAATAGCAATATGTATACAGACGCAAATACATCAAGGCTAACCATAAACACGCTCCCTCTGAGTTGAACTTCAATGCGTTTGATCGATTGATAGTATTCAAGACCTCTTTAGGACTTTATCCTTAGCTTGTGCAATCCAAATCTCTCCCCCTTTGACAATATCAAAAACAAGAAGAGAACACGCATGAGAAGTATCAAGTTCAATAACGTTTTTAACATGGTCATATCGTGCACTTACATTTATCGAAATGCACTTTATGATGAAAATCCTAATCAAAATAATTACGTACCAAATATCATGACAAATATGGAATGTAGAACAACAAACCAAAACCAACGCATGAATATCATAAAACATCGACATTATAACACATTATCATATCAAAATACAGGACGATATAATCAAACATGCAACCAATGTATAAACATCACAAAATATTCATACAAAACCAAATATTCAAAATATTAAGTCATACAACCAAAATAAATGTTGTCCAAAACATGACAACATTAAAAGATATCCATACAACCAAATCGAAATAGAAAGTCATAAGAAATAACAATATGAAATTGTTCATGAGTTAAAAGATAAAAGAACATAAAAAGCAACAAGAACAAGATAAATCTTCAGCTTCATTCATCCATGTTGTCCGGGTTAGGGTTGTAGTAGGCTTGCATTTGAGCTTGCATCTCGTCAAAGCGTGTGGTCATGTAAGACCTAAGCTCATTGTTGCTGTTGTGAAGTTCCTCAATCCTATTGGTGGTGGTTTGGTAGTTTTGAGTGTACTCATTGTGGAAAGCGGTTTGTTGCATGCTAATGTTCCTCAACATTTCCATCATTTCATGCATGTTACCGCCTTGATCAACTTGACCTTCACCCTCAGCTTGTTGCCTAGCATTCCTCCTTGGTCTCCTACCCCTTGGAGCAACACCTTCACCTTGTTCTTCATTGTTAGACTCGAGACCATTGTAATCATAGCCATTGTCATTATTCAAGATCCAACCTATCTTTGCCATTTAAGTGCCACTAAAGATTTGTAACCTTCCACGACAAGTATACTCTATGGCAAGACTTTGGGAGAGCTTGAACTTCTTCAGAATACTTCCGATCAGACTACAATACCCAAAGGTTGATCACGGCTAGAGTTTTTTAATTCAAACATCCGACTTACGATATAGTGTGGCCAGTCAACCTTCTTATATTCCATCAACAGATACATCAAGTCAATATAATTCTTGTCCATCCTAGAGCTCGCACTCTTAGGATGCATGATATGACTTACAATCCAGTAAATCACTCTTGCATTCACTGTCAATTTACCAGTTCCCATAATTTCAGGAACATTACCATTTCTAGTGATGGAGCATGTGAACACATCAGAATCATAATCAATTGTATTTGCATCAGAATATGCCTGAAGGTCTTCTCCAGTAATTCTTCTACCGGTGCTCATTTCAAATAAGTCAAACCATAAATTTGTAGTGACCTTATAAACCTTTCGTCCCCAATGAAACTCTAATTCGAAACCATTTCTTTCTTGCAGTCCCGCATAAAATATCCTAATTAGAGTTTCATTGTACTTTGTTCTCAAGCATTTGTGCTACATCAGTAAGGTGTAAATTCTTAAGAGTTTCACTGCTAACAGCCTTCTGATGTAAAATACTCCTAGACCTACAATATTGGGTATAGAGAGTAATGCAGTCCGGATGTACAAAGTCATCTTCCTTAAGACCAAAATTACTAATTACAGGATTATTACTTTCTGCCTCCTTTCCTTTCCTAGTCTTAGTCTTAGGAGCCATTTTCAGAGAGTAAAGATGAGAGTAAGATTACCTTAAAATTAGACGTGCACACTGTTGTAGTAGTTGACAAACGAACACACAAATTCAGAACTTGTAATCCTCACAAAATTTGCTTGAACAAAAAATTCCCAATTTGAACCTAGCCTTGAATGTGAAATATGGAGGAAGTTAACCACGAAATTGATGAATGTATATGCATGGCTATTGAATTTGAAGTGGTTTAGGTTCAAGTTTTGTTGAATTTGGTTGAGTTTAGAGGAAGATTGAAGAATTGGTTATGGAGGTTTTTATGGGTTTGTGCGCGGAGAAGAAGAGTTTTGGAGTGTGAATGAATGAATGAATGAAAACTGACTTGTTTAAACTATTTTTGCGCGCTTGTATCGATACAAACTCGTGTGTGTATCAATACAAATAGGCGTTCTGCAACATGTATCGATATGTGCGAGCATGTATCGATACATGAACCTGTGTCTGTCCCAAACTGAAGAGTTATGTATCGATACAACCACTTGTTTGTATCGATACATATCAGTTCAATTTGAAATTCTATAGAATTGCTTATATGTATCAATACAAATTTCATTTGTATCGATTCAAATTGCATTATTTTCAAATTTTCTTAAAACACATGAACTTATAAGTTTGAAAAATGTTTTTCTTGACTTCCAAATAACATGTATGTATGAAACACATATAATCAACAAGGTACATACTTATGCATGTGAGAAAAACTATATCAAAGCATACCATAACATGAGAACACATGTTAAACCATAGATGCAAGATAAAACAATCACATAAATGAATCAAAGTACCATGATCAATCACATGTATGTATATATATATGTATGCACATAAAGTCACACATAAAGGAAACAAACATATACAAACAAATATGAACTCTTAATATGGAATTTGCAAAGATTTTTGTCAAATCCCCATTTTAAACATATGAGTCTCAAAAACTTACCAATATTTTTGAGCAGAATTCTTGGAAATGGAGGATTAGACAACCATCAATGTAAACATCATATTAAGATTAAAAATATATGTACATGAAACCAAATACAAATGCTAAGTAAAAAAGTATAAGAGTAAAGATAGATATTAGAATCTTCCGTTAAGTGTTAAGTATAGGAAGTGATCAATTTCCGAAACTTTTGTAAATGTCGAATTGAAGCTTTTCTCATCACTTTACTTTTTCATGAGTCTTGAACGACATTGTTGTCGTTGTCTCTCTTCAATGGTTCAAGACGTTCCTCCTAAAAACATAGACATTTGAAATAGGTCCCCAACTCATGTTGGGTCCTAGGTGGTTAATAACAAAACTATTGGTGGATTTAGGTATCCATTTCATTTTGCCTTTTGGTACTAAAGTTTTTCGAGCTTGGCACTTAGCAATGGTATGACCCTTGTCACAACAATAGTGACAAACGATATTGGGATTACACTTCTTATGATTCTTTTCAACAAACTTATATTTCTTGTTTTTAGGTTTCAAAGGTTTGTTGAACTTAGATAAATCAACGGAATATGTAATCTCCAGCTTAGGTGGTTCGTTCAACTTATCTTGTAGTTTTCTCAAATCTCTATACAAGTAAAAACAACCATCACAACCGGTCCTATCATTTACATAATCATCAAAAGTTACAATTGGATTTTGTATCATAGATTCCTTAAGAGTTTACAATTCAATTTCCGTTTTCGAAACTTTCGCTTCAAGGTATTTGTTAACTTGCATAAGACCCTTTAAGCATTGAAAAGCCTCTTGACTTTCTTTTTGAAGTTTTTCAAAAGCAACTTGTAACTCATGACACTAAAAGAGTATATGAACTCGAGGGATTTTGATTTACCTTCTTAGGAGCAAGTTTCTTACGATCATGGGATGTTAAGCACACATTTTCCAATTCGTCTTCACCGCTTGAGCTAGAGCTTGATGATGAAGAAAAAGATGAGCTTCCGCTCTCCCATGCAACATAAGCTTTCTTTCCCTTGCCCTTGCTTCCCTTTTTGAATGATGATGACTCCTTCTATTTTCTCTTGAGCTTAGGACACTCCGGCTTGAAATGACCAACTTGGCCTCACTCATAGCATGTCCCTTTCTTGGAGTTCCTAGCACCCTCATTCTTCTAGTAACCATTATCTTTCCGAAACTTCTTAAGATTGTCCTCTGAATGCCTTATCCCATTCTTTCTCATATACCGGTTATAGCGTCGAACGAAGAGCTCCATTTCCTCATCATCGGAATCGTCTTCGCTTGAGCTCCTTTCCACTTGCTCAACCTTTTTGGACTTGGATGTGGAGGCCTTAAGAGCAATCAACCTCTTATCCTTTTCTTTTTCCTTATCTACGTGTTTCTTCTTTTTCACACCTTTCTCATGCTTTTCCAACAAATTAAGCACTTATTCATGTTCCGTAAGTTTGCCAAATAACATTGTGAGTCTCAATTGAGTCAGATCATTCGCTTCTTTGATTGCGGTGACCTTTGGTTGCCAAGACCAAGATAGACATCTCAATACTTTATTAGTGGCATCTTGATTTGTGATTGGCTTACCTAAACCGTGTAACTTCTTTGTGATTTTCACAAAACGTTGTTGCATATCCGCAATGGTTCACCATCTTGCACATGGAACAACGCAAACTATTGAGTTAAGGTGTTTAACTTAGATATTTTGACTTCATTGGTACCCTCAAAGTGAGTAACCAATGTATCCCATATTTCCTTAGCCGATGTACAATGCGAAACATGATAGAATTGCTTAATCCCTAAAGATGAGATTAAAATGTTTTGAGCTTTTGCATCGTAATTGAATTTATTTTTATCATCATCCGTCAATTGTGCCATAGGCTTATTAGTGACAACACCATGTTGATCGGTATTTGTCGGAACAAATGGACCGTTCTCAATGGTGTTCCACACTTCACCATCAAAAGAATTGATGTGTATGCGCATACTAGTTGTCCAATAATCAAAATGGTCTCCATTGAATATCGGAGCCCTATTATATGCACCCTTGGGAGCAAAAGCCATGTTTTCTAATAATAGGGACAAATCCACACAGTTTTGTATACAAAATCGAACCAGGATCGTGATACCACTTGTTAGACTACTTGGCTTCCATTTAGAAGGGGGGTTGAATAAGTGGCCCTATTAAGCAATGAATTTTTCAAAAACTTTTTCAAACGAATGCGCGGAAGTCCCACCGGATCGGTAGTCTATTTGCACCCACTTGATCAAAGGAAAGGTAGTACAAGCCTTTGGATCGTATGATGATAAACCGATTAGGCAAATGTTTTGTAATCAAATTATGTAAGACCACTGCACAACAAGTTTCAACAATTGAGTATCGCACAATCACAATTCAAGCAATGTTGAATTGAATTTTGATGAACACGTTGTTAGCCAATATTTTGGCTAAGTCAAAATATGTATTGTATATTCTTCTGAATACATTTAATAAACCTTCAATCTTGGAAATTTATGTTTCCAAGCTATTTATTATATTATGAAGGTCAAAGGTGAAGTATTTAAAAATATGAAAGCCTAAAATGAAGAATATTCATGAATCTCAGAAGTTGGAAAGCATTCAGAGTCCAAGAAATAATTCAAGACTTGATTCGAGTTACTAACATTTCGAGTAATAACCAGGATCACTCGAACTCGAAGACAGCTTATATCTTAGCAATTTATCAACTATTCTCTGAAGATTCAAATTCAAGTTCAAACCATTGCAACGCTTCATTCAAAAAGATGGCTATTGGCATTCAAGGATGAAGATTAGATGGCAGTACTCATGTCAAGTGGATGATTTATAGACGTTATTTAGGTCGTTATAGGATCTATCTATAAATACTAGTTCATTTGATGTAATTTCTATCACAAATTCTCATACTGAAATTCCTTACACATTCAAAGTATCCAACGTTCGAGAGAAATGAGTATACAAGGCTAAAATGTATGATCATGTGATCAATCTTTACTAATTTCAATGCAATTTATCTTTTCATGCAATTTACATGTTTTCATTTACATTCTTTGCATTTTAATTCATTAAAACCTTTACTTTTTCTTGTCAATACGTACTCATTTTGAGTATTTTTACATTTCTTGTCATTCAAGTTACTTTTCTTGTTATTTTATTTACTTTTTCAAACAAACTTGTTCATTTGCATTAATGAACATTGCTATTTTCAATCATAAACAATAAATGCACAAACATGTCCGGAGATTCTCTAGTTGGTCTCTCAAGCATTGCAAACTAGCGCTTGTTTACCAAAAATCAGTGTAAACACACGTACGATCAAAAAATTCAATTGAACCAAATTAAACAAAACGAAAAGTCAATGAGTTTTGTAACGGCCCAAAATTTTTAACCGATATGTTTCTTAAAATAATACTTAATTGGAAAAATATGCTGCTGTTTTTTTTAAAAAAAATATAATAATTTTCATTTCTGCTCAAAACAAAGTAACTCCATTAAATATTCCAAGAGAAAATACAATAGTCAAATTAACTGTTTCAAAATTAGAAATGATAAAACCCAATTTATTTCCCCGCCGCATACGCAAGCTTCAATCATCATTCACTGCATCAACTTTAGTACCTAAAATGTTGGTTGCAAGGGTCAATATTCCTAAACCACAAGTACGATCATAAAGAACATAGAAACATAAAATAAGAAGGATGTTAAAACACTCACCACATAAAAGATAAAACCAATTAGCACAAATAAACTAATAACTCAAGAAGTCAGACTTTTATGACACAATGCATGCAACTAGACCATGATACGGATATCGCCCCGATTGGCATAATATTTTCAATCGCCCCATTTGGCACCTAAAGACAAATCGCCCCATTTGGCAGTTGAAATTCCTGGCACTCAGTAGTAAGATGCTTTAGCAATTGCTACAGCGTCTACTCGCAACACAGATAATAGTAAAAGCAATAAATAACGGAAACGTAAATAACACAAGAGTTTGTTGACCCAGTTCGGCGCAACTTGCCCTAATCTGGGGGATACCAATCCAGGAGGAATCCACTACTATAGTCCTAGTTTCAAGACACCAGTAAACAGCCAGCTTACTGCTCCTAACCTAGCAACCACCTTGTGCAACTCAACCTAGGAACTCCTAGGTCAAAGGCGCCCCGCCTTACTCCTTACTAACAACACGAACACAGTGTTGTTCACAATTAAACACAAACGCTTATGATGGTGAGAACACACTCAAACATAAACAGCAACCTATGCCTTTAGCAAGTATCAACGTGATACAAGAAAAGACTCACAAAGTTCACTAAGTAAAATAAGGATTACACACGCTTTAGTGAACACAATAAAATTCCCACAAACCTAAACTAGGTTTTACACAACTATATATAGAGTCTTCATGCTGGGCTTGACTTGTTCCTAAAGAATAGGAGTCTTTAAAAATATATCCAATAAGTCTTCAGCAAATATAAAATAATTCCTAAAATATAGGAGATATATTTTAGAATTAAATCTTCACACAAGAGATTACTTGTGACACAAGGCGCGCGTGCTGTGCCAGCTTCGCCCTAACAAAAATATACTTTCCAGCAAAATATAATTTCTGAAACAAATCTTCTTCAAAGATATCTTCTGGAAATAACAAACAAAACGCGCACGCTTCTAGAAGCTTCCAGTCACAACATACTCAGATGCTACAGCATTTTCTAGAGCATGTGACAAAATGGGTTTTGGCAAAATTATAGCAAACATACAAAAACGCCAACAATCTCCCCCTTTGGCAAATTTTGGCTAAAACACTATTGGCAAGCATGCATAAAAATAATTCTTCAAATCAATCTTCAATTTTTAACGAGGAAGAACAAAACATAACTTGAATGCATAGGCTAACCATGTATTAGAGGCATGCACAGCGGATAAGAGATAAATAGCCTCATAAAGAATAATCAGAGAGACTTAAACTCTCATAGTGGATTCCAGAGTAATAGTAATAGCTTCAAAAAGCAACAACAGACTCTAAGGTCAAGGAAAAATAAATTCCTCCCCCTCAAGTCAACAACACTTCCTCTTCGGATATACTCCCCCTCAATGGTAGGTAGATAAGAGTAGTTAGATAAGAAAAAAATATACTTTACTCCCCCTGTCTTCATGGCAGATAGCTATAGCAGAACTTATAGCAATCACAGAAATGCATGCAAACATGCAATAAACTTCAGAATCCAACTACTGCTAATTACTCATGTGGTATTAGAGCATATAAGAGAACATGTCAGAGCAGTAACTTCTTCAAAACTCCAGTACTAATACTCCCCCTTTTTAGCCAAATAATTTGACAAAAGGAAAAGAACATCATATTGTAAGAAGCAAATAAGCACATAAAAGAGTTAGTACTTATTACAGACCAACAACACACATAGGTGCATAATATTCAGGGCTTAACCCACAAAAAGAACATAACATCAGAATTACAAAAGAAGAAAAAATGAGCATTAAAACTCATCACTTCCTTCAGAATCCTCCACAACCAATGCTTCATCATGAGCAACCATCTCTTCAGCTTCCAAGGTTTGAATCACACGATCCACCAAAAACTTCTTATCATCCAGTGCCTTGCTCACAGTCTTCAAATCAGCAATCATTTGCTGTCTACTGAACATAGCAGATTTGCCTTTGGCAGATGCTAGAGCAATATCTGCAGCATGTGATTTTTCCAAAAACCTAGGATCTAAAGTAATCTCTGAATCTCTTTTAACAACCTCATCAGTAGATAAACAGAGCTCAGGATATTGTTGCAAAATAATATCACAAATCAGGGTTGGAAAAGCAATAGGGATCTTAGTAGCATTGGTTTTTCTATGTGCTATAGTTTGGTAAAAAATAAATTCACCATAATTGAAAGCAGATTTTGTACCTATAGCATAAATAAACTTACTCAGCACCCTGGAGACATCATTAGAATGGGTAGTAGGCACCCATTTTGCAGCTGCAATCTTGTTCAGTATAGCATACTTGGTAGAGAGCTTGGCAGCAGACAAATTATTCTTCATTGGCCACTCCTTGACCAGATCACCAGTAAGGGTCTTGCAAATTTGATTATGAGTTACTTCCAACTCAGCTACATCTTCAGTGCTCCTGCCTAGGTATTGATTAATTACAGCAGGTGAAAAGGTAACACATTTGCCACGTACAAAGACCTGTCTATATTCAGCACTCATAGGAACATCACAGTCAGTTCCTATGTTCACAATGAACTCCCTAACCAGCTTGCTGTAGCATTTGCCCAAGCATTTGACAGTCTTCACCAAACCAGCTGCCTCAATGACCTCCATAAGCTCTTGCAGATTCAACAGGTCATGATGTAGATTCCTTTCAACAACGATTCTCCTTTCACAAATGAATTTCCATCTAGAGGCACCTTCCTCATGATGAAAGGATACATTATCTAAGGGCACAGATGGAATACTTTTAGCCCTTTTTCTTCCTGACTCTGCTGGCTTGTTAGATGCGCCAGCATCTTCCACAACATCTTCATCAGCTACAAAGTCCCCATCATCAGATTGCAAGTGTTTTCTCTTCAGGGTCTTCTTCTTGGTCTCATCAGTCACAGTAACCTTACTCTTTGTCCTACCAGGACCATACTTCACAGGTTTCAAGCCATCAGAATTCTTGGCTTTCTTTGTTGACTTTGGTGGTGGTGTAGGATCCCTTTTAGCTTTACTCCTTAACCTGCTAGCCATGCTAGGTTCAGGAGCTTTCTTAGTCATTGTCTCCACAGCAGACAAAATTTCAACATCAGGTTCTTTGTCTTGTGAACCTGTTTGCAAATCAGAGAGGGTATGATCCTCTATTTCTTGTTCAGCAGACTTCATGCTCTCATCATTTTGAGAGACTTCTGAAGGTGTGAAAAACACAAGAAGGGGGGGGGGGGGTTGAATTGTGTTTTGGCGTTTTAAAAACTTCTTTCAAGTTCTGAAACCTTTCAGAAGCACCAGCGGATAAAGAAACACAATTAACACACTCACACAAGAGAGTAAGGATAGAGAGAGAGGCGAGACAAGCAATTTTATACTGGTTCCTCTCACAAACCGAGAGTAGTCCAGTCCCCTTGCACTTCCAAGGGATTTCACTATAATCACCTAGACTATTACAATGCTCAAACACACTAGTAAGAGACTTCCTACTTGCTCAAGCACACTAGCAAGAGAATTCCTAATATTAAAGAAATAAAATAGAAAGTAATAAACACTTGATAATAAAATCAAGAGTTTTCTCAAGATTACAACTCAAGACTCTTAAGACTCTAACACAGAATTCCTAATGAATTAGAAAAACAGAGTGTTAGAAGCACAACAGAAATAGTTTCAGAAGCAGTGCTTTCAGTCTTATGTAAAAGAGTAAAGTTGTATAAGTGCGTGCGTTGTTGTAACCTTAATCTTCAAAGAGAGTTTCTCTATTTATATGTGAAGAGGAAATAGAGACGTTTGAAGATAATGACCGTTGCAGAGGTCATTTTCAAGCCAGCTGTGAAAAGGACAAGGTAACATGGGATATTTACCAATTCTGGTAATGCTTATCCTGTTATTCCTTTTGCTTGAGAATATTCGTCCTTATGGAGTAAAATAGTACTAACGTCACAATCCTTGATGATACAGTTGAGTACTATGATGTATCAATCAATCACAGCCTTTAATTCAAATGATTTCCAATCATTGAATCACTATTAGTTAACACTGGCTTTTCTGGCTTGTTGTTCAAAGCCTATGTATCAGACATATGCTTCTGATGTCTTCAGCTTCTGAAACTGTTAGTCTTCTCCATACGTTGCTTCTGATTCAATCATTAATCTTCTGAGATGACTTGCTTCTGATTAGCTTTGCTTCTGATATCTTAGCTTCTGATGTCCATGCTTCTGATGTTCATACTTCTGATATCTAAGCTTCTGATATCCATGCTTCTAATATCCATGCTAATGCTTTGTTTCAGAGCTTAATTATATCAACATAATATATTTAATCTGCACACTCAAAATTAAATATTAAAATACCCTATTGTTCATTAATACGTTGTTATCATCAAAACACTAAGAGTTAGATTCTGAACATCCTTTGTTCCAACAATCTCCCCCTTTTTGATTGATGACAAATTTAGTATTAATTAACAATGGTTGTTATTTTAATTTACTATGTTCAACAGAGGTTCATAAGCTTTGCACGCTCCCCTTAATTTGTAACTTTTAGTAATTAAAATAGTTTAAGAATATAATTTTATTTTGACTCAAATTCTTCATATTTTGACTCTTAGAGACTAGTTTTGTAAGCTCTGCCCCTGAGTCTGATAATTAATGGAAAATTTGCACTCTTTCCATTTATCATCATATGAATAACTTAGTTCAACATAAAATATTATTCTCCAGAATAAATAAACAGATAAAATAATCAACAAAAACGTAAAATAAAACAGATTTTTTTTAATTGGTTTCAGTTATTAGCGCTTTTAATCTCAATAATTAATGACTATTACTCCCCCTTTTGTCATCAAACAAAAACAGTTTGTATAAAAAGAAGTAAAAGCATTTAAAAAGCGCGTAAAAAGATCAGTCAAAAACACAACTTTCAAGTCAGGAAAACAGTTACAACAACTCCATTAAAGGGATTGTCTGATTCCAAGAACTGAGAGACTATGACTCTTTAAAAAGTCTATAAAAGAAGAGCGCAACACCATTACAATTTACTCAACACTTCCACACATTATTATCAGAAATAATGGATAAGGATAGAAGAGCAAATAAGGGTAAGGCTCCCCAAGAAGTGAAGAAAGAAGAATCACCAAAGAAAACAAAACCAAAAGCAAAGAAGGTTAAGGGTGAAGCATCTTCTTCAGTTCCATTAAGAAGAAGTTATAGAACCAGATCAAAAACAAAGCCACAACCACCAGTATACATCAATCTCTCATCAGATTCTGATGATACTTATTCTGATTATAGAGAATTTCTCAGAACATATGATCCAGAACAATGTGAAGGTTCTTCAGAAGGATCCTCTTCTGGTTCTGATAAGCCAGATTTTGATTATCTGAGGTACTTAGAGAATTATCATTCTCCAACAGAAACCTCAGGCTCTGGTAACTCACAGAAGTCAGATTTAGATTCCAAATAGATTTAGGATCTTATGTAATGATATTCTATTTAATCAATAAAGATTTATGGTTCTGTTTTGAAATCTTTTTCTATAATTTCTTTGTGTTTGACATAATTTGTAAAAACATATTTGATCTAAAACAATGCAAACAGTTAGCAGCAAACAAAACAAATTAAGTAAGCAAAAGATGTTCATGCAATTAATAGAATTAAAACTTGTTCAAATATTACAACCACTTAAAACAATTTTGTGCGCAAACATAGAATCCTAGGGTTGAGATGAGGAGGGGTTTGAAGGAAGTCTTGAGATAAGCAACATCATCATCTTCTCAAGAGCTTTGTCAGACTTCTCAGCATTCTTGTTGATAGTTTCTTTCAGATCCATCTGATTAGTCTTGACCTCTTCCAAACCAGCTTCCAGCACCAAGATTTTATCTCTTTGTTCTCTTTGAATCTGTTCAACCTTTAGAATCCTAGTAGCAGCAGTATCAGAACTTTCAATCATCTGTGTATCAAAACTTAGCACATTAACATCTTCTTCCAGCATCATCTTCTGTTCCAGACTTCTCTGTTCTCTTTCCTTAGCTTTTAGAACTTCAATCTCATCATGTGATAAGTTAGTTAACATCAATCTTTTCTTTTGAAGAGCACTTCCAAATGCATTTACAAAAGAGTCAGTGAATTGCAGATGTTCATAAACTAACTCATCAACATACTTTTTCTTCAAAGCAGCCATGATCAACCTCTGAGCATTGTCAATCTCATCAAACTTTTCAACAATCTGACTTGGCATAATACCACGTTCAGATTTTAAGCTGTGCATTCTTCTAACATCATTATTAACAAGTCTTGCTAAAATCTCAATGCTAGAAACAGTTTGGTTAGAATGTTGAGTTTGAATGCTTTCTAGGATAGATTGATATGTAATTTCAGGCTCAAAAACAGTTTGGTTGAAATTTTGCTCAAGATTAGATGGAGGTGATACTGGGGATTGAGGTGATGAAGGTATGCTAACAGTGAATTCAGGTTGTGAAGATGATTGAGTTAAAGGATTAACAATCTCTATGGTTGGGATGGAAGGTTGAGTGACATGTGGAGGAGTGTCAACATGAATTTTAGTGGGGATGGGATTAATGTTATCAGATTCAGTATCAGAATCAGAACTAACATCACTAAGAGGATCACCAAATTTTTCTTTAATTTTATCAAGACCTGATTTCTCAAAAGGAGAAGGTATAACAACAGAGGGTTTGGAGGGGGTTTCAGGTAGGATGTTTGTTTCGGCATGAATGGTTTGAGGTGACAAGTGTTCAGATAACATATCTAAAACATTTGTTTCTGATAAAGGTTCAGAAGAAGGTTTGGTTGGAGAAGGTTTCATAAAAACAGGCTCAAGAACAGGTTCATCATTTCTAGTTTGAGATTCAACAGACTCATTAATAAAAGCATTAGAAGATGTACCTTGATGTTTCTGTCGTTTGTGAGCAGCTCTATCTCTGGCTATCTTCTTCTTCTTCAATATTAGAGGTTCATCATCATCCTCTTCTTCTTCATCAGACTCAACAATAACTTTCCTCTTGTTTTTATTGTTGTCCTCATCCTTCTTGGACCTTTCTTCTCTTCTCAGATTCTCAATCTATTCTTCTGTTAAGATCTTGACACCACCAATTGAAGGAGTTTTCAGCTTTACTCTATCTCTTGTCATAGTGGTCTTCATCACAAAGTCTTGCTTCTGATCAAAACCAAGTTTGGTTATATCCACTTCATCTCCAGGAGTTTCCAATCCATACTTATCCTTCCAATGATTGAAACATCCATCAGCAATCTTCTTTCCTTCTTCAACATCAACAGCAGGAAAGGAAGAATCAAACACTTCTTCTTCTTTGTTCATTAGCAAAGGGTTGTTAGGAACCACAACCTTACCTTTTACTAAGAACATCTTCTTTAGAGACTTTCCATCAACAACTCTTGATTCCAAAAAGGTAGGTTTAACAAAACTTGGGTAGTTTTCTTTAAGAATCTCATGAAAGTTGCTCAGATAGAATATATGAGATAGCAACCTAACATGATGACAGTTGGTGTGATTCTTCTCCATACTACTTTTAATCATTTCACAGAGATGATCAAAGATGTATTTAGCCACATTCATCTTGACAAAGCTGTGAAGATAATACATAAAGTATTTCTGTTCAGAAGAAATGCAGTCAGTTCCACCCACTTTTGTAGCAATAGACTCAAACAGTACCTTGTAAACACTTTTGAAGAATATTTTCAAATCTTTCTGACCATTTGAAGTGACATTCTCAAACAAAGTTGCTTGAACAGTTGGATCTTGTGGCTTAGTCCTGTAACCAGCAAGATGAATTCCTTGATTTGGTAGGTTCAAAACCTTTGCAATATGGTCTGCAGTGATTTTGATATCCATACCAGCAATGTTGGATCTAATTTCTGTTTGGGTAATCTCAGGAAGACCCAATTCTTTTCTTGATTTCCCTTTCAACATAAGGTTTTTCTTCATCAGATTTTGAACTTCAATATAAGCTAACTGCTTATCATACACGTACGCCTTCATCCAAAATTCTTTTACCATTTCTTCAAAGATTGGACCATTCAGAATCATGAAGTAGCGTTCTAATCCTTGATAGTAGAACATCTTCTGTAAATCAAAACCATTTGCTTTCAGACTTTCGAAATCCACTCGATTCTCTACCATGAACTTTAACTCTTTAAACTTGAAGGTCATAGAGTCTTTTCTGATTGAGAACTTCTTTTGATTTTCCAAATCAACGATGGGTTTTACGAATATAGAAGCAGTAGAAGATGACGATGCCATTGTTGAGGGTTAGGGTTTTGGTTTTGCTAGAGATGGAAGAAAGATAACTGAAGAGTTGGAGGTTTAGGGAGAATATGAAAAAGTGTGGGTTGTGATCGTGTTTGTGTGCAAGTGATAAAAGTGTATATTTTTAGAAAACAAACAAACAGTACAACACACAAAAGGACAAAGTAGTCATATTCATTTTAAGCGCTAAACTCATCATAAACCAATACTCATCTAATTACAAAAAGACACGTGTATTAGAAAATTATTTAAATAACTGGTGCGTTAGTGGACAGCAGTTAAAAAAGAAAAGGTTGTAAACTGTTCCACTACCACATCAGAACCATTCTTTTAATTCTGATACTTATCAGAAGTAGTCATACATCAGAACTTTTGACCTTGAGGTTCTGAGGTTCAACATCTTCTGATCCTTATCAGATTTTAAAAACAGTTTTACTCAAAAGAACTTAACAATCAGGAACAAACACCATGTTGAGATTTTTCTTTATGAAATCAAATCTTTCAACAGCCAAAGGTTTTGTACAAATATCAACCCATTGTCTTTCAATATCAACAAACTTGATATCTATAACACCTTTCTCAACATAATCTCTTATAAAATGATATTTGATCTCAATATGTTTTGCTCTAGAGTGTAAAATAGGATTTTTGGAAAGCTGAATGGCTGCAGTGTTATCACAATATAAAGGTATATAGTGACTGCTTATATGATAATTTTCTAATTGATATTTCATCCAAAGAAGTTGTGTGCAACATTTTGCAGCTGAAATGTATTCTGCTTCTGGTGTGGACATAGCAATGGTGGTTTGCCTCTTGCTACACCAGGAGATAAGATTTTCACCCATAAATTGGCAACTGCCACTTGTTGATTTTCTTTCAAGTTTATCTCCAGCATAATCAGCGTCACAGAATCCATTTAACTCATATTTCTTGGATTTCTTATAAAGTAACCCAAAATTACAAGTAGCTTTCAGATATCTAAAGATTCTGTTCACAGCAGTGAGATGAGATTCTCTAGGATCTGATTGAAATCTTGCACACAAGCATACAGAGAACATAATATCAGGTCTAGATGTAGTTAGATAGAGTAGAGAACCAATCATACCTCTATATAACTTCTGATCAACTTTGCTTTCAGATTCATCCAGACTCATGCTTGTTGTTGGATGCATTGGAGTATTCATTGGCTTACAATCTTCAAGATTGAACTTCTTCAAGAGATCCTTTGTATATTTGGTTTGATGAATATAAGTTCCTTCCTTTGTTTGATTGATTTGAATTCCAAGAAAGAACTTCATCTCTCCCATCATGCTCATTTCAAATTCTTTTTCCATTAACTTAGAGAAATTCTTACATAGAGTAGCATTAGTTGTACCAAAAACTATATCATCAACATAGATCTGAACGATCAGAATGTCTTTCTTCAAGGTTTTTCTAAATAGTGTACAGTCAACTTGTCCTTTTTCAAAACCATTATCAACCAAAAAGTTACTCAGTCTGTCATACCAAGCTCTAGGAGCTTGTTTAAGACCATAAAGTGACTTTTGCAGTTTATAAACATGATCAGGATTTTGGATATTTTCAAAACCAGGAGGTTGTTTGACATATACTTCTTCAGTAATAAAACCTTTAAGAAATGCACTCTTCACATCCATTTGATATAAAGTAATACCAAGGTTAACTGCATAGGAAAGAAATAACCTGATTGCATCCAATCTTGCAACTGGAGCAAAAGTTTCTGTGTAATCAATTCCTTCCTGTTGACTGTAACCTTGTGCAACTAATCTTGCTTTGTTTCTAGTTACTTCTCCTTTCTCATTGAGCTTGTTTCTGAACACCCATTTTGTTCCAATAATGTTCTTGTCTTTTGGTCTAGGAACTAGATTCCAAACTTCATTTCTATCAAACTGATGTAGTTCATCTTTCATAGCTAAGATCCAAGCTTTTTCTTTGAGAGCTTCATCAATAGTCTTTGGTTCATTGAGAGAAACCAAACTGACCATTGCATCTTCATTGTGTGAGCTTGATCTTGTTTTTCTAGGACTTTCTTTATTTCCAATGATCAAATCTTCTGGATGAGATGACTTATATTTGAATGAATTCTTCTTAGTAACTTCTTCAATCTCAGCATCAGAATCACTATCAATTTGAGGAGTTGGAACTTCTTCAGAAGGAGCAGTTTCTTGATCATCAGAAGTTGTCTCAGGTTCTGAACTCTTGTTAACCTCTATAATTTCAACTTCTGAATCTGGATTATCTGCAATAACTTCAACTAGCTCTGACTTATCATCATCAGGCTCTTTGTCATCAAATCTTACATGCATAGATTCTTCAACAGTGTTAGTTTCAGAATTATACACTCTGTATGACTTAGAGCGTTCAAAATATCCAATAAAGATGCCCTTAGAAGCTTTAGAGTCAAATTTCTTTAAATGAACTTTAGAATTCATAATGTAACATGTACAACCAAATTGATGAAAATAAGAAATATCAGGTTTTCTTCCTTTGAACAATTCATATGCTGTTTTATTCAATAAAGGTCTGATATAGATCCTATTTTGAATATAACAAGCAGTGTTTATAGCTTCTGCCCAAAAACGTTTTGCTAGGTTAGTTTCATGCATCATGGTTCTGGCCATTTCTTGTAAAGATCTTTTCTTTCTCTCTACAACCCCATTTTGCTGTGGATTTCTAGGAGATGAGAACTCATGAAGAATTCCATTGTTTTCACAATAGATTTCAAAAGGTTCATTTTCAAACTCACCACCATGATCACTTCTAACCTTGACAATTTTAAAGTCTTTTTCAACTTGTATTTGAGTGCAGAAGGTTTTAAACACATAATATGTATCCTCCTTGGATCTCAGGAATCTAACCCATGTCCATCTACTGAAATCATCTACAATGACAAGTCCAAACTTCTTACCATTTATTGAAGCAGTACTAACTGGTCCAAATAGATCAATATGAAGCAGTTCCAAAGGCCTTGTGGTAGAGACAATATTTTTATCTTTAAAAGAGCTTTTGAAAAGCTTTCCTTTTTGACAAGGACCACAAATTGTGTCTGACTGATATTTTAGAACAGGTAGGCCTCTCACAAGATCTTGACTACTTAGCTTAGAGATTAATCTCCAGTTAGCATGTCCTAATCTTTTGTGCCAGACCCATTTTTCTTCACTCAGAGTCAGAAGACAAACAACTTGTTGTTCAACTAATTCAAAAAGATTGATTTTGTAAACATTGCCTTTCCTTTTTCCTTTGAAAACTACAGACTTATCAGAGTATCTGTTTACAGTACATGTGTTCTTATTAAACACCACTTCATAACCATTGTCACATAATTGGCTTATGCTAAGAAGGTTATGATAAAGTCCATCAACAAGAAGAACATAAGAAATAGTAGAGAAGGAATTACCTACTGTACCAGTACCAATTATTGTGCCTTTTTGGTTCCCACCAAATCCTACAGATCCTCCCTTTTTCAGATTCAGGGTGAGGAATAAATGCTTTTCTCCCGTCATGTGTCGAGAGCAGCCACTGTCCAGGTACCATGTACTTGAGTTTTTCTCTTTTTGAGTGCAAACCTCATCAATATCATCAGTGTCAGATTCATTCTCCATATCAGATTCATTATTAGAAGATGTTGTAGCCATAAGTGCTATATTTGCTTCCTCATCATCTTCTTCAGTATCTGATAACTTCTCAAGATCTTCAAAAGTAGCCATAAGACTTTTCTTCATTCTGTTCTTGAAGTTGCCCTTTTTCCCTTTATCATTTGAGTTCAAATCAGGACAATCAGCAATAAAATAACCAGTCTTCTTGCAGTTGAAACAGCTATTTTTGGAACCATCTTTCTTGTCTTTAGAATTGGAGCTTTTGTTCCCATAACTCTTAGAACCAGAACTTCTTCCAGAAGCTTTGTTATTTTTGTACTTATTCCATTTCCTGAACTTTGAAAGCAGAGCAAAGAGTTCCTCATCTGATCCATCCTCCTGTTCATCTACAGAAGATTCATCAGCATCAGATTCAATAACTTTAGCCTTTAAAGCTTTAGGAGATTTCAAAGTTGCTGGCAAAGCCAATGACTTTGATTTCTTCTTAGGCTCATCGGAAGCTAGTTCCATCTCGTGACTTATGAGAGAACTAGTTAACTCTTCTAGGCTTAAGGTATTGAGATCTTTTGCTTCTTGTATAGCAGTGACCTTAGGTCTCCACTAGGGTGGTAAACACCTCAGAATCTTCTTAACATGATCAACAGTAGTATAACTTTTCTTTAAGACTCCAAGACCAGAAACCAAGATTTTAAACCTTGCATACATTTCTTCAATGCTTTCTGTGTCTTTCATCTTAAACATTTCATACTGATGAACCAGAAGATTAGCCTTTGCTTCTTTCACTTGTTGGTTTCCTTCATATGTAGCACACAAAGAGTCATAAATACCCTTAGCACTAGATCTGTTTCCAAGTTTCAAAAACTCATCATGAGTGATACAGCTAGCAAGGATAGAAATAGCTCTGTTGTGTCTCTTCCATTCTTTCTTTTGTTCAGCTGTGAAGGTCTTCTTTACAGCTGCTATTGTCTTACCATCTTCATTAAGCTTATCTTGAAAACTAACACCTTCTTCAATGATATCCCACAAACCTTCATCTTCAGCTATGATATGATGATAGATTTTGTATTTCCACCAGTTGAAGGTTGATTGATCACCATTGAACTTGGGTGCTTTGCTATAAGTTCCACCAGTTTTCTCAGACTTTTCAGAATTGTAATCATATGGAATAGCAACATTCTTTAAACTTGAATCTTCAGACATTGTGTTTTTCAGGATCTTTTTGTCTCACTGTTAAGTGATGCGTAACAAACCGGAGCTCTAGATACCAATTGAAGGTGTGAAAAACACAAGAAGGGGGGGAATGAATTGTGTTTTGGCGTTTTAAAAACTTCTTTCAAGTTCTGAAACCTTTCAGAAGTACCAGCGAATAAAGAAACACAATAATCACACTCACACAAGAGAGTAAGGATAGAGAGAGAGGCGAGACAAGCAATTTTATACTGGTTCCTCTCACAAACCGAGAGTAGTCCAGTCCTCTTGCACTTCCAAGGGATTTCACTATAATCACCTAGACTATTACAATGCTCAAACACACTAGTAAGAGACTTCCTACTTGCTCAAGCACACTAGTAAGAGGCTTCCTAATATAAAAGAAATAAAATAGAAAGTAATAAACACTTGATAATAAAATCAAGAGTTTTCTCAAGATTACAACTCAAGACTCTTAAGACTCTAACACAGAATTCCTAATGAATTAGAAAAACAGAGTGTCAGAAGCACAACAGAAATAGTTTCAGAAGCAATGCTTTCAGTCTTATGTAAAGGAGTAAAGTTGTATAAGTGCGTGCGTTGTTGTAACCTTAATCTTCAAAGAGAGTTTCTCTATTTATATGTGAAGAGGAAATAGAGACGTTTGAAGATAATGACCGTTGCAGAGGTCATTTTCAAGCCAGCTGTGAAAAGGACAAGGTAACATGGGATATTTACCAATTCTGGTAATGCTTATCCTGTTATTCCTTTTGCTTGAGAATATTCGCCCTTATGGAGTAAAATAGTACTAACGTCACAATCCTTGATGATAAGGTTGTAGTACTATGATGTATCAATCAATCACAGCCTTTAATTCAAATGATTTCCAATCATTGAATCACTATTAGTTAACACTGGCTTTTCTGGCTTGTTGTTCAGAGCCTATGTATCAGACATATGCTTCTGATGTCTTCAGCTTCTGAAACTGTTGGTCTTCTCCATACGTTGCTTCCGATTCAATCATTAATCTTCTGAGATGACTTGCTTCTGATTAGCGTTGCTTCTGATATCCTAGCTTCTGATGTCCATGCTTTTGATGTTCATACTTCTGATATCTAAGCTTCTGATATCCATGCTTCTGATATCCATGCTAATGCTTTGTTTCAGAGCTTAATTATATCAACATAATATATTTAATCTGCACACTCAAAATTAGATATTAAAATACCCTATTGTTCATTAATACTTTGTTATCATCAAAACACTAAGAGTTAGATTCTGAACATCCTTTGTTCCAACAACTTCAACAGTATCACCAGTCAGAATTTCTTCAAAATATTTTGCAGTGTCTGGAACATCAGATGCTCTAGCATCTGGTATAGCATCAGATACAGGAAGATTTGCATCTCCTTGAACTTTATCAGAAGCAGCAATTGAGTCATTTTTCAGAGTTGACTCAAGAACAATATCATCAGTGGTCTTTGTTACAGCACCACCATCAACAACAACATTATCAGAATCACCTAAACCTAGGGTTTGAGATTGTTCAACTTCTTTAGTAGAGGATTCAATATTTTTACCACCTAAATCATCAACATACAGTTCTTGCATGGTATGTGACTTTCTGGATCTTGATTTAGACTTCGATTTCCTCTTTTTCACTTTCGATTTCACAGATGCAGAGGGAAGATTACTTACCGGATTTTTCTTCTTCTTTGACTTGCTTTTCTTTGATTTTGCGGCAGTGTCGGGGGCGACAACAGATATAGGATTTGCGACCGCAATCATCGCTTCAGAATCAACCGGTGGTGTCGATTTGGGAGAAGGTTCTCTGATCGGTGATGAAACAGGAGAAGACATGATCGAGTTGTGAGTGTAGAGATCACGAAATATGAGAAGTCTGAGATATGATAGATGTTTGTGCGTGCGAGAGTGATGAAGCAGAAAAGATGAACAGTTGCGTTCTTGAAAAGAAAAACAATGATTACTGCAAATGAGGTTTATGAGAAAGAAAACTGTTCCTTGATTAGCGTGCGCCAGCCATTAACAGTTGCACGCTTTTTGAAAAATAACTGCTATTGGCTTTCAAATAGGCAAATTCCCAATTTTCCCCTCAACTTCTCAAATTGTGTTGCATCTAGCGCCTTTGTAAAGATGTCAGCCAGTTGATCATTTGTAGCTATATGTTTCAGTGTGACAATCTTTTCTTCAACTAGATCTCTAATAAAATGGTGCCTAATATCAATATGTTTAGTTCTACTATGTTGAATAGGATTCTTGGAGATGTTAATGGCACTCATGTTGTCACAGTATAATGCCATAGCATTTTGTACCACATTGTACTCCTTCAACATTTGCTTCATCCATACTAGTTGAGCACAACTACTACCAGCTGCAATATATTCTGCTTCTGCAGTTGATAAAGACACACAATTTTGTTTCTTACTAAACCATGATATGAGATTATTCCCTAGGAAGAAACATGCTCCTGAAGTGCTTTTCCTATCATCTGCACTTCCTGCCCAATCAGCATCACAATAGCCTACTAACATAGAGTTATCACTATGACCATACAAGATTCCATAGTCACATGTCCCATTCACATATTTTAAGATTCTTTTGACTTCTATGAGGTGACTCATCTTAGGTTCAGCTTGATATCTAGCACATACTCCTACAGCAAAAGTAATATCAGGTCTGCTTGCTGTGAGATACAATAGGCTTCCAATCATACTTCTATAGAGACTTTGATCAACACTGATCCCTTTTTCATCCTTGGTAAGCTTCAGATGTGTTGCTGCTGGTGTTCTTTTGATACTAGCACTCTCCATACCAAACTTTTTCACAATGTTTCTTGCATACTTACTTTGAGACACAAATATAGTATCCTCCATTTGTTTGACTTGGAGGCCAAGAAAGAAGGTTAGTTCACCAACTAGACTCATCTCAAATTCTGACTGCATATGCTGCACGAATTGCTGGACCATCTGATCAGACATACCACCAAAGACTATATCATCCACGTAAACTTGTGCTATCATCAGTTTGTCTTTCTCTTCTCTTACAAACAGAGTCTTGTCATTGCCACCCTTTCTGTACCCATGATTAACCAGAAATTCAGTCAACCTCTCATACCAAGCTCTTGGAGCTTGCTTTAGACCATACAAGGCCTTTTTCAGTTTGTAGACATGATCTAGAAGATTAGGATCAACAAAACCCTTAGGCTGTTCAACATAGACTTCTTCATTCAAGTACCCATTAAGGAAGGCACTTTTCACATCCATTTGAAATAGCTTGAAATTCAATATACATGCAACCCCTAAGAGAAGTCTTATGGATTCAAGTCGGGCTACTGGAGCAAATGTCTCATCAAAGTCTATCCCTTCAATTTGAGCATAGCCTTGAGCTACCAGTCTAGCCTTGTTTCTAGTAATGTTCCCACTCTCATCAGACTTGTTCTTGAAGACCCATTTTGTACCAATTACATTCACACCTTTAGGTCTAGGCACAAGATCCCATACCTCATTCCTCTTGAATTGTTCAAGTTCTTCCTGCATGGCATTAATCCAGAATTCATCAGTAAGAGCTTCCTTGACATTCTTAGGTTCAATCTTTGAAACAAAGCATGAATTAGATACTGCATCTCTTGCTCTTCTTGTAACAATGCCTTGGTTAAGATCTCCAATGATAAGCTCTTTTGGATGATTCTTCTGAACTCTTGTAGATGGACCTTTGTTGGGTTCAGTACTACTTGATCCAGAGTCAACATCTTCCTTTTTAGTTTCAACTACCTCTTCTTGTTGATCGGATGCTATAGGTATTGCTGGAGCATCAGACCTCTTATATTCACTTGAGTCATCTACAACTACATTGAAGGATTCCATCATGACTTTAGTTCTGGAGTTGAACACTCTATATGCTCTGCTGTTGGTAGAGTATCCTAAGAATATGCCTTCATCACTCTTGGAGTCCAGTTTCCTCCGTTGTTCCCTATCAACTAGGATATAGCACTTGCTTCCAAAGACATGGAAGTACTTGACAGTTCGTTTCTTATTCTTCCATAGCTCATATAGAGTAACATTTGTTCCAGTTCTCAGAGTGACTCTATTGTGTATATAACAAGCAGTATTCAATGCTTTTGCCCAAAAATGATATGGAAGATTTTTGGCATGTAGCATTACTCTAGCTGACTCTTGCAAGGTTCTATTCTTTCTCTCAACCACTCCATTTTGTTGTGGTGTGATTGGTGAAGAGAATTCATGTGATATCCCTTCAGCTGTACAGAACTCAGAGAACTTGTAATTCTCAAACTCCTTTCCATGATCACTTCTTATCTTCAAGACCGTACTATCTTTTTCTCTTTGTATTTGAACACATAACTCCTTGAAGACATCAAAAGTGTCAGATTTCTCTCTAATGAATTTGACCCAGGTGTACCTTGAGAAGTCATCAACCATTACAAAAGCATATCTTTTACCACCTAAGCTTTCCACTTGTATAGGTCCCATCAAATCCATGTGTAACAGCTCAAGTATTCTGGAAGTTGTCAGATGTTGTACCTGATGGTGAGGCTTTTTTGTTTGTTTTCCAATCTGACACTCACCACATACGTTCCCTTCTTCAATTTTGAGTTTTGGTAGACCTCTGATTGCTTCCTCAACTATGGCATTCTTTATACTCCTTAGGTTCAGATGACCTAACTTTTGGTGCCATAAAGTTACTTCATCTTCCTTAGTAAGCAAGCAAGTTGACAAGCCAACTTCCTCTTGTGGTTCCCATAAGTAGCAATTATCCTTTGACCTTACACCTTTCATTATGACTTCTCCTTGTTGATTAGTTACCAGACATTCAGCTTTTGTAAAGTTAACCAACAATCCTTGATCACATAGCTGACTGATACTAATTAGATTGGTCGTCAACCCTTTCACAAACAGAATTTTTGTAAGTTTAGGTAGACCTTTTCTTTCCAAGTTTCCTATCCCCTTGATTTCACCTTTAGAGCCATCACCAAAGGTGACAAAGCTTGTTGCATAAGACTTAACATCAACTAGAAAATTCTCAATTCCAGTCATGTGTCTGGAGCAGCCACTGTCAAAATACCAATCTTCCCTAGATGTTGCTTTTAGAGATGTGTGAGCAATGAGCGAAACAAGTTTCTTTCTAGGTTTCAAGTCTTTCTTGACAGTCTTTTTGGACTTTGATTGCTGTATCTTACTGGGATGTCCATGAAGCACGAAACAATAAGGTTTTATATGACCTTTTCTCCACAGTAGTGACATATCCATGGTTGAGGTTTTTCTTTTACTCCCAGATGCTGTACCGGTTGCTGCAGCAACTGTCTTGGCCTTGAAAATGTTTCATTGAGAGGTGGATACATAGTATTCTGAATATACTTCTTCTTTTTGTTAAACTTCTCATAGTCAAATCCAACTCCTTTAGGCTTACCTGAGATTTGTTGAGTCAGAATATCATCTAATTTCTCAGTACCATTAGTCATCATAGAAACAAACTTCCTTTGATCTTGGATTTTAGAGTTCAGCACGGTCACTTCTTCTTGGAGCTCAGAGATAGTAGATAAATGTTTTTCATTTTCACTCAGAAGCTGGGATATGGTCTCCTTTTGTTGCTCATTAACTCTGGTCTCTTCAGCATTTTTGGTACATAATTTCTTATAAGCAACTACTAATGCATCATAGGTTAAAAACCCATCACCTGATTCTCCATCAGATAAACATATTCCTGTTAGTGCAGTGATGTTCTTTGTAGACTCAGTCTCAACTTCTTCCTCAGAGGTGTCTTCATCTGACCAAGTTGCAGTCATACCTTTCTTCTGCCTTTTCAGATATGTTGCACATTCAGTTCTAATGTTACCATACCCTTCACATTCATGGCACTGAACACCTTTGACTTGAGCAAGTTTATCATCAGTTCTTGGACCTTTTTGAGAGGCAGAGTTTCTGTTGAATTCATATGATTTTCCTTGCGCAGATGTTCTAGCATTTCCTCCAGCAAATCTCAATCTGGGTCTTCTGTCCATAGATTTCAGCACCTTGCTAAACTGTTTTCCAAGCATTACTACAGCATTTGATAAACCTTCATCAGTATCTATGGAACTCCCCACATCATTTTCATCAATGTTCGAGGCAAGAGCTATACTTTTATTTTTCTTTTCTACCCTCTCATTGATTTTCAACTCAAACGTTTGAAGAGAACCAATTAGCTCATCAACTTTCATATCACTAATATCTTGAGCTTCTTCTATTGCACATACCTTCATATCAAATCTTTTGGGTAAAGACCTTAGAATCTTTCCTACTAGTTTCTCATCAGATATCTTTTCTCCCAAGGATTCAAATGAATTTGCATACTCTAGCACATTCATATGAAAGTCACGCACACTTTCTTCTTCCTTCATCTTAAGGTTCTCAAACTGAGTTGTTAGAATTTGGAGTTTTGACTTTTTCACCCTCTGAGTACCTTCATGAGCAGTCTTCAAGATATTCCAAGCATCCTTGGCCACAGTACATTGATTGATCAGTCTAAACATGTTTGGATCCACTCCATTAAATAGAGCATTTAGAGCTTTGGAGTTTCCAACTGCTGCAGCATCTTCAGCCGGGGTCCAATCTTCTTCAGGTTTGAGTTCATCAGTATCAACATTATCAGCGTCTTTCAATTTGGGATGGTCCCATCCTCTGAGTACAGCCTTCCAAGCCCTGGTATCAAGTGATTTTAAGAAAGCCGTCATGCGAGACTTCCAAATATCGTAGTTAGAATCACTAAACAGGGGTGGCCTGTTCACCATTCCTCCTTCTTTATCCATTATGCCAGAAATAGTTCCCTGGAGCTCACCCAAACGAGCAGGGTGCCTGCTTTGATGCCAATTGAAATTCCTGGCACTCAGTAGTAAAATGCTTTAGCAATTGCTACAGCGTCTACTCGCAACACAGATAATAGTAAAAGCAATAAATAACGGAAACGTAAATAACACAAGAGTTTGTTGACCCAGTTCGGCGCAACTTGCCCTAATATGGGGGATACCAATCCAGGAGGAATCCACTACTATAGTCCTAGTTTCAAGACACCAGTAAACAGCCAGCTTACTGCTCCTAACCTAGCAACCACCTTGTGCAACTCAACCTAGGAACTCCTAGGTCAAAGGCGCCCCGCCTTACTCCTTACTAACAACACGAACACAGTGTTGTTCACAATTAAACACAAACGCTTATGATGGTGAGAACACACTCAAACATAAACAGCAACTTATGCCTTTAGCAAGTATCAACGTGATACAAGAAAAGACTCACAAAGTTCACTAAGTAAAATAAGGATTACACACGCTTTAGTGAACACAATAAAATTCCCACAAACCTAAACTAGGTTTTACACAACTATATATAGAGTCTTCATGCTGGGCTTGACTTGTTCCTAAAGAATAGGAGTCTTCAAAAATATATCCAATAAGTCTTCAGCAAAAATAAAATAATTCCTAAAATATAGGAGATATATTGTAGAATTAAATCTTCACACAAGAGATTACTTGTGACACAAGGCGCGCGTGCTGTGCAAGCTTCGCCCTAACAAAAATATACTTTCCAGCAAAATATAATTTCTGAAACAAATCTTCTTCAAAGATATCTTCTGGAAATAACAAACAAAACGCGCACGCTTCTAGAAGCTTCCAGTCACAACATATTCAGATGCTACAACATTTTCTAGAGCATGTGACAAAATGGGTTTTTGCAAAATTATAGCCAACATACAAAAACGCCAACAGCAGTTACTAATAAGATCGCCCCATTTGGCACATAGTAACAAATCGCCCTATTTGGCACTTAATAATCGCCCCATTTGGCACTTAGACACGACTATATGCAAATGATATGCAACTTTTAAAACAACCACTAAAACTTTTCAAATACCTTCAACACAAATATATTCTTTTATATCAAACCAAATAAACCACAATTTAACAAAATATCCACTGCTCATTATAGACATCATCAATAAATAACCACACATTTCGATCGTAGTCAATACAAGTTATTATATTAAATCAAAAATTAAGTTCTGAAAGTAACCATATGGCAACATAAACCTACCTTCGCACTACCAGTGCTTACAAAACAATATAATCACTTAACAAAATCAACATTAGATGGCACACAATAATAAATAAAACAAACATGTTCACGTATTCAGCATATAAGAATAAGAAAATCATGTTCTTAATTATTATTATTTTATTTGAACTAAAGTTTCTACCTATTCTGCGAGAAGAATTCTACCACTTTCCTACCCTATAATTCCATGGTCAAGATGATTGTACCGGAATATAAGCCCTTACCTCTAAAAGCTTTTCCTCCGATGATATTGATTCTAGACTTCAATCAACCGCACGATCAAAGACTTCAAGTGTCTTTTGCTACTAAGAATTGCTATATAATGAAGTTTTGTTATAATAAGGAATGATTTGGGTGACTATGTGGAGACGGGGGCAGAGTGTATAGCACAAACTAAATTACAGAGTTTGAGAGAAATGAAAGAAACTTATGGGATGGAATTATATAGGAGGATAACTACTACTATTGTAACATTTTGATAACTGCCAATCAGATTCTACATGCCCTATACACGTTCTCTCACAAGGGGTATAAAAGTGGAGAAAGTGGTTTTATACAAAGAGAAGGGTTGAATTAGTCTATGCAACTATGACTAGTCTATCATCACGTTTTCTTTTCCTTTTCTAACTGTATGGATAATGGATCACTATAAAAATATATTCAACAAGTCCATAGAATAAAATAATTTTGCTAAATCAAAGATATAAAGACAACATAAAAAAAAAAAGTTCTATTATCAATAATTATTAAATAAAATTTTGGGTTCCAACTAGTTAAAAAAAATACCGAGTGTTACATTACTTCCCCCCTAAAAATAGTTTCGTCCTCGAAACTAGACAATCAGTTACACATTAAGATGAGGTTCCGTCAATTGATCCTCTTGCGCCCACTAGACTATCCTAATTTTTGTTGTTAGTTGCAGGTTCCTTTCTTGGTGCTTGACAATCTCTAGCAATGTGGCCTTCTTAATGACAGTTATTGTCGCGCCGCGAAAATTGCCCGAGCGTTTAGGACACTCGGTATGACACAGAGTCGCCACCAAATTTTATTTTATTAGGAAAATATTGATAAAACCTAAAAAACCTAAGGAAGGATGGTCATCGCAACCATTTCCAAGTTCGGGAGTTGGTTATGCAAGGGGAAGGTATTAGCACCCCTCACATCCGTTGTACTCAACGGGAACCTCCTAATTAGTTCTAGGGTATTAAAGTATTTTTTAGAGTTTATTTACATGTTTTTTATTTATCAAATTTTTATTTACTATTAAATATATTTACAAAAAAGGGGAAAATTGCATTTTTTACTATTATGCTTGACAAGATGACTCTTGCTCCTACGTATCCTCCGGTGCGATGAGGAAATCAAAGCTACGTAGTTCTGGGTATGGTGTTGGTTTGTGTTTTTTATGAAAAAGATTTTTATTTTACCTCTTAAGGTGATTTTTAAGAATTGACCCGAAGGCGGAAAAAAATTGATTTAATTGGTTGGTGTTTTTTAATGTTCTTTTTGGTTTAGGTGGAAGACGAATAATCGATAGAAAAAGCGTGCGCTAAATATTCGATTATTCGAGGGGAGGATGAATGTGCATTCGGGCGCCCCTTTTTTAATCCACAATAATATTACAATATATTTTACTTATCTTTTACTAACTTATCATGAAAATATATTACATTTAAATTAACCTAAAACTAAATCAGAAATTAAAATAAATTAGGTTAATCTAATTATATACATTAAATAAATTATAATTACAGAAAAGGTGTAAAAAACAAACACAGGGGTGCGATTAGCAGTCTGGAAAAGGAAAACAGGGCCCAATTCTCACAGATCAGGCCCAGGGCGCGCAGCAATCATGGTCTGTTTGATCCTTGAGCAACAGAAGGGAACATGGGAGTTATGGTGCGCACGTGTATACCGGATTACAGGGCCATATAAACCAAAATTTGATCTATTCCATTCATTTTCTAAAAAAAAATTCTCTTTCTTCTCTTCTCTCTCTCGCCGGCGCTCTCTCTCTTCTCTTTCCTTTGTTCTTCATTGTTCTTCAAATTGAAGAACTTCAACTATTTGTTTGTGCTTTCCTTTACCCCAAAATCAAACCAAGGTTCTATTTTTAACACTTTTTAACATGAAATCAACCCTCTAAACACCAATTAAACCATCAAAACACCAAAATCAAACCCAAAATTCCCAAATTCAAAACCTAATTTTTAATTTTATTTTTTTGTTTCGGATCTGTTTTCTTTTTTTTCGATTCTGATTTGTACATGCTTCAGCCCTTAAAATCAAGACTACAAAACAAAACCTCAGAACCGAATCAACCACCCACGAAAAAATAATCCAAAATTTTTAGATTTATATTTTTTAAGATTTTCAATGTTCTGCTTTTATACCATATGTTGGTGTGTTTGACAGAAGGTATGTTTGCCTCAAATCAACAATATAAACATGATAATAACAAGGCAGAAGTAACGTAACATCACAGCAAGTTTACACAAACATGAAGCAAGTAGCGTTCTACATGACTAAGGGATCGAGTGAACCTACCTGGCGTGCCGTGAACTCCCCGCCGTGTAAGTACCGTTTCCTTTTATGTTTCTGCTCTCTGTTTCGTTATGGCTCCGGTTCAATCCGCTTCTGACTGTTCCTCTTTTCTGTTTCTGTGCGAGATTCTGCTGCTGTTAAATGAAGGCTAAATTGGTGTTAATTCTTCTACAGTGTGTAGAAAAATTAACTGAGGATTTTTGAGGGGGCTGTGCGTGAGTTTTTTTTGTGCTCAGACAGTGTTCTGCTTGCTGGGTTTTTGCTTTTTTCTGTCTCTCCATTAGTGTGAAATTGGCACTCTATTTATAGTGTTGATTTAGGGTTGAGAATTTGTAAACAAAATCTGAGAGATTTGTTATTGAAATTAGTTTGAGAGATTTTCTGTAACTTTTATGATTGATTTGCTATGAAAATAAATTTACAGTGTTAATTCCCAAACTTGGTGACCAAGGCTAAAGATTTGTTCACATTTTATGTTTGCTGGGCTTTTCTTTCTTCTCTGCACGCGTGATTCCTTTCAAAAATATATATTCTATTTTTTTATATATATTTGTTCACAAAATACAAAAAATAATAAAATTATTTTAAGACTTTGGACAAACAAATACAAAAAAGAAAATACAATTCTGCCAATTAGATATGAAATCCAAAGTTAATAAAAAAAAAAAAAAAAAAGGTGAACGTGGGGGTCGAACCCCTGACCTCTCCCTTAACAGCTTGCACGCGCGCGCCCCCTTTGCCAATCCAACCATATTCACTTTTCTGATACTATGATGGAATAGAAAACATATTTACTATAACAGGAGGGTAAAATTTGGGGTATGACAGTTATAACACACAACAACGCGGTTCAGACATCCATTAGCTTTATGCCCCCCTTTGCCACAATGATAGCACCGAAAATCTTGTGTTGGACCTGGTCCAGTGTTTTGGGATATCTGGTCCTTTCCATTGGGACGATGGTATGGTCCGGACCCATTCCTGTTCTGTTTATTTTGGTGTCCCTTGGGTCTAGATGGTCCACCTGCAACTCTTCTATTTAAACGTCCTCGTTTCATCAGCTCAACTTTCTTACATTTCTCCACTAGCACTTGGAACTGACGGATCTCCAAGGGTTGCACAGACTCCTTAATTTCATATCTGAGTCCTTGCTCGAATCGTTCACACTTATAGTCCTCATCCACATGGTCCCGAAAATAACGGAAATGTTTAGCCAACGACTCAAATTAGTCAGCATATTCAGCGATAGTCATATTGCCTTGGTATAGTTTGAGAAATTGAGCCTCTTTCTCAGTCCTTGCACTTGATGGAAAGTACTTGTCCAAGAGTTTTTGTCTGAAAGTTGCCCAGGTCAATGCTTCACCGTTGTTTTCCATTAACTGTCTTGCACCTCGCCACCAATATTCAGCCTCAGCAGTAAGCAAAAAGGTCGCATATTCCACCTTCTGAACATCGAGGCAGTGGAGTATTCCAAATATTTTCTCAATTTCTTGTAGCCATAGGTCAGCCTTATCTGGGTCATGCTCCCCCTTAAATTTTGGCAGATTCTATCGGTTAAAATCAGTTAGCCCTCTCGTCGCTGCAGCAGCTTTCTCTCTCTGTTCCCTTAATGCCTCGCGTTGAGCTTGAGCTGCAGCTTGTTGAGCAGTGGTTGTCGACTGTTGGGCCACTGCTGCGGCCATTGCTTGAATTGCTTGAATGGCACCTGCCATATCCGCAGCTGGTTGGTCATTCTGTTGGGTGGCCGAAGCTCTACGTGGGGGCATGTTGACTTCCTACAATTTCACTTAAGTTAGAAGGTTCCAATTTTATTTTATTTTTCCTAACACTAGTACCAAGAATTCCATACTCTTCTATTTGAGGGGTGTCTAAATTAACTTACTGGATAAAATTTTATTCTACAAAAATAAATTACTTAAAGATATAATCATTAGGATATTTAAGATAAAACAATAATTAAGACACACATCAATCAAAGCATATGTAGTCAAGATCGCTCCCACCCCAAAAAAAACTTGTCCGAGGATTATTGCTCTGATACCAAATGTAACGGCCAAAAAATTTTAACCGATGTTTCTTAAAATAATACTTAATTGGAAAAATATGCTGCTGTTTTTTTTTAAAAAAATATAATAATTTTCATTTCTGCTCAAAACAAACTAACTCCATTAAATATTCCTAGAGAAAATACAATAGTCAAATTAACTGTTTCAAAATTACAAATGATAAAACCCAATTTATTTCCCCGCCGCATACGCAAGTTTCAATCATCATTCACTGCATCAACTTTAGTACCTAAAATGTTGGTTGCAAGGGTCAATATTCCTAAACCACAAGTACGATCATAAAGAACATAGAAACATAAAATAAGAAGGATGTTAAAACACTCACCACGTAAAAGATAAAACCAATTAGCACAAATAAACTAATAACTCAAGAAGTCAGACTTTTATGAAACAATGCATGCAACTAGACCATGATCCGGATATCGCCCCAATTGGTATAATTGTTGGCGTTTTTGTATGTTGGCTATAATTTTGCAAAATCCCATTTTGTCACATGCTCTAGAAAATACTATAGCATCTGAGTATGTTGTGATTGGAAGCTTTTAGACGCATGCGCGTTTTTGTTTGTTATTTCCAGAAGATATCTTTGAAGAAGATTTGTTTCAGACACTACTAGAAAAATCGCATTTAGAGATCGATTTAGCGACCAAAATATTTTGGTCACTTTAGAGACCGAATTTGAGACCAAAATTTTGATTTTAAAGTAAAAATATATTTGGTGGTTAAATTGGTCACTAATATAATATAGCAACCGATATAGAGACCGAATAATCGGTCACATAATAATAAATATTTTGGTCTCTAAATCGGTCACTAATATTATATTAGTGACCGATTTAGAGACAGATAATTAGTGACCGATTTAGAGACCAATTATTACTATATTTATATTAGTGACTGATTTAGAGACTGATAATTAGTGACCAATTTAGAGACAAATAATTACTATATTTATATTAGTGACCGATTTAGAGACTAATAACTAGTGACCGATTTAGAGACTAATAACTAGTGACTGATTTAGAGATCAATAATTACTATATTTATATTAGTGGCCGATTTAGAGACTAATAACTAGTAACCGATTTAGAGACCAAAAATTACTATATTTATATTAGTGACCGATTTAGAGACAAATAATTAGTGACTGATTTAGAGACCAATAATTACTATATTTATATTAGTGACCGATTTAGAGACTGATTAATCAGTCACATAATAAAAAATATTTTGGTCGCTAAATCAGTCACTAATATAGTTGAAATTCCTGGCACTCAGTAGTAGATTGCTTTAGCAATTGCTACAGCGTCTACTCGCAACACAGATAATAATAAAAACAATAAAGGACAGAATGTAAATAACACAAGAGTTTGTTGACCCAGTTCGGCGCAAACTTGCCCTAATCTGGGGGATACCAATCCAGGAGGAATCCACTACTATAGCCCTAGTTCAAAGATCAACGTAAACAACCCGTTTACTTCTTCTCGCCTAGCAACTACCTTGTGCAACTCAACCTAGGAACTCCTAGGTCAAAGGCGCCCCGCCTTACTCCCCTACTTACAACACAGACACACCGTGTTGTTCTTAATGAACAAACATATAATGGTGAGAACACACTCGAACAAACCGATCAACTCCGTGCTTAAAAGCTTAAGAGTAATCACTCAATAAATACAACAGCCTATGTCTTTAGCATGTATCAATTCGAGGATACAAGAAAAGACTCACAAAGTTCACTAGGAAAAGATAAACAACACACGCTTTAGTGAACACAACAAATTCCCACAAAAACCTAACTAGGTTTTACACTTGTATTTATAGAGTCTTCATGCTGGGCTTTACTTGTTCCTTAAGAAAAGGAGTCTTCAGAAATATATCCAATAAATCTTTAGCGCCAAACAAAAAATTCATAAAATATATAAAATATATTTTAGAATTAAATCTTCACACACAAGGTTACTTGTGACACAAGCCTCGCGTGCTGTTCCAGCTCCGCCCTAACAAAAATATATTTTCTGAAACGAATCTTCTTAAAAGATATCTTCTGGAAATAACAAACAAAAACGCGCACGTGTCTAGAAGCTTCCGGTCACAACGTACTCAGTTGCTACAGCATTTTCTAGAGCATATGACAAAATGGGTTTTTGCAAAATTATAGCCAACACAAAAATGCCAACAATCTCCCCCTTTGGCAAATTTTGGCTAAAACACTTTTTGATCAGCATGCATAAAAATAATTCTTCAATTCAACTTCAAGACATAACTTCAGAAGAAATAAAGGACATTACTTGAATGCAATAGGCTAACCATGTATCAGAGGCATGCAGCGGATATTAAATTCAAATAGCCTCACAGAGTATGATCAGAGAGACTTACTCTCAAGTGGATTCCATATAAAAAATCAGTAGATAAAAATGAAAATTCAGCAGTTTCCTTAGAGTCTTCCGCCACCCAATCAACTAATTTTAAGGATTAGGAAAAATAAATTCCTCCCCCTCAATTCATGCAACCAGGATTAGGAAAAATAAATTCCTCCCCCTCAATGCATATAAAGAATAAACCTCCACTTCAACGGAAAAAATAAATTTCCACACATACATACTACACTCCCCCTGTCTTCATGCATAGCTAAGTAAAATATATCATAGAGAATAGTAGCTAGCAATAATCTTCAGTAGTGCATCAACACTATTAATATTAATACTCCCCCTTTTTAGCCAAAAAATTTGACAAATAAGTAAGGAATTGTACTTATTACAGACCAAATAGCACACACAGGTGCATAGAATCCAGGGCTTCACCCTTAACACAAAACATCAGAAAAAAGAGAAAAAAAATAGATTATTAAAAATCAGCACTTTCTTCAGAATCCTCCACCACCAGACCTTCATCATGAGCAACCAGCTCTTCAGCTTCCAAAGTCTGAATCACACGATCAACCAAGAACTTCTTATCATCCAGAGCCTTACTCACAACCTTCAGATCAGCAATCATCTGCTGTCTACTCAGCATAGCAGATTTGCCTTTGCTAGATGCTAGAGCAATATCTGCAGCATGTGATTTTTCCAAAAACCTAGAGTCTAAAGTGATGTCTGACTCTCTCTTAGCAGGCTCATCAGTAGGAAAACACAGCTCAGGAAATTGTTGCAAGATGATATCACAGAGAAAAGTAGGAAAAGCAATAGAAATCTTTGTAGCATTTGTCTTCCTATGAGCTATAGTTTGATAATAGATAAACTCACCAAAGTTAAAAACAGATTTTGTACCTATAGCATAGATGAATTTGCTCATCCCTCTGGACACATCATTAGAATGGGTAGTTGGCACCCAATTAGCAGCTGCAATCTTGTTGAGAATAGCATACTTTGTGGACAGCTTAGCAGCAGACAAATTGCTCTTCATAGGCCACTCCTTGACCAGATCACCTGTGAGGGTTTTGCAGATCTAATTCTGAGTTACCTCCAACTCAGCAACATCTTCAACACTCCTGCCTAGATATTCATTGATTATAGCAGGGGAAAATTTGACACACTTGCCACGCACATAAACCTGCCTATATTCTGGACTCATAGGATCATCACAGTTAGTTCATATGTTCACAATGAATTCTCTGACCAGCTTGATGTAGCACTTCCCCAAGCTTTTAACAGTCTTCACTAAACCAGCTGCTTCAATAACCTCCATAAGCTCTTGGAGATTCAATAGATCATGATGTAGATTCCTTTCCACAGCTACCCTTCTTTCACAAATAAACTTCCACCTGGAAGCACCTTCCTCATGGTGAAAGGACACATTGTCAAGAGGTAAAGATGGTACACTCTTAGCTCTCTTCCTTCCTGTATCAACTGGCTTGTCAGATGTGCCAGCATCCTCTATAGCATCAAAATCACTGTCATCATCAGATGACACATGCTTTCTCTTTAGGACCTTCTTCTTAGGTTCAGCAGACACAGTTACCTTGCTCTTTGTCCTACCAGGACCAAACTTCACAGGTTTCAAGCCATCAGAATTCTTGGCTTTCTTTGTTGACTTTGGTGGTGGTGTAGGTGCAATTTTAGATCTACTCCTCAACCTCCCAGCAATGCTAGGTCCAGGAGACTTCTCCACCTCTTTGTCAACAGCTGACAAAATTTCAACATCAGGTTCTTTGTTCTGTGAACCTGTTTGGGAGTCAAACTGAGTGTCATCCCCCACTTCCATTTCAACATTCTTTTTGGTCTCATCATCCTGAGAGACTTCAACAGTATCACCAGACACAACATCATCTGCCTTTGCAGTGTTTGATACATCAGATGCTCTAGCATCTGCTACAACATCAATATTTTTAGGAAGGTTAGTACCCTCATGATCTTCAGCCTTTTCAGAGGCAACAGCAGTTTGATCATCTTCCTGAGTTGTCTCAAGCACAACATTATCCGTGGCCTTAGTGTTAGCACCACCATCAACATTCAAATCACCAGAATCATCTAATCCTAGGGTTTCAGACTCTTGAACTACCCTACTAGAAGATTCAACATTTTTATTATCTAAATCATCAAGATACAGTTCTTGCATGGAATGAGATTTACTAGATTTAGATTTAGACTTAGACTTCTTCTTCTTCCCTTTTGATTTCACGGATTCAGGGGAAAGTACACTTACCAATTTTTTCTTCTTCTTTGATTTGCTTTTCTTTGGTATTTCATCAGTGTCGGGTGCGACAACTGTTATAGGATCTGCGATAGCAATCATAGAAGCAGGTTCTTCTTGCGGTGGTGAGATCGGTGAGTTTTCTCTGATCGGTGATGAAACCGGAGTAGACATGATTAATTTTTGAAAAAATAGCGATGAGAGATACGGGAAGTCTGAGAGTTGAAAAGCTTCTTTGTGTGAACGAAAATAATACTGCAATCGGTTGAGTGTTTTGCAAATAGAGTAATGATTGCGGCAAAAGAAGTAAATAGAAAAGAAAACCGTTCCTTGATATGCGTGCACCCTAACTTGATAGGAGGGAGAAACAGTTGCACGCCTTTTTCAAATGTAACTGCTATTGGCTTTCTAATAGGAAAATTCCCAATTTGCCCCTCAACTTCTCAAATTGTGTAGCATCCAATGCTTTTGTGAAAATATCAGCAAGTTGTTCATTTGTTGCTACATGCTCAAGTGTGACAATCTTTTCTTCAACAAGATCTCTAATAAAATGGTGCCTTATATCAATATGCTTAGTCCTACCATGTTGAATAGGATTTTTAGAAATGTTTATGGCACTCAAGTTGTCACAGTATAATGTCATAGCATTTTGTACCACATTGTACTCCTTCAACATTTGCTTCATCCACACTAGCTGAGAACAACTACTACCAGCTGCAATATATTCTGCCTCTGCAGTTGATAGAGACACACAATTTTGTTTCTTACTAAACCAAGATATGAGATTATTTCCAAGGAAGAAACATGCTCCTGCAGTGCTTTTCCTATCATCCGCACTTCCTGCCCAATCAGCATCACAATACCCTATTAACATAGAGTTATCACTATGATAATACAAGATTCCATAGTCACAAGTCCCATTCACATATTTTAAGATTCTTTTGACTTGTGTGAGGTGACTCATTTTAGGCTCAGCTTGATATCTTGCACATACTCCTACAGCAAAAGTAATATCAGGTCTACTTGCTGTGAGATACAATAAGCTTCCAATCATACTCCTGTAAAGGCTTTGATCAACACTGATCCCATTATCATCTTTGGTAAGCTTCAAATGTGTTGCTGCTGGTGTTCTTTTGGTACTAGCACTCTCCATACCAAACTTTTTCACAATATTTCTTGCATACTTACTTTGAGACACAAATATAGTATCCTCCATTTGTTTGACTTGGAGGCCAAGAAAGAAAGTTAGTTCACCAACTAGACTCATCTCAAATTCTGACTGCATATGCTGCACAAATTGCTGGACCATCTGATCAGACATTCCACCAAAAATTATATCCTCCACATAGACTTGTGCAATCATCACTTTATCTTTCTCTTCTCTCACAAACAGAGTCTTGTCATTACCACCTTTTCTGTATCCATGAGTAACCAGAAATTCAGTCAACCTTTCATACCAAGCCCTAGGAGCTTGCTTTAGGCCATACAAAGCCTTCTTCAATCTGTAGACATGATCTGGCAAACTAGGATCAATAAAACCCTTGGGTTGTTCAACATAGACTTCTTCATTCAAATACCCATTGAGAAAGGCACTTTTCACATCCATTTGAAATAGCTTGAACTTCAGAATACATGCAATTTCTAAGAGAAGTCTTATGGATTCAAGACGTGCTACTGGAGCAAATGTCTCATCAAAGTCTATACCTTCAATCTGAGCATAGCCTTGAGCTACCAGTCTAGCCTTGTTTCTAGTTATGTTCCCACTCTCATCAGATTTATTCTTGAACACCCATTTAGTACCAATGACATTCACATCTTTAGGTCTAGGCACAAGATCCCATACCTCATTCCTCTTGAATTGTTCAAGTTCTTCCTGCATGGCATTGATCCAGAATTCATCAGTAAGAGCTTCTTTGACATTCTTGGGTTCCATCTTTGACACAAAGCATGAATTAGACACAGCATCTCTTGTTCTTCTTGTAACAATGCCTTGGTTAAGATCACCAATGATGAGCTCTTTTGGATGATTCTTCTGAACTCTTGTAGATGGACCTTTGTTGGGTTCAATACTACTAGATCCAGAGTCAACATCTTCCTTTTCAGCTTCAAATACCTCTTCCTGCTGATCAGATGCTATAGGTATTGCTGGAGCATCAGACCTCTTCTCTTCACTGGAGTCATCTACAACAACATTAAAGGATTCCATCATGACTTTAGTTCTGGAGTTGAACACTCTATAAGCTCTGCTGTTGGTAGAGTATCCTAAGAATATGCCTTCATCGCTCTTGGAGTCCAATTTCCTTCGTTGTTCCCTATCCGCAAGAATATAACATTTGCTTCCAAAGACATGGAAGTATTTGACAGTTGGTTTCTTATTCTTCCACAGCTCATATAGGGTAACTTTAGTGCCAGTTCTCAGAGTGACTCTATTGTGAATATAGCAAGCAGTATTCATAGCTTCAGCCCAAAAATGATATGGAAGATTTTTGGCATGTAACATAACTCTAGCTGTCTCTTGCAAAGTTCTATTCTTTCTCTAAACCACACCGTTTTGTTGTGGTGTAATTGGTGAAGAGAATTCATGTGCTATCCCTTCAGCTGTACAGAACTCAGAGAACTTGGAATTCTCAAACTCCTTGCCATGATCACTTCTTATCTTCAAGACCGTACTATCTTTTTCTCTTTGTATTTGAACACATAACTCCTTGAAGACATCAAAAGTATCAGATTTCTCTCTAATGAATTTGATCCAAGTGTACCTTGAGAAGTCATCTACCATTACAAATACATATCTTTTGCCACCTAAGCTTTCAACTTGCATAGGACCCATCAAATCCATGTGTAACAACTCAAGAATTCTGGAAGTTGTCAGATGTTGTAGCTGATGATGAGGCTTCTTGGTTTGTTTCCCAATCTGACATTCACCACATATGTTTCCTTCAACAATTTTGAGCTTGGGTAAACCTCTGATTGCTTCTTCAGCTATGGCATTCTTAATACTCCTTAGGTTCAGATGACCTAACTTTTGGTGCCATAATGTTACTTCATCTTCCTTAGTAAGCAAGCAAGTTGACAAGCCTACTTCCTCTTGTGGTTCCCATAAGTAACAATTATCCTTTGATCGCACACCCTTCATTATGACTTCTCCTTCTTGATTAGTGACTAGACATTCAGCTTTTGTAAAGTTAACCAACAATCCTTGATCACATAGCTGACTAATACTGATTAGATTAGCCGTCAAACCTTTCACAAACAAGACTTTTGTAAGTTTAGGTAGACCCTTTCTTTCCAAGTTTCCTATCCCCTTGATTTCTCCTTTAGATCCATCACCAAAAGTGACAAAGCTTGTTGAATAGGACTTGATATCAACCAGAAAATTCTCAATTCCAGTCATGTGTCTGGAGCAACCACTGTCAAAATACCAATCTTCCCTAGATGTTGCTTTTAAAGATGTGTGAGCAATGAGTGAAACAAGCTTCTTTCTACGTTTAGGTTTCCATTCCTTTTTGACATTCTTCTTGGATTTTGCTTGCTGCATCTTACTAGGGGGGTCCATGGAGTATGAAACAATAAGGTTTTATGTGACCCCTTTTCCCACAGTAGTGACATATCCAAGGTTGAGATTTTTCTTTCACTCCCTGATGCTGCACAGATTGCTGAGGCAACTGACTCGGCCTTGCTGAGAATGTTTCTTTGAGAGGTGGATACATAGTCTTCTGAATATTCTTCTTCTTTTTGTTGAACTTTTCATAGTCAAATCCAACTCCTTTTGGCCTACCTGAGATTTGTTGATTCAGAATGTCATCTAATTTCTCATTACCATTAGTCATCATAGAAACATACTTCCTTTGCTCTCTGATTTGTGAATTCAGCACAATCACATCTTGTTGGAGATCATAAATAGCTGATAAGTATTTTTCTTTTTCACCCTTGAGCTAAGATATAGTCTCCTTTTGTTGCTCACTGATTCTGAACTCTTCAGCACTTTTGATACATAACTCATTATAGGTAGCTGCTAGTGCATCATAAGTTAGGTACCCATCTTCATCAGATAGACATATTCCTGTTAGTGCAGTGATGTTCTTTGCAGACTCAGTTTCACTTTCTTCCTCAGATGCGTCTTCATCTGACCAAGTTGCACTCATACCTTTCTTCTGCCTCTTTAAATATGTTGCACATTCAGGTCTAATGTTGCCATAACCTTCACATTCATGACACTGAACACCTTTGCCTTGAGTAGGTTTATCATCAGTTCTTGGGCTCTTTTGAGAAGCAGTATTTCTGTTGAGTTCATATGATTTACCCTGCGCAGACGTTCTAGCATTTCCTCCAGCAAATCTTAGTTTGGGTCTTCTGTCCATAGATTTCAGCACCTTGTTGAACTGTTTTCCAAGCATTACCACAGCATTTGATAAGCCTTCATCAGTATCTATGGAACTCTCCACATCATCTTCATCAATGTTCGAGGCAAGAGCTATACTTTTATTTTTCTTTTCTACCCTTTCATTGATTTTCAACTCAAAAGTTTGAAGGGAGCCAATCAGCTCATCAACTTTCATATCGCTAATGTCTTGTGCTTCTTCTATTGCACACACTTTCATATCAAACCTTTTGGGTAAAGATCTTAGGATTTTGCTTACTAGTTTTTCATCAGATATCTTTTCTCCCAAGGATTCAAATGAGTTAGCATATTCTAGCACATTCATATGAAAGTCATGAACATTTTCTTCTTCCTTCATCTAAAGATTCTCAAACTGAGTTGTTAGAAGCTGGAGTTTTGACTTCTTTACCCTCTGAGTACCTTCATGAGCAGTCTTCAAAATATTCCACGCGTCCTTGGCAACAGTACATTGATTGATCAATCTAAACATGTTTGGATCTACTCCATTAAATAAGGCGTTTAGAGCTTTGGAGTTTCCAATTGCTGCCGTGTCTTCAGCCGTGGTCCATTCTTCTTCAGGTTTGAGTTCATCAGTATCATTATTATCAGCATCTTTCACTTTGGGATGATCCCAACCTCTGAGTACAGCCTTCCAAGCCCTGCTATCTAGTGATTTCAAGAAAGCCGTCATGCGAGACTTCCAAATATCATAGTTAGACCCACTCAGCAGGGGTGGTCTGTTCACCATTCCTCCTTCTTTATCCATTATGCCAGAAATAGTTTCCCTGGAGCTCACCCAAACAGGCAGGGTGCCTGCTCTGATGCCAATTGAAATTCCTGGCACTCAGTAGTAGATTGCTTTAGCAATTGCTACAGCATCTACTCGCAACACAGATAATAATAAAAACAATAAAGGACAGAATGTAAATAACACAAGAGTTTGTTGACCCAGTTCGGCGCAAACTTGCCCTAATCTGGGGGATACCAATCCAGGAGGAATCCACTACTATAGCCCTAGTTCAAAGATCAACGTAAACAACCCGTTTACTTCTTCTCGCCTAGCAACTACCTTGTGCAACTCAACCTAGGAACTCCTAGGTCAAAGGCGCCCCGCCTTACTCCCCTACTTACAACACAGACACACCGTGTTGTTCTTAATCAACAAACATATAATGGTGAGAACACACTCGAACAAACCGATCAACTCCGTGCTTAAAAGCTTAATAGTAATCACTCAATAAATACAACAGCCTATGTCTTTAGCATGTATCAATTCGAGGATACAAGAAAAGACTCACAAAGTTCACTAGGAAAAGATAAACAACACACGCTTTAGTGAACACAACAAATTCCCACAAAAACCTAACTAGGTTTTACACTTGTATTTATAGAGTCTTCATGCTGGGCTTTACTTGTTCCTTAAGAAAAGGAGTCTTCAGAAATATATCCAATAAATCTTTAGCGCCAAACAAAAAATTCATAAAATATATAAAATATATTTTAGAATTAAATCTTCACACACAAGGTTACTTGTGACACAAGGCTCGCATGCTGTGCCAACTCCGCCCTAACAAAAATATATTTTCCAACAAAAATATAATTTCTGAAACGAATCTTCTTAAAAGATATCTTCTGGAAATAACAAACAAAAACGCGCACGTGTCTAGAAGCTTCCGGTCACAATGTACTCAGTTGCTACAGCATTTTCTAGAGCATATGACAAAATGGGTTTTTGCAAAATTATAGCCAACACAAAAACGCCAACAATAGTGACCGATTTAGAGACGGACAATCAGTGACCAATTTAGAGACTGAATATTATACATCAATTAAAAACTAATAATTAGCAACTGATTTAGAGACAAAAAATTTACTATATTTTAATCCGGAAACCTCGCCTCTCAAAAGAAATATATATTTTCAACTTTCAACAAAAAAATTAAAATGGAAAAATGTACTCCTGTAATGGGTCGTAATACCCTTTTGTTTCTTGTACCTTTTTTACATTTCCATCATGACGTATGACATTTATATCCCTTCCACAATCCATAGATTCATCATCACCACCAACAATGATGGCTGCAACTTGTGATGCAGACGGGAGATTATACTGAGGCTGGTTTGAAGGACGTTCTTTAACAAGGAGCATACATTCACTAACATTTGGTAATAGTGCAAGCTGCTTGAATCTAATCACAAAAGGATTGTATCGATGAAGTATTTGTTGTAATTTATAAACTACGGTCTGATTTAGTCGAGGATTTTCTAGCATTCGATTTTGTAGTTCATTATCTGTGTCATAGATGTACAACTGCAAGAAATGTGGTCTGGTACCTTCATTTGGAAAGAAACCTCCTATCTTGTGGTAAAAAGCACCTTGAGCACGAAATGTATATATACCACGACCAGTTGAAAGAATATTCTCGTCGACATTAACACCAATTGAAGTGAATGAGAGTACATGATTGTAACTTCTAATATGATGTCTAAAATGTATCCCTTCAATAGAGTTGTCTGAAAATAACTCTTGCAACTCTTGAGGAGCATTAACTTGGGAGAATGACACCTTACCGCCGTTGCAGCACATGTTTCCTGATTCATGGTAGAATAATTTTGCATTGCAACGTCTACATGTTGTTGGAGGCGGCAATTGAGATTTTGTCATTGTCGTGGTACTTTGAAAATTTCTGGCGGCATTATGTTTTGCTCGAAAATAGCATCGTGATTTTGTTCGTAATAATATTTAATTGTTAATAGATGTAATAGTATAAAAATTTAAAATAACAAATCACGTGAATAATAAATTAGAAAATTGAATTTTTTTTATAAGTGTTTAGAGTAATTATAAATGAATAATGCTAAACCTGAAGCAATGCAAATGCAAATGTACCTCGACGACGACGTGTCAATATAACAGTAGTTGTGACGTCCATATTCACATGTTGTGTTTCTGCTTCTGTTCCGTTAAAATTTTCATCAAATTCCATAGTATCTGCTATGATAGTTATTGTTATGCATCTATATTTATCAAGTTCAATTGTAAAATTTGATAAAAAAAACTGTATTAATTACCATGAACGATGTCAGTAATATTTGTTAGACTTGGTTCAGCCTGATTGTCATGAGTTTGTTGAAAATTTGATGTAATATTACTACCTTCAAGTTGTGATAATTTTTTTTTTAAATAATTGTTGCGGGATTTTTGAGACACACCCCACTACAATTTTATTTTTCATTTCCAAAAGAGGAAAAAAATTGAAAACCTTTAAAAGAAGAGATTCTAGGTACGCGGGTTAGTTGCAGTTGAGGAAGGTATTAGCACCCCAAGCGCCCATGGTATTCCATGGTAACCTCTTATATGTTTTTGTGCTTTTTTGATACATGCTTTAAGAATGGAGGGAGAAATTGTATAGAAGAAAAAAAAGAAAGAGATTAATGTCATTTTAAGCCTCACCTTTTAAAGATCAATATAAACACACTAAACCATCCCCCTTTGATAGGAGAATGATTGAATTCTTGCAATGTTTATAAGGATCGTCAAAATTTGAGACTAAGAATGATAAAAGTCTCTTAAAAGTGAAAAGATAGTAAAACAAAAGTTAAAAGAATTTTTCTTAAAGTAAATAAAAGAAAAGAAATGTAAATATATTTTTTCTTTTGTAAAAAGGATTTTTTGAGAGTAAAGTAATTATTGTATTGTAGAGGAAGTGTTTAAAAGAAAAGAAATGGTAAGAAAGTGTAAATTTGTTATAAAAAAGTTAAGTGCAAGTAAAAGGTAAAAAAAAGGTTAAAAGGATTTTCCTTAAGGTGAATAAAAGGAAAGAAAGGTAAATATATTTTTTGCTTGTAAAAAAAAGGTTTTTCTTGAAAGAAATATAATTATTGTATTGTAAAGAAAATGTTGTTAAGAGAGAGAAAAAGTTGTAAGAAAGTATAAATTGTGTTATATATAAAAAAAAAGTTAAGTGTAATATATATAGTTAAATAATATAATGACGTTGCGACTAAAATGGACCTACGATTGTTTTTGTTATCTTTTCAAATATCGCGTTTTTTGGGTAGGCAAGAGATTTTGTCGCAAGAGACCTCATAACCAATTGAAATTTGATTATAAGCTCTCTCGCTTGGAAATGAATTTATGGCATTGTGTGTGTAGTGTAAGCTAGGAAAGCAGTAAAAACAATAAATAAAGTCCTACGCTATTACAACCCAGTTGAATAATTAATATTTACAACCATATCGAATTGAGCAAATAATAATAAATGACATAAACAAATAAATGCGATGCATAAAGCTATAAATAAAATAAAATGCAAGTGCGAAAAATAAATATGAGAATGAAGTGCACCTAAAAGACATGGTAAGAAGAAAGTAGCATTTTTTATAAGAGTGATATGTGTGTGAAAATGAGACGGAGGTAAGAAGAAAGGACTATTTTGCACTTAGTCACAACAAAAGCAAGCACAAGCACACAAACCACTCTTGAAAGGTCAAGCAATAACATTATCAAGGAGCAAAAAATGAAGAAAATCATATAACATATAAGATTAGCATTAATGTGTACTTGTCATTTTTAGTGTCATAGTCAAGCATAATGGCATAAATATTTTAAGTCAAGAACATATATATATAAAAGACAAAAACCATTATATACTAATCATGTTATGTCAAGAAGCAACACAAACTTAATCAAGAAGAAACAAAAAAAAGAAAAGAAACAAATACCAAAGTATGAATGCATGAATTTAGGCCAAAATGGTCCTTAACTTTTATTGCAAGTGTTAGAGCTCAATGGTCTAAAATGTAAGATATTGTCTCTAACGTGCATTTTTAAATGATGCAATGTCCTAACCTAAATGCATGTATGCATGTAAAAATGTGAAGTGAATCATGTTATGTGAAATTGTAGTGTAGCATGTGAATTGTAGTGTAAAATGTATCATATTAAAAATGCATGAGCATGCACATGATGCAAATGGTTCTATCTCTAACATATGCAAAGAAAGAAAACAAACATGAAGACATATCATATCTAAATAGCAAAGAAGAAGAAAGCATATTAAGCATAAAATTTTACCTAGTCATCCCAAACATGGTATAAAAAAACTTAACAAAGATATCTACATGATCGAACTAGCAAAGCTAAATAAATAATAATAAAAAAAAGTCATAGTAAATTAACTTAACACTCTCATTCATAGCATATATAAAAAAGAAACTAACACTTTTCAAAGAAACTAAACATATGATCAAGCAACTAACAAGCAATGCTAAAAATAATAAGTAACATTAATGTCATATCTTAATTATTTTTTTTATGATATTCATATTCTAAATAATTAAAATAAAATAAGCAAGAAGTCAAGAGAAAATAAAAGAAGTTTTATCACCAGATTTTTTCAAGTTATCCATTTTTCAAAATAGGCATAAGTTTTTTTCAAATTAATATTTAAACTTAGTAATTTCACAAGAAGAAAAAAAAAAAAAAAGGACAATAAATTCACACATATATTTTTTTTTATGGCAAATTAAATCATAAAAGACATATCTCTAAAAAAAAATAAGAAAATGAAATATTATTAAAAAAAAAACACAACAAAAACAGAATACACAAAAGCTCAGATGGGCCTAAAGGCCCAAATTATCACACAGCCCCGGGGGGTGCGCGCGCAGTAAATCACCAAGGGGGCGAACTGGGTGCCGGGTAGCGAACCGGGTCAAACCAGACCCGGTCCATGGCCCGGTTCGCAGAACCGGTGGGAGGGGGCGCGCGAGAAGCCATGGGGGGCGCGCTGAGTAATTAGTGTTATATGTGATTTTTGCCATTTGGGGTTATTTTTTTTTCAGACTCTCCTTTTTTCTCTCAGATTTTTCCTTCTTTCTCTCTGTTCTCTCTATCTTTCTTTCTCTGTTTTTTCTTCTATTTTTTCTAAGAACAGAACAACAATCAAGCCAACCCAGAGAATCAAAACATGCTTGAATCCAAAAATTGCTAACACAAACCCCCTCTAAAATTCCCTTTTAAACATGAATCCGGTGTCAAAAACAACATAAAAACATTGAATCGGTCGGATCGATCCTCACAGATCCGAAAACCCTAACCCCCAAATCTGAAAAACCTAACCCCAAATTAATCAGATTCGTGCAATCAAGCATATAGTCAAGCAAAATACGAGTTCAAATTCATGGCAAAGCAAACGAATCGTGCAGATCTAACCCTAAATCTTCATTTTTGAAAATACAACAATGAGTGGATGATTATGCATGGTTAATGAAGAGGAAAAGAGTACTGACCTTCCTTTGCAGTGTATCTTCACGTAAGTATTTCCCCCTTCTTTTGCCTTGCTCCCGGTTTTGTTCTTTTCGGTTCTGTTTCTGCTTCTGTATCTTACCCCTTTCTTTTCCTTCTTTGTGTGCACGAGGTTTTGGTGAGGGTGGCTGAAAATGGAGACTTGGGAGCAGAACCAGCAATAACAAAAAAACTTCGCAGTGTGTGATGATTTTTTTGTTTTAGTTTTTTTTAGTTTTTTGTTCTTCGTTTTTTCGGTTCTGTTTAGGTTTTTTTGTAGAGTTTAGGATTTTTGAAGGTTTGGAGGTTTTGGTTGAGAGAGATGTTTGATTTTGAATTTGGTTGATTTTTCCTTTCAATTTGCCGTTCTGTTGTTGTGTTTCATCCGCCTCCCCTATGCTATTCTGATTGTGTTGTTATATGGTTAGAGATTAGGTTTACAATGGCCAAAAGAAGAAAGGGAACCAAGTTCTTTGTAGTTTAAGATTATGGTTAGAGGAAGTGAATTGAAAGTGAAAAAAAAGACAAGTCTGTCACTTTCATGTGCTGGTAAAAAGCATAGGATTCCATCTTTTTTCAAATTTGCTTCTTGTTCTGTTTTTTTCTTTGTTTTTGACCGAGAAAATCAGAATAATTGAAAGAAGGGAAAGAAAAATAAAAATAAAATAAACAAGACTATTTTTTAATAATAATAATAATAAGTAATAATAATAGTAATAATAATACTAATAATAATAGGCTTAAATACACTTTTGGTCCTCTAACTATTTTCAAGGTTTCACTTTGGTCCTCTAACTATTTTTCGTTCCGAATTGGTCCTTTAACTTTTCTTCCGTTAACCAAGTTGGTCCCAACCGTTAGAAAAATTAAGAAAAACGTTAAATCTTGTAAAGGTATGAATCTTCATCTTCTTCTTTCTATTGTTCTTTATCCATATCCAGATTTTTTTTTAAAAAAAATCAAAAATCAAAACTCATTTTTATTCTTCTATTCTTTCTCATTTAATATTCTTCTTCATTTTATTCTTCATCTTCTTCTTCCTTTCTTCTTATTCTTCGTAAATTACTCATCAAACTTAAATTTTCAACCAACTATTTCAAACAAATCTAAAAAAAAAAAAAACAGAACAAAGCAAAGCAAACCTTAGATTAACTTAATATATAAATATATAAATAAAATAATAAAAACATACTTTTAAAATACTTGATTAAATTTATCAAAAAAATAAAAAACACTTGATTAAACATAAAAAGTACCACACTTTAAAAGTAATTAAAATTGTTCAAAAATATCAAAACAATCGTATCAAATTAAAAAACAAATTGCTCAAAAAAATATTATTTTACAGTTTCTTGCAACTCTAGGTTAATACTCTTTTTATAAGCAAATAAAAGATATTTTTCTGACAAAACATTTCTAAAAAAATATGAAAAAAAAAATAATTTGTTTAATTTTAATAGCCGTTGGAGTACCCGGTAAGTACCCAACGAGTACCCAAACCAAAAAATAAAAATAAAAAAAGGGTGCAGCGTCGGTGCGTACCCATTGAGTACCGGGTGCGTACCGGTACCCGGTACCGGTACTCTCCTTAAAACGAAGTACTCGTGCATCACTGGAAGAAAGGGATAAAGTAATAGGAAAACTATTTTTTTGTCATTTTTAGATAATAATAATAATAAAAATAATAAGAGTAGAAAAGAGGACAAATAAGTAAATAAATAACTAAAGGAGAAAAAAAACTCTCTTCCCCTTTTTTTAGATTTTTTGATAATAATGGTAAAAAGTAAGAAATAACGATGATAATAATATAAATAATAATGATAACTGATAAGAGAAAAAGATGATAAATAGGCGGACATAAAAGTACGACGACAAAGAAAGTGATTAAAACGAACATAAACAATACGACGGATGCGATGATATATTTTTGACATTTTATAACGAAAAAAGAGAACAATGGATTTTAGGTCCAAAATTGGGGTGCAACATCTGCCCCTATTTAAGTTTCTTCACCCGGAGAGATGAAGATTAAAATCTTCGTCTAGACGGGATTGAAGAGACTTAAATATAAAACGTGCACCATTTTTGGACCTAAAATCCTTCAACAATGCTTATGATGCAAATATGAATGCATGAAATGAGATGATGATTTTTTTTTAAAATTTTGTATGAATGTCGTAAAAGACAGACAAAGGAAGAAAACATAGTTAGGACTCCACAGGGAAAGAACATGACATGGCCCGACTGGGAAAATAACAAGATGTGCCCCAAGTCCATTGGAAGAACGAACCCCACTGGGGAACAGTGTAAAATACTGGGGAAAATATTACATACTATTAGGTATGCATTTATAGAAAAAAGATTGGTGTGATCTTTTGGTCTAATGTTTTTTGGAAAAGATTCAAAGGGGATAAAACCCCCTGAGGAACTGTAAAGTGTGTCTGGTGAAATACAAGCTTCTTGTATGGAAAACTTGTCACTTGTTTGATATGTACAAGCTTCTCGGATGACGAGACTACCACTTGTAATAATGTGTACAAGCTTATCGGATGACGAGACTGCTACTTGTGAACATGACTGATGACATACAAGCTTCTCAGATGACGAGATTGCCACTTGTTGATGGTGTACAAGCTTCTCGGATGACGAGACTGCCACTTGTAAAATTGGATACAAGCTTCTCGAATGACGAGACTGCCATTTGTAGAATTGGATACAAGCTTCTCGAATGACAAGACTGCCACTTGTTGAAAGGGTACAAGCTTCTCATATGACGAGATTGCCACTCGTAAAATTGGATACAAGCTTCTCGAACGACGAGACTGCCACTTGTAAAATGGATACAAGCTTCTCGAACGACGAGACTGCCACTCGTAAAATTGGATACAAGCTTCTCGAACGACGAGACTGCCACTTGTAAAATTGGATACAAGCTTCTCGAACGACGAGACTGCCACTTGTAAAAGGATACAAGCTTCTCGAACGACGAGACTGCCACTCGTAAAATTGGATACAAGCTTCTCGAACGACGAGACTGCCACTTGTAAAATTGGATACAAGCTTCTCGAATGACGAGCCTGCCACTTGTAAAATTGATACAAGCTTCTCGAATGACGAGAGTGCCACTTGTAAAATGAGTGCAAGCTTCTCAGTTGATGAGATTGCCACTTGTTGTTTTGAATTGATGTATAATCCGGGAACAAACCAGAGGGAAACTGTAAACAAGACTTTGTGTCCAATTGAGGAATAAATTCAACTGGAAATTTTCCTTTTGTTGTTGGAAAAAACTGAAACAACCATCTTCCACAAGAGAGGAGTCTAGTGGGGATTTTTTGAAGCAAGAGGCGTACACTTATCTGCCTAAGCTGACACTCTAATTGGAGAGAACAACGTGCCCATCCCGACTCTATTTTGTAGACACAAACAAGGCAAAAGAGACAGATATATGTATATGATGTAATAAGGTATGAATGATGTAAATGTTCATGGCACATATAAATGCTATGTTTGAATATATGAAAGTATGTATGAATGTATGTATGTTATGAATGTATATGTATATGTACGTATGCGGAACATCTTTTGATGGACAGACAAAATGACCAAACCAGAAACACAAGCCAACGTCGCATCACCGCTCAGCATATCTCGACAAAGTGTAGATGTTATTGTAGATAAAACAAGAGAACTCATCTTGAGAAGGATCAACTTCTCTGGGGAAATGACCGTTTTATCCAAAACGATCTGTATATTAAAATTTGATTGTACTTAAAACAACATTGTCAACTTTCATAGGAGATGTATCCTTTTCTGGGATGACTGTTGACATTCCCTAAGAGAAAACATGTTTGTTGTTGATGAATAACTTGAGAGACCGGGACGACTTGCCCCTTGCTTCAAACTCTTCGCTTTAGTCTAAGAAATCCTTGAAAAAATCGCTCGAAGAGTGTGACTGGCTGACATTTTACATTAGACATTGTATCAGTTGATTGCAGTAGTATGCACTGAGAGTTGAAACTCTTTTTTATTCATGGTAATGACAATTAAGACTCTGCCATATTTCACAACATGCAACTATTCAAGAAGATATGATCTTGACATAGTATGCCACAAGTGTTTGAAACCTTGAAGGATATGCTCCAAACTAACTGATGTTTGTAATAACCAATTCCTGAACCATTTTCAACCTTGATAAGCAGAATATTCAACTTAGTTGCCCCTGATTGGCAGAATTCATAGATAACTTGCCCCTGGCTAGGAGCGTCTCAAGTCAGATTTGCCTTTGATCAGACCATAGCTTAAATTTCTTTGATGTCAAGCATTAATTTGCAAATAAAATTATTTATTTTGAAAAGTATTTTTGATAAAATGCACATGTAAGTTTTTTTGAAATTGAATATTTTTTTTGTATTTTTAGAATGAAAACACATATGATGCGTACAAAAAGGTTATTATTGATTGATCAAACAGGAGGAGTCAGCGTAACAATAAATTTGCCGAGTATGCTTTCACAGTGAACCTAGTTTCAATTAGGTCTTTTGTATGTTATAACGTGGTTGGGCTCACGGTTTTCAAAAAAAGGATTGTTAGGCTCAAAATTAATTTGGTCCCACCCATTCTTCTTGATGTCCTTCATTCCTAAATTCAATTAATTCAACTGATGCACTCAGTCAACAAGAGAATCTTTTTTTGGCAATGATGTCTGAGGTTGACACTTTGATCGAAGCTCCATTGATATTCTTTTTAAACAAATTTTTGATGAGATTTCTTGAAGTGACAATCACTTTTGTTTGGAAACTGTTCCTATTTTTGAATCACTATTTATTTTGTATGGACTACCTCTTTTCGAACTTTGAAATTGTGGTCCATCACGGTGCCCCTCTTTTTTTTATGGGATCTTTTTTTTTGAATTCTTTCTTTTTTTGTACTCTCCTTTTTTGTAATCACTCTGTTTTTTTTGTATAACCTTTGTAAGATGAAAATTGTGACTGTCGTATGAATCGTTGTGAGTCTCATCTTTTGACAGCTTCCTTTGTCTGAGGAAAGCATTGTGATTAACCTCTAATTTGGTACGACTAGATGAATTGATTCTCTTGTATCAGGATGCATCATCAAATTAATTGAAAGACTACCCTGCCCCAGGTTATGATTAAAGGTTCAGAAAAAAGTAGAAAGAAACACCGACTTCAGGCTCAAAGGGGCTAATTACGGATTATCTCCTTATATCTCCACTGTTTGGGAAGAGAAACAATGCCTTACATCGTCAACTAGGTTTTTCACCATTGAAAAGCATATATCAGCAAAAATTAGTTATTTATTTTCATCATCCTCGCTCCAAGTTTCTAAGTAATAAAAACAAGAAAAGAGTGGATACGAATGGATTTATTCCAAAAACATGCATGTTTATTATATTAAAAATATTTGACAAAAGACATAATGTTAAAAGCAAACAAAAGCCTGACAAGAAAGAAATAAAAGCCTAGCGATCATAGGGATGAGCTTCCTTGTATCACTAACTGCAACTGGATAGAAGAGAGTAGCAGAGGTAACATTAACAACAAACCAATGGTATCAAACCATATCCATGCATAGCAGAGGTAGTTTATATCCTCTAAAGAAAATTGGTTGAGACTGTGAATGAGTCTGATGCGGTGCCTGTTGGATAGGCTGTGATTGAGACTGTTGTTGAATCTGATGCCTTTGTTGAGCTTGGAAAGGCAAAAATAATTGAGTCTAAACAAAAACACCATTAATGAAGCAATCAAAGCATTTTTCTATTCAAATTCTGCTCGAAGTGTGATGACTTCTTCACGAAGTTGAGTGTTCTCTTGTATAATTGCTTCCATTCTTTTCTTTTGATTAACACAAGTGTTGACTTGTAAGTTGACTTTGTACAAGAGCGTCAAACCACTGAGAGAAAGATGAAACTCAGACTTTTTGTAAAAGAAGACCATGAATACACAATGATGCATGAGAAAGAGAGTTTTGTTTCGATTTTTTTGTCTTTTTCAAAGGACTTTAGGATATCAATCATAAAAGACCTCAATTTCTTTTGTTTGTAAATGATCAAAGAATTTTCAAAGCAACCTTCTTCTTTTATTTCACTTTTTTCAAGGTCCATGATGATTGTGAAGTCTATAAAAAAAATCCTCTAAGTCCTTTGAAATCAAGGGAAAGAGATTTTTCATGGATGAATGGATGAATGAATGTATGGATGCAACAATCACAAACATAAGCAAACATGGTTGGTTAAGATATCATGATGTTGGAGTCGAAAGGTGAACCCCCCCAAAGGTATGAACTATTGGTTTTCTTCTTTTCGTAACACGGGTTCTACAAAGTTGCCAACGTCATCAACTTTCCTATAGAATACCATGTGCGCATAACTACTCATGGCCCAATGAAATATCCAAAGAAAAGTCTCGTTTGAGCGTAGCATCGCGGAACAACTAAAATCAGAACTACTTATGACTTTAGCCATCGCGCTACATTCTAATGGCCAAGATGGGTTAAATGTAACTAAAAGGTCCCCGAGCTTCTCGGGATCTATAAAAATGGAGTCGCCAACACCACTACTAGTGCCGACTAACCCCACTTTTACAAACCCTCCACTTGAGCGTGGCCATATCACATGTGTATATGCAGAACTACTCCAAACACAACACTATGATTCCACCACATGTCTATCTTATGTGTTCACTCAAGCAGGTGTATTTTGCTTGTCTCACCACTCAGGAATCCCCACAAGGGATATATTAAGCATGTAAACAAGTAAAGCACATAAAAGCATATAAGTTAGGTTCAACCCTCTTAAGGAGAGGTATCCCCAGTGAAGTCGCTATTTTTCTGTTGCGGGATTTTTGAGACACACCACACTACAATTTTATTTTTCATTTCCAAAGGAGGGGAAAAATTGAAAACCTTTAAAAGAAGAGATTCTAGGTACGGGGGTTAGTTGCACTTGAGGAAGGTATTAGCACCCCAAGTGCCCATGGTATTCCATGGTAACCTCTTATATGTTTTTGTGCATTTTTGATACATGCTTTAAGAATGGAGGGAGAAATTGTATAGAAGAAAAAAAAGAAAGAGATTAATGTCATTTTAAGCCTCACCTTTTAAAGATCAATATAAACACACTAAACCATCCCCCCTTTGATAGGAGAATGATTGAATTCTTGCAATGTTTATAAGGATCGTCAAAATTTGAGACTAAGAATGATAAAAGTCTCTTAAAAGTGAAAAGATAGTAAAACAAAAGTTAAAAGAATTTTTCTTAAAGTAAATAAAAGAAAAGAAATGTAAATATATTTTTTCTTTTGTAAAAAGGATTTTTTGAGAGTAAAGTAATTATTGTATTGTAGAGGAAGTGTTTAAAAGAAAAGAAATGGTAAGAAAGTGTAAATTTGTTATAAAAAAGTTAAGTGCAAGTAAAAGGTAAAAAAAAGGTTAAAAGGATTTTCCTTAAGGTGAATAAAAGGAAAGAAAGGTAAATATATTTTTTGCTTGTAAAAAAAAAGGTTTTTCTTGAAAGAAATATAATTATTGTATTGTAAAGAAAATGTTGTTAAGAGAGAAAAAAAGTTGTAAGAAAGTATAAATTGTGTTATATATAAAAAAAAAAAAGTTAAGTGTAATATATATAGTTAAATAATATAATGACGTTGCGACTAAAATGGACATACGATTGTTTTTGTTATCTTTTCAAATATCGCGTTTTTTGGGTAGGCAAGAGATTTTGTCGCAAGAGACCTCATAACCAATTGAAATTTGATTATAAGCTCTCTCGCTTGGAAATGAATTTATGGCATTGTGTGGGTAGTGTAAGCTAGGAAAGCAGTAAAAACAATAAATAAAGTCCTACGCTATTACAACCCAGTTGAATAATTAATATTTACAACCATATCGAATTGAGCAAATAATAATAAATGACATAAACAAATAAATACGATGCATAAAGCTATAAATAAAATAAAATGCAAGTGCGAAAAATAAATATGAGAATGAAGTGCACCTAAAAGACATGGTAAGAAGAAAGTAGCATTTTTTATAAGAGTGATATGTGTGTGAAAATGAGACGGAGGTAAGAAGAAAGGACTATTTTGCACTTAGTCACAACAAAAGCAAGCACAAGCACACAAACCACTCTTTAAAGGTCAAGCAATAACATTATCAAGGAGCAAAAAATGAAGAAAATCATATAACATATAAGATTAGCATTAATGTGTACTTGTCATTTTTAGTGTCATAGTCAAGCATATTGGCATAAATATTTTAAGTCAAGAACATATATATATAAAAGACAAAAACCATCATTCAAGAGCTCTTATATACTAATCATGTTATGTCAAGAAGCAACACAAACTTAATCAAGAAGAAACAAAAAAAAGAAAAGAAACAAATACCAAAGTATGAATGCATGAATTTATGCCAAAATGGTCCTTAACTTTTATTGCAAGTGTTAGAGCTCAATGGTCTAAAATCTAAGATATTGTCTCTAACGTGCATTTTTAAATGATGCAATGTCCTAACCTAAATGCATGTATGCATGTAAAAATGTGAAGTGAATCATGTTATGTGAAATTGTAGTGTAGCATGTGAATTGTAGTGTAAAATGTATCATATTAAAAATGCATGAGCATGCACATGATGCAAATGGTTCTATCTCTAACATATGCAAAGAAAGAAAACAAACATGAAGACATATCATATCTAAATAGCAAAGAAGAAGAAAGCATATTAAGCATAAAATTTTACCTAGTCATCCCAAACATGGTATAAAAAAACTTAACAAAGATATCTACATGATCGAACTAGCAAAGCTAAATAAATAATAATAAAAAAAAGTCATAGATTCATGAGATTAGCACAAAGCAAGGAAAAAGCAAACATATTGAGCATACATTAACTTAACACTCTCATTCATAGCATATATAAAAAAGAAACTAACACTTTTCAAAGAAGCCAATATGATCAAGCAACTAACAAGCAACGCTAAAAATAATAAGTAACATTAATGTCATATCTTAATTATTTTTTTTATTATTTTTTTTATGATATTCATATTCTAAATAATTAAAATAAAATAAGCAATAAGTCAAGAGAAAATAAAAGAAGTTTTATCACCATATTTTTTCAAGTTATGCATTTTTCAAAATAGGTATAAGTTTTTTTCAAATTAATATTTAAACTTAGTAATTTCACAAGAAGAAGAAAAAAAAAAAAGGACAATAAATTCACACATATATTTTTTTTTATGGCAAATTAAATCATAAAAGACATATCTCTAAAAAAAAAATAAGAAAATGAAATATTATTAAAAAAAAAACACAACAAAAACAGAATACACAAAAGCTCAGATGGGCCTAAAGGCCCAAATTATCACACACCCCCGCGCAGCAGCCCCGGGGGGTTTGCGCAGCAGCCCGGGGGCGCGCGCAGTAAATCACCAAGGGGGCGAACTGGGTGCCGGGTAGCGAACCGGGTCAAACCAGACCCGGTCCATGGCCCGGTTCGCAGAACCGGTGGGAGGGGGCGCGCGAGAAGCCATGGGGGGCGCGCTGAGTATTTAGTGTTATATGTGATTTTTGCCATTTGGGGTTATATTTTTTTCAGACTCTCCTTTTTTCTCTCAGATTTTTCCTTCTTTCTCTTTGTTCTCTCTATCTTTCTTTCTCTGTTTTTTCTTCTATTTTTTCTAAGAACAGAACAACAATCAAGCCAACCCAGAGAATCAAAACATGCTTGAATCCAAAAATTGCTAACACAAACCCCCTCTAAAATTCCCTTTTAAACATGAATCCGGTGTCAAAAACAACATAAAAACATTGAATCGGTCGTATCGATCCTCACAGATCCGAAAACCCTAACCCCCAAATCTGAAAAACCTAACCCCAAATTAATCAGATTCGTGCAATCAAGCATATAGTCAAGCAAAATACGAGTTCAAATTCATGGCAAAGCAAACGAATCGTGCAGATCTAACCCTAAATCTTCATTTTTGAAAATACAACAATGAGTGGATGATTATGCATGGTTAATGAAGAGGAAAAGAGTATTGACCTTCCTTTGCAGTGTATCTTCACGTAAGTATTTCTCCCTTCTTTTGCCTTGCTCCCGGTTTTGTTCTTTTCGGTTCTGTTTCTGCTTCTGTATTTGACGCCTTTCTTTTCCTTCTTTGTGTGCGCGAGGTTTTGGTGAGGGTGGCTGAAAATGGAGACTTGGGAGCAGAACCAGCAATAACAAAAAAACTTCACAGTGTGTGATGATTTTTTTGTTTTAGTTTTTTTTAGTTTTTTGTTCTTCGTTTTTTCGGTTCTGTTTAGGTTTTTTTGTAGAGTTTAGGATTTTTGAAGGTTTGGAGGTTTTGGTTGAGAGAGAGGTTTGATTTTGAATTTGGTTGATTTTTCCTTTCAATTTTCCGTTTTGTTGTTGTGTTTCATCCGCCTCCCCTATGCTGTTCTGATTGTGTTGTTATATGGTTAGAGATTAGGTTTAGAATGGCCAAAAGAAGAAAGGGAACCAAGTTCTTTGTAGTTTAAGATTATGGTTAGAGGAAGTGAATTGAAAGTGAAAAAAAAGACAAGTCTGTCACTTTCATGTGCTGGTAAAAAGCATAGGATTCCATCTTTTTTCAAATTTGCTTCTTGTTCTGTTTTTTTCTTTGTTTTTGACCGAGAAAATCAGAATAATTGAAAGAAGGGAAAGAAAAATAAAAATAAAATAAACAAGACTATTTTTTAATAATAATAATAATAAGTAATAATAATAGTAATAATAATACTAATAATAATAATACTAATATAAAAAGAAGAAAGGGATAAAGTAATAGGAAAACTATTTTTTTGTCATTTTTAGATAATAATAATAATAAAAATAATAAGAGTAGAAAAGAGGACAAATAAATAAATAAATAACTAAAGGAGAAAAAAAACTCTCTTCCCCTTTTTTTAGATTTTTTGATAATAATGGTAAAAAGTAAGAAATAATGATGATAATAATATAAATAATAATGATAACTGATAAGAGAAAAAGATGATAAATAGGCGGACATAAAAGTACGACGACAAAGAAAGTGATTAAAACGAACATAAACAATACGACGGATGCGATGTATATTTTTGACATTTTATAACGAAAAAAGAGAACAATGGATTTTAGGTCCAAAATTGGGGTGCAACAATAATATGAATGTTGAATATGTCAAAAATTTCTAAAAATATTTAATAAAATTCGTGACTCACCAACTGCACCGTCAACATTGCGTCTAGTACTTGGTCCAGCTTCATGGTCATGAGTTCCTTGAAAGTGTGACCTTGAAAAATTCATAGTTGCAAAATTTTGAGAAGGCACTCTTGGTTCTTTTTACATACATTTTTTTCTTTTTGTTTTTTTTTCCTATAATTTTCTCGCCTTCTAAATAGTTGATCTTCTCTTTGTTCATTTGTCAATCTTTCTTTTCTTTTCCTTTCATTTGCTGCCCTTATTGCTTTTTGTTGTTCCCTTGACGGTCGACAATTATTATTATCCATTTGCTTACATTAACTGAAAATTAAAAAAACTTATTGCATGAAATAGTTAGTACTATCACAATGAGAGTGAAACAAACAAACACAATCTAAAGTGTCGACCAATCAGTATAAAATAAGTAAGTTTTAAATGCTAATTTCATCCTCGTTGAAGCCACTCATATGTGCTCCATAATCTGCATCCACACTGCCCCCACACAAAGAGCCGAACTTATAATTTGTCTTTATTGATTAAATTTTTAAATCCCAACCTTCCTCGTTGAAGCCACTCATATGTGCTCCAATCTGTCATTTATCCTCCAACCTTCCTGTTACGCATATGCAAATCTTATCCTTCAAAAGTTTGTGACAATTCAAAGTAAAAAATAATCCAATGTTGGGTTACGTTATTTACTAATTCCTTCCTTCACCCAATAAGAGAACTAATAGGAAATATAGATATAGATTATATGAGCCACCAAAAATTAATAAAGTAGTGTTAAGAAAAAGTAAGATTGATAGCACAAAGTAATGGCAATTAAGTATCAATTAAACTCTTACTGCTTTAATTTCTCAATCGGTTGTGGGTGCACTTGCAGAGCATGTTTGCAGTTGTTTTTCCATAGATACCAATGTGAAGAATTTGCAATTAGTTTTATTAACTTGTATCAATTGAAGAAAGAAAGTCTACGTATAGGAATATTAGTTTTATGAAGAAAGAAAGTGCAGTTACATAAGTAGTTACTATTGGTTATTGTTTTTTTGATGTAGTAATTTGCATTATTTTGTAAGGGTATTTTTGGAAAGGAAAAAGCCAGACTAAAAATTGTATCCCCTTTATATATACTAGCGGGCCAAACGGGCACGTTCCGTGCCTGTTTGTTTGATACATATTTTCTATGATACTACGTGCATGTTAGTTTGGTACATATTGTCTATGATGCAACTTAAATATGAATTTGAACTCGTATTTGAATTCATCCATCAATCCCTAAACCTTCACCGTAGTAAAATAATATGAATTCAAAAGTTAAAGTTGTGGCATGTGAGTGAGTGAAAAATAGAGATAAATATGGAAGAATAACTCAAAAAAATTTAGTGTAACTACATATGTTGCATAATGAGATAATGGATAGATAGAATCAATCATCCTGTTTCTCAAATCCTGATCAAATTGTATCAAAATGTTATATGGAGCGGTTAGAGTGGACTTTTAGCATCAAAAGAGATTGATTTTGGAAAACATATATAAATTAAACATAAACAACTTAAAGATAAATCTTATGAATATATATTTTTTTTTATCTTAAACAACTTAAAGATAAACAACTCAAAGATATAATCATTATTGTAATTGAACGTATTGAGACTTTGGTCAACCTGAATAACATCACAACAATTACAAACAACATCAACACTAAAAGTATGTGTCTCTCCTTCGTTCAACACTATCAAAGTTGTATTGTTTATGACGTAAATTTGGTGTACGACTTAGAATGTTGAATATAAAGAACACACAAAAAATTGAAGCAATAAATGTATAAAATAATTAGATCCGTATAATATAATGTGATTTTTTTCCATCAACTATTTGGCGTGGTTTGTTTCCATATATTTTGTAGTATGTATAGCCACAGTTTCCATATTGCACCAAAGGAGAAAGAAAACGGTTCCATATGTTTATTTGTTTTTTTGAATTAAAAACAGTTTTTGAAGGGTAAAATGGGATTTCGAAAAAGCCAGCCTAAATATTGTATCCCCTTTATATATTGGTAGAGACTAGCGGGCCAAACGGGCACGTTCCGTGCCCGTTTGTTTGATACATATTTTCTATGATACTACGTGCATGTTAGTTTGGTACATATTGTCTATGATGCAACTTAAATATGAATTTGAACTCGTATTTGAATTCATCCATCAATCCCTAAACCTTCACCGTAGTAAAATAATATGAATTCAAAAGTTAAAGTTGTGGCATGTGAGTGAGTGAAAAATAGAGATAAATATGGAAAAATAATTCAAAAAAATTTAGTGTAACTACATATGTTGCATAATGAGATAATGGATAGATAGAATCAATCATCCTGTTTCTCAAATCCTGATCAAATTGTATCAAAATGTTATATGGAGCGGTTAGAGTGGACTTTTAGCATCAAAAGAGATTGATTTTGGAAAACATATATAAATTAAACATAAACAACTTAAAGATAAATCTTATGAATATATATTTTTTTTTATCTTAAACAACTTAAAAATAAACAACTCAAAGATATAATCATTATTGTAATTGAACGTATTGAGACTTTGGTCAACCTGAATAACATCACAACAATTACAAACAACATCAACACTAAAAGTATGTGTCTCTCCTTCGTTCAACACTATCAAAGTTGTATTGTTTATGACGTAAATTTGGTGTACGACTTAGAATGTTGAATATAAAGAACACACAAAAAATTGAAGCAATAAATGTATAAAATAATTAGATCCGTATAATATAATGTGATTTTTTTCCATCAACTATTTGGCGTGGTTTGTTTCCATATATTTTGTAGTATGTATAGCCACAGTTTCCATATTGCACCAAAGGAGAAAGAAAACGGTTCCATATGTTTATTTGTTTTTTTGAATTAAAAACAGTTTTTGAAGGGTAAAATGGGATTTCGAAAAAGCCAGCCTAAATATTGTATCCCCTTTATATATTGGTAGAGACTAGCGGGCCAAACGGGCACGTTCCGTGCCCGTTTGTTTGATACATATTTTCTATGATACTACGTGCATGTTAGTTTGGTACATATTGTCTATGATGCAACTTAAATATGAATTTGAACTCGTATTTGAATTCATCCATCAATCCCTAAACCTTCACCGTAGTAAAATAATATGAATTCAAAAGTTAAAGTTGTGGCATGTGAGTGAGTGAAAAATAGAGATAAATATGGAAGAATAACTCAAAAAAATTTAGTGTAACTACATATGTTGCATAATGAGATAATGGATAGATAGAATCAATCATCCTGTTTCTCAAATCCTGATCAAATTGTATCAAAATGTTATATGGAGCGGTTAGAGTGGACTTTTAGCATCAAAAGAGATTGATTTTGGAAAACATATATAAATTAAACATAAACAACTTAAAGATAAATCTTATGAATATATATTTTTTTTTATCTTAAACAACTTAAAGATAAACAACTCAAAGATATAATCATTATTGTAATTGAACGTATTGAGACTTTGGTCAACCTGAATAACATCACAACAATTACAAACAACATCAACACTAAAAGTATGTGTCTCTCCTTCGTTCAACACTATCAAAGTTGTATTGTTTATGACGTAAATTTGGTGTACGACTTAGAATGTTGAATATAAAGAACACACAAAAAATTGAAGCAATAAATGTATAAAATAATTAGATCCGTATAATATAATGTGATTTTTTTCCATCAACTATTTGGCGTGGTTTGTTTCCATATATTTTGTAGTATGTATAGCCACAGTTTCCATATTGCACCAAAGGAGAAAGAAAACGGTTCCATATGTTTATTTGTTTTTTTGAATTAAAAACAGTTTTTGAAGGGTAAAATGGGATTTCGAAAAAGCCAGCCTAAATATTGTATCCCCTTTATATATTGGTAGAGACTAGCGGGCCAAACGGGCACGTTCCGTGCCCGTTTGTTTGATACATATTTTCTATGATACTACGTGCATGTTAGTTTGGTACATATTGTCTATGATGCAACTTAAATATGAATTTGAACTCGTATTTGAATTCATCCATCAATCCCTAAACCTTCACCGTAGTAAAATAATATGAATTCAAAAGTTAAAGTTGTGGCATGTGAGTGAGTGAAAAATAGAGATAAATATGGAAGAATAACTCAAAAAAATTTAGTGTAACTACATATGTTGCATAATGAGATAATGGATAGATAGAATCAATCATCCTGTTTCTCAAATCCTGATCAAATTGTATCAAAATGTTATATGGAGCGGTTAGAGTGGACTTTTAGCATCAAAAGAGATTGATTTTGGAAAACATATATAAATTAAACATAAACAACTTAAAGATAAATCTTATGAATATATATTTTTTTTTATCTTAAACAACTTAAAGATAAACAACTCAAAGATATAATCATTATTGTAATTGAACGTATTGAGACTTTGGTCAACCTGAATAACATCACAACAATTACAAACAACATCAACACTAAAAGTATGTGTCTCTCCTTCGTTCAACACTATCAAAGTTGTATTGTTTATGACGTAAATTTGGTGTACGACTTAGAATGTTGAATATAAAGAACACACAAAAAATTGAAGCAATAAATGTATAAAATAATTAGATCCGTATAATATAATGTGATTTTTTTCCATCAACTATTTGGCGTGGTTTGTTTCCATATATTTTGTAGTATGTATAGCCACAGTTTCCATATTGCACCAAAGGAGAAAGAAAACGGTTCCATATGTTTATTTGTTTTTTTGAATTAAAAACAGTTTTTGAAGGGTAAAATGGGATTTCGAAAAAGCCAGCCTAAATATTGTATCCCCTTTATATATTGGTAGAGACTAGCGGGCCAAACGGGCACGTTCCGTGCCCGTTTGTTTGATACATATTTTCTATGATACTACGTGCATGTTAGTTTGGTACATATTGTCTATGATGCAACTTAAATATGAATTTGAACTCGTATTTGAATTCATCCATCAATCCCTAAACCTTCACCGTAGTAAAATAATATGAATTCAAAAGTTAAAGTTGTGGCATGTGAGTGAGTGAAAAATAGAGATAAATATGGAAGAATAACTCAAAAAAATTTAGTGTAACTACATATGTTGCATAATGAGATAATGGATAGATAGAATCAATCATCCTGTTTCTCAAATCCTGATCAAATTGTATCAAAATGTTATATGGAGCGGTTAGAGTGGACTTTTAGCATCAAAAGAGATTGATTTTGGAAAACATATATAAATTAAACATAAACAACTTAAAGATAAATCTTATGAATATATATTTTTTTTTATCTTAAACAACTTAAAAATAAACAACTCAAAGATATAATCATTATTGTAATTGAACGTATTGAGACTTTGGTCAACCTGAATAACATCACAACAATTACAAACAACATCAACACTAAAAGTATGTGTCTCTCCTTCGTTCAACACTATCAAAGTTGTATTGTTTATGACGTAAATTTGGTGTACGACTTAGAATGTTGAATATAAAGAACACACAAAAAATTGAAGCAATAAATGTATAAAATAATTAGATCCGTATAATATAATGTGATTTTTTTCCATCAACTATTTGGCGTGGTTTGTTTCCATATATTTTGTAGTATGTATAGCCACAGTTTCCATATTGCACCAAAGGAGAAAGAAAACGGTTCCATATGTTTATTTGTTTTTTTGAATTAAAAACAGTTTTTGAAGGGTAAAATGGGATTTCGAAAAAGCCAGCCTAAATATTGTATCCCCTTTATATATTGGTAGAGACTAGCGGGCCAAACGGGCACGTTCCGTGCCCGTTTGTTTGATACATATTTTCTATGATACTACGTGCATGTTAGTTTGGTACATATTGTCTATGATGCAACTTAAATATGAATTTGAACTCGTATTTGAATTCATCCATCAATCCCTAAACCTTCACCGTAGTAAAATAATATGAATTCAAAAGTTAAAGTTGTGGCATGTGAGTGAGTGAAAAATAGAGATAAATATGGAAGAATAACTCAAAAAAATTTAGTGTAACTACATATGTTGCATAATGAGATAATGGATAGATAGAATCAATCATCCTGTTTCTCAAATCCTGATCAAATTGTATCAAAATGTTATATGGAGCGGTTAGAGTGGACTTTTAGCATCAAAAGAGATTGATTTTGGAAAACATATATAAATTAAACATAAACAACTTAAAGATAAATCTTATGAATATATATTTTTTTTTATCTTAAACAACTTAAAAATAAACAACTCAAAGATATAATCATTATTGTAATTGAACGTATTGAGACTTTGGTCAACCTGAATAACATCACAACAATTACAAACAACATCAACACTAAAAGTATGTGTCTCTCCTTCGTTCAACACTATCAAAGTTGTATTGTTTATGACGTAAATTTGGTGTACGACTTAGAATGTTGAATATAAAGAACACACAAAAAATTGAAGCAATAAATGTATAAAATAATTAGATCCGTATAATATAATGTGATTTTTTTCCATCAACTATTTGGCGTGGTTTGTTTCCATATATTTTGTAGTATGTATAGCCACAGTTTCCATATTGCACCAAAGGAGAAAGAAAACGGTTCCATATGTTTATTTGTTTTTTTGAATTAAAAACAGTTTTTGAAGGGTAAAATGGGATTTCGAAAAAGCCAGCCTAAATATTGTATCCCCTTTATATATTGGTAGAGACTAGCGGGCCAAACGGGCACGTTCCGTGCCCGTTTGTTTGATACATATTTTCTATGATACTACGTGCATGTTAGTTTGGTACATATTGTCTATGATGCAACTTAAATATGAATTTGAACTCGTATTTGAATTCATCCATCAATCCCTAAACCTTCACCGTAGTAAAATAATATGAATTCAAAAGTTAAAGTTGTGGCATGTGAGTGAGTGAAAAATAGAGATAAATATGGAAGAATAACTCAAAAAAATTTAGTGTAACTACATATGTTGCATAATGAGATAATGGATAGATAGAATCAATCATCCTGTTTCTCAAATCCTGATCAAATTGTATCAAAATGTTATATGGAGCGGTTAGAGTGGACTTTTAGCATCAAAAGAGATTGATTTTGGAAAACATATATAAATTAAACATAAACAACTTAAAGATAAATCTTATGAATATATATTTTTTTTTTATCTTAAACAACTTAAAAATAAACAACTCAAAGATATAATCATTATTGTAATTGAACGTATTGAGACTTTGGTCAACCTGAATAACATCACAACAATTACAAACAACATCAACACTAAAAGTATGTGTCTCTCCTTCGTTCAACACTATCAAAGTTGTATTGTTTATGACGTAAATTTGGTGTACGACTTAGAATGTTGAATATAAAGAACACACAAAAAATTGAAGCAATAAATGTATAAAATAATTAGATCCGTATAATATAATGTGATTTTTTTCCATCAACTATTTGGCGTGGTTTGTTTCCATATATTTTGTAGTATGTATAGCCACAGTTTCCATATTGCACCAAAGGAGAAAGAAAACGGTTCCATATGTTTATTTGTTTTTTTGAATTAAAAACAGTTTTTGAAGGGTAAAATGGGATTTCGAAAAAGCCAGCCTAAATATTGTATCCCCTTTATATATTGGTAGAGACTAGCGGGCCAAACGGGCACGTTCCGTGCCCGTTTGTTTGATACATATTTTCTATGATACTACGTGCATGTTAGTTTGGTACATATTGTCTATGATGCAACTTAAATATGAATTTGAACTCGTATTTGAATTCATCCATCAATCCCTAAACCTTCACCGTAGTAAAATAATATGAATTCAAAAGTTAAAGTTGTGGCATGTGAGTGAGTGAAAAATAGAGATAAATATGGAAGAATAACTCAAAAAAATTTAGTGTAACTACATATGTTGCATAATGAGATAATGGATAGATAGAATCAATCATCCTGTTTCTCAAATCCTGATCAAATTGTATCAAAATGTTATATGGAGCGGTTAGAGTGGACTTTTAGCATCAAAAGAGATTGATTTTGGAAAACATATATAAATTAAACATAAACAACTTAAAGATAAATCTTATGAATATATATTTTTTTTTATCTTAAACAACTTAAAAATAAACAACTCAAAGATATAATCATTATTGTAATTGAACGTATTGAGACTTTGGTCAACCTGAATAACATCACAACAATTACAAACAACATCAACACTAAAAGTATGTGTCTCTCCTTCGTTCAACACTATCAAAGTTGTATTGTTTATGACGTAAATTTGGTGTACGACTTAGAATGTTGAATATAAAGAACACACAAAAAATTGAAGCAATAAATGTATAAAATAATTAGATCCGTATAATATAATGTGATTTTTTTCCATCAACTATTTGGCGTGGTTTGTTTCCATATATTTTGTAGTATGTATAGCCACAGTTTCCATATTGCACCAAAGGAGAAAGAAAACGGTTCCATATGTTTATTTGTTTTTTTGAATTAAAAACAGTTTTTGAAGGGTAAAATGGGATTTCGAAAAAGCCAGCCTAAATATTGTATCCCCTTTATATATTGGTAGAGACTAGCGGGCCAAACGGGCACGTTCCGTGCCCGTTTGTTTGATACATATTTTCTATGATACTACGTGCATGTTAGTTTGGTACATATTGTCTATGATGCAACTTAAATATGAATTTGAACTCGTATTTGAATTCATCCATCAATCCCTAAACCTTCACCGTAGTAAAATAATATGAATTCAAAAGTTAAAGTTGTGGCATGTGAGTGAGTGAAAAATAGAGATAAATATGGAAGAATAACTCAAAAAAATTTAGTGTAACTACATATGTTGCATAATGAGATAATGGATAGATAGAATCAATCATCCTGTTTCTCAAATCCTGATCAAATTGTATCAAAATGTTATATGGAGCGGTTAGAGTGGACTTTTAGCATCAAAAGAGATTGATTTTGGAAAACATATATAAATTAAACATAAACAACTTAAAGATAAATCTTATGAATATATATTTTTTTTTATCTTAAACAACTTAAAGATAAACAACTCAAAGATATAATCATTATTGTAATTGAACGTATTGAGACTTTGGTCAACCTGAATAACATCACAACAATTACAAACAACATCAACACTAAAAGTATGTGTCTCTCCTTCGTTCAACACTATCAAAGTTGTATTGTTTATGACGTAAATTTGGTGTACGACTTAGAATGTTGAATATAAAGAACACACAAAAAATTGAAGCAATAAATGTATAAAATAATTAGATCCGTATAATATAATGTGATTTTTTTCCATCAACTATTTGGCGTGGTTTGTTTCCATATATTTTGTAGTATGTATAGCCACAGTTTCCATATTGCACCAAAGGAGAAAGAAAACGGTTCCATATGTTTATTTGTTTTTTTGAATTAAAAACAGTTTTTGAAGGGTAAAATGGGATTTCGAAAAAGCCAGCCTAAATATTGTATCCCCTTTATATATTGGTAGAGACTAGCGGGCCAAACGGGCACGTTCCGTGCCCGTTTGTTTGATACATATTTTCTATGATACTACGTGCATGTTAGTTTGGTACATATTGTCTATGATGCAACTTAAATATGAATTTGAACTCGTATTTGAATTCATCCATCAATCCCTAAACCTTCACCGTAGTAAAATAATATGAATTCAAAAGTTAAAGTTGTGGCATGTGAGTGAGTGAAAAATAGAGATAAATATGGAAGAATAACTCAAAAAAATTTAGTGTAACTACATATGTTGCATAATGAGATAATGGATAGATAGAATCAATCATCCTGTTTCTCAAATCCTGATCAAATTGTATCAAAATGTTATATGGAGCGGTTAGAGTGGACTTTTAGCATCAAAAGAGATTGATTTTGGAAAACATATATAAATTAAACATAAACAACTTAAAGATAAATCTTATGAATATATATTTTTTTTTATCTTAAACAACTTAAAAATAAACAACTCAAAGATATAATCATTATTGTAATTGAACGTATTGAGACTTTGGTCAACCTGAATAACATCACAACAATTACAAACAACATCAACACTAAAAGTATGTGTCTCTCCTTCGTTCAACACTATCAAAGTTGTATTGTTTATGACGTAAATTTGGTGTACGACTTAGAATGTTGAATATAAAGAACACACAAAAAATTGAAGCAATAAATGTATAAAATAATTAGATCCGTATAATATAATGTGATTTTTTTCCATCAACTATTTGGCGTGGTTTGTTTCCATATATTTTGTAGTATGTATAGCCACAGTTTCCATATTGCACCAAAGGAGAAAGAAAACGGTTCCATATGTTTATTTGTTTTTTTGAATTAAAAACAGTTTTTGAAGGGTAAAATGGGATTTCGAAAAAGCCAGCCTAAATATTGTATCCCCTTTATATATTGGTAGAGACTAGCGGGCCAAACGGGCACGTTCCGTGCCCGTTTGTTTGATACATATTTTCTATGATACTACGTGCATGTTAGTTTGGTACATATTGTCTATGATGCAACTTAAATATGAATTTGAACTCGTATTTGAATTCATCCATCAATCCCTAAACCTTCACCGTAGTAAAATAATATGAATTCAAAAGTTAAAGTTGTGGCATGTGAGTGAGTGAAAAATAGAGATAAATATGGAAGAATAACTCAAAAAAATTTAGTGTAACTACATATGTTGCATAATGAGATAATGGATAGATAGAATCAATCATCCTGTTTCTCAAATCCTGATCAAATTGTATCAAAATGTTATATGGAGCGGTTAGAGTGGACTTTTAGCATCAAAAGAGATTGATTTTGGAAAACATATATAAATTAAACATAAACAACTTAAAGATAAATCTTATGAATATATATTTTTTTTTATCTTAAACAACTTAAAAATAAACAACTCAAAGATATAATCATTATTGTAATTGAACGTATTGAGACTTTGGTCAACCTGAATAACATCACAACAATTACAAACAACATCAACACTAAAAGTATGTGTCTCTCCTTCGTTCAACACTATCAAAGTTGTATTGTTTATGACGTAAATTTGGTGTACGACTTAGAATGTTGAATATAAAGAACACACAAAAAATTGAAGCAATAAATGTATAAAATAATTAGATCCGTATAATATAATGTGATTTTTTTCCATCAACTATTTGGCGTGGTTTGTTTCCATATATTTTGTAGTATGTATAGCCACAGTTTCCATATTGCACCAAAGGAGAAAGAAAACGGTTCCATATGTTTATTTGTTTTTTTGAATTAAAAACAGTTTTTGAAGGGTAAAATGGGATTTCGAAAAAGCCAGCCTAAATATTGTATCCCCTTTATATATTGGTAGAGACTAGCGGGCCAAACGGGCACGTTCCGTGCCCGTTTGTTTGATACATATTTTCTATGATACTACGTGCATGTTAGTTTGGTACATATTGTCTATGATGCAACTTAAATATGAATTTGAACTCGTATTTGAATTCATCCATCAATCCCTAAACCTTCACCGTAGTAAAATAATATGAATTCAAAAGTTAAAGTTGTGGCATGTGAGTGAGTGAAAAATAGAGATAAATATGGAAGAATAACTCAAAAAAATTTAGTGTAACTACATATGTTGCATAATGAGATAATGGATAGATAGAATCAATCATCCTGTTTCTCAAATCCTGATCAAATTGTATCAAAATGTTATATGGAGCGGTTAGAGTGGACTTTTAGCATCAAAAGAGATTGATTTTGGAAAACATATATAAATTAAACATAAACAACTTAAAGATAAATCTTATGAATATATATTTTTTTTTTATCTTAAACAACTTAAAAATAAACAACTCAAAGATATAATCATTATTGTAATTGAACGTATTGAGACTTTGGTCAACCTGAATAACATCACAACAATTACAAACAACATCAACACTAAAAGTATGTGTCTCTCCTTCGTTCAACACTATCAAAGTTGTATTGTTTATGACGTAAATTTGGTGTACGACTTAGAATGTTGAATATAAAGAACACACAAAAAATTGAAGCAATAAATGTATAAAATAATTAGATCCGTATAATATAATGTGATTTTTTTCCATCAACTATTTGGCGTGGTTTGTTTCCATATATTTTGTAGTATGTATAGCCACAGTTTCCATATTGCACCAAAGGAGAAAGAAAACGGTTCCATATGTTTATTTGTTTTTTTGAATTAAAAACAGTTTTTGAAGGGTAAAATGGGATTTCGAAAAAGCCAGCCTAAATATTGTATCCCCTTTATATATTGGTAGAGACTAGCGGGCCAAACGGGCACGTTCCGTGCCCGTTTGTTTGATACATATTTTCTATGATACTACGTGCATGTTAGTTTGGTACATATTGTCTATGATGCAACTTAAATATGAATTTGAACTCGTATTTGAATTCATCCATCAATCCCTAAACCTTCACCGTAGTAAAATAATATGAATTCAAAAGTTAAAGTTGTGGCATGTGAGTGAGTGAAAAATAGAGATAAATATGGAAGAATAACTCAAAAAAATTTAGTGTAACTACATATGTTGCATAATGAGATAATGGATAGATAGAATCAATCATCCTGTTTCTCAAATCCTGATCAAATTGTATCAAAATGTTATATGGAGCGGTTAGAGTGGACTTTTAGCATCAAAAGAGATTGATTTTGGAAAACATATATAAATTAAACATAAACAACTTAAAGATAAATCTTATGAATATATATTTTTTTTTATCTTAAACAACTTAAAAATAAACAACTCAAAGATATAATCATTATTGTAATTGAACGTATTGAGACTTTGGTCAACCTGAATAACATCACAACAATTACAAACAACATCAACACTAAAAGTATGTGTCTCTCCTTCGTTCAACACTATCAAAGTTGTATTGTTTATGACGTAAATTTGGTGTACGACTTAGAATGTTGAATATAAAGAACACACAAAAAATTGAAGCAATAAATGTATAAAATAATTAGATCCGTATAATATAATGTGATTTTTTTCCATCAACTATTTGGCGTGGTTTGTTTCCATATATTTTGTAGTATGTATAGCCACAGTTTCCATATTGCACCAAAGGAGAAAGAAAACGGTTCCATATGTTTATTTGTTTTTTTGAATTAAAAACAGTTTTTGAAGGGTAAAATGGGATTTCGAAAAAGCCAGCCTAAATATTGTATCCCCTTTATATATTGGTAGAGACTAGCGGGCCAAACGGGCACGTTCCGTGCCCGTTTGTTTGATACATATTTTCTATGATACTACGTGCATGTTAGTTTGGTACATATTGTCTATGATGCAACTTAAATATGAATTTGAACTCGTATTTGAATTCATCCATCAATCCCTAAACCTTCACCGTAGTAAAATAATATGAATTCAAAAGTTAAAGTTGTGGCATGTGAGTGAGTGAAAAATAGAGATAAATATGGAAGAATAACTCAAAAAAATTTAGTGTAACTACATATGTTGCATAATGAGATAATGGATAGATAGAATCAATCATCCTGTTTCTCAAATCCTGATCAAATTGTATCAAAATGTTATATGGAGCGGTTAGAGTGGACTTTTAGCATCAAAAGAGATTGATTTTGGAAAACATATATAAATTAAACATAAACAACTTAAAGATAAATCTTATGAATATATATTTTTTTTTATCTTAAACAACTTAAAGATAAACAACTCAAAGATATAATCATTATTGTAATTGAACGTATTGAGACTTTGGTCAACCTGAATAACATCACAACAATTACAAACAACATCAACACTAAAAGTATGTGTCTCTCCTTCGTTCAACACTATCAAAGTTGTATTGTTTATGACGTAAATTTGGTGTACGACTTAGAATGTTGAATATAAAGAACACACAAAAAATTGAAGCAATAAATGTATAAAATAATTAGATCCGTATAATATAATGTGATTTTTTTCCATCAACTATTTGGCGTGGTTTGTTTCCATATATTTTGTAGTATGTATAGCCACAGTTTCCATATTGCACCAAAGGAGAAAGAAAACGGTTCCATATGTTTATTTGTTTTTTTGAATTAAAAACAGTTTTTGAAGGGTAAAATGGGATTTCGAAAAAGCCAGCCTAAATATTGTATCCCCTTTATATATTGGTAGAGACTAGCGGGCCAAACGGGCACGTTCCGTGCCCGTTTGTTTGATACATATTTTCTATGATACTACGTGCATGTTAGTTTGGTACATATTGTCTATGATGCAACTTAAATATGAATTTGAACTCGTATTTGAATTCATCCATCAATCCCTAAACCTTCACCGTAGTAAAATAATATGAATTCAAAAGTTAAAGTTGTGGCATGTGAGTGAGTGAAAAATAGAGATAAATATGGAAGAATAACTCAAAAAAATTTAGTGTAACTACATATGTTGCATAATGAGATAATGGATAGATAGAATCAATCATCCTGTTTCTCAAATCCTGATCAAATTGTATCAAAATGTTATATGGAGCGGTTAGAGTGGACTTTTAGCATCAAAAGAGATTGATTTTGGAAAACATATATAAATTAAACATAAACAACTTAAAGATAAATCTTATGAATATATATTTTTTTTTATCTTAAACAACTTAAAGATAAACAACTCAAAGATATAATCATTATTGTAATTGAACGTATTGAGACTTTGGTCAACCTGAATAACATCACAACAATTACAAACAACATCAACACTAAAAGTATGTGTCTCTCCTTCGTTCAACACTATCAAAGTTGTATTGTTTATGACGTAAATTTGGTGTACGACTTAGAATGTTGAATATAAAGAACACACAAAAAATTGAAGCAATAAATGTATAAAATAATTAGATCCGTATAATATAATGTGATTTTTTTCCATCAACTATTTGGCGTGGTTTGTTTCCATATATTTTGTAGTATGTATAGCCACAGTTTCCATATTGCACCAAAGGAGAAAGAAAACGGTTCCATATGTTTATTTGTTTTTTTGAATTAAAAACAGTTTTTGAAGGGTAAAATGGGATTTCGAAAAAGCCAGCCTAAATATTGTATCCCCTTTATATATTGGTAGAGACTAGCGGGCCAAACGGGCACGTTCCGTGCCCGTTTGTTTGATACATATTTTCTATGATACTACGTGCATGTTAGTTTGGTACATATTGTCTATGATGCAACTTAAATATGAATTTGAACTCGTATTTGAATTCATCCATCAATCCCTAAACCTTCACCGTAGTAAAATAATATGAATTCAAAAGTTAAAGTTGTGGCATGTGAGTGAGTGAAAAATAGAGATAAATATGGAAGAATAACTCAAAAAAATTTAGTGTAACTACATATGTTGCATAATGAGATAATGGATAGATAGAATCAATCATCCTGTTTCTCAAATCCTGATCAAATTGTATCAAAATGTTATATGGAGCGGTTAGAGTGGACTTTTAGCATCAAAAGAGATTGATTTTGGAAAACATATATAAATTAAACATAAACAACTTAAAGATAAATCTTATGAATATATATTTTTTTTTATCTTAAACAACTTAAAGATAAACAACTCAAAGATATAATCATTATTGTAATTGAACGTATTGAGACTTTGGTCAACCTGAATAACATCACAACAATTACAAACAACATCAACACTAAAAGTATGTGTCTCTCCTTCGTTCAACACTATCAAAGTTGTATTGTTTATGACGTAAATTTGGTGTACGACTTAGAATGTTGAATATAAAGAACACACAAAAAATTGAAGCAATAAATGTATAAAATAATTAGATCCGTATAATATAATGTGATTTTTTTCCATCAACTATTTGGCGTGGTTTGTTTCCATATATTTTGTAGTATGTATAGCCACAGTTTCCATATTGCACCAAAGGAGAAAGAAAACGGTTCCATATGTTTATTTGTTTTTTTGAATTAAAAACAGTTTTTGAAGGGTAAAATGGGATTTCGAAAAAGCCAGCCTAAATATTGTATCCCCTTTATATATTGGTAGAGATAATAAATAAATATAATAATAATAAAATAATATATATATATATATTATATATATATATATATATATATTATATTATATATATATATATATTATATTATATTATATTATATATATATATATATATATATATATATATATATATATATATATATATATAGGTTTTGCTATAACACACCCATGATGTGCATTATCATCATTCACCCTCTTTATAAAATAATAAAAAATTCCAAATTGAAGAGAGAAAAAAAAATTTAGTGTAGAATTAAACAAGGTGAATGATGCTAATGCACACCTTAATGGGTGTGTTATAGAAAAACCCTATATATATATATATATATATACACACACACACTAGTATGTTAGCCCGTGCCAAGCACGGGATTACATTCTTATTATTTTATTTTAAATTATTATTTGAGTAATTTATTTTAATTTTAATAATTAATAGTGAATTTAAGATATTATATCTTATGAATTGTATAAATATAGAAATTGAAGTTGTTATGAATAAATATCCTTAGTGGAGCTTTAGTGGATGTCCATCCCGTTCTCTTCCATTTCCACTACAATTCCCACTAGTGAGTGGATACTAAATGCATTTGTTCTTTCACTTATCTACTTGTATCCTATATATAGGAGTCATGTTATGATGTAAAGATACACTTGTAAAGAGTAATACAATCTCTCTATTCTTTATATTTACTCCTCCATCTCTATACTGAAATTCTTTCTCTTGTTTAGATTAATTTCATAACACGTTATCAGCACGAAGCTCTAATCAACTGAGTTCACAACCTTTAGAGTGAAATGTGTTCTATATACAAGGGAATGATATTTGCAAAATCTTGTCTCACTAACGACTCAATTTGAGGTAAAATTCATTCATGCTTATTCTTGATATTACTTTAAATGTTGTATGCTTGTTTGTGATGTCAAAAATTAGATGAATTTGAATCATGCTTGTCTTGATAAATTAGACTCATGTTTGCAACCTACGCCAACAGCTGGGAGTGTATGAGTGTGTGGGCTCAAAATGTGTGTCCTTGCTTTTGTATTGTGGCTGCATGTGTTCTGGTTTTTTTTTCTACTGCATGTTGTAGTATTTTTTGTGCCATTTTACATTATCCTATCTCTGTTTGTTGGATGGAGTGTAGTGCCTTATGAGTTGGTTTGGTTGGCCTCCTGTTTGGCTTTGTATTATCATCCTTTGGAGTGTGATGTACATCTTGTACGTCTCATTTCCTGTTAATAAAATCTCTTTGCAGTTCAAAAAAAAAACTATATGAAATGCCTATTGCCAATTTGTGAGTTGAATTGGATAATCTAAGATAAAGAAATAAGAAAAGATCAGATCATCACCATCATTGTTAGCAATATGAGCCCTGCTTTCTGATTAACATTCATGTTCTGTTTTTTCATTCTTGTAATTGACTTATGATTGTTCTATTATCCATATATTTTTGTTTTGGTTTTTTATTAATTTTGTTTTTTGAGTTTATGCAAATTTTAAAATGAGAGTTTTTTTTCATAGTGATTTGAAAAAGAATAGATAGAATACACAATCCAGGAACCGTAATCTATTATTGATTGATAAATAAATTAATCATAATCCTGTGTTGTTTGTATCTAATTTCTAAGTTTATTTCTAACTCATGTAATGCTAATTGTTTCTAGTATTGTTTCTAACTTAGTACTCTTACAGGTCATATAATACTTGTTGTTTCTAGCACTTCCCACTTAGTACTGTTACTTATAAATATTTATATGAATTTTGAATAAGACGGAGGGAGTAAATTATTTTCTAGAGGTATTATTTACTATTTTATTGGTTATTTGTCTCTCACAAATGTTTTCCATAAACTTATGATTTTCTCTCCTTTTCTTTACTTGAATTATTTACTTATTTAGTTATGTATAATAATTATTTAAATCATTCTTATTTGGATATGTTGTATCTAAAATGTTTGCTCTAGAGTTTATAGCAAATTACCTAAACTGATTCAATTGAGAGTTGAGACCAAGTTATTAGAAATGTCATTATTAATTCAAATTTTATCCAAGGTGTTGCAAGATATTATAAAGGTATATTTTATATCTAACTTGTTTAAATTTTTATTATAGTACTCATTATGTCATAATTTTCTTAAATTGGATTTGTGATTAATGAACCATATCTTGCTTTGTGATTATAATTTGTTGGTGAATGATTATTTTGCATAGGGGGTTAAAAATTGCATTAAGTTGTTGGTTGGTATCTTGTTAAACGAATTTGTTTCAAATGAATTTGTATGTGTTGTGTGTGGTATCTTGATAGACTCTCAGATACATGAAATATTAAATAAATAGATATTTGAAAGTTTTGTATATCCCTGACATTTGATTTTTATACATGGTGATTAATATTTGGTTGTGTTTAAACATATTCTATCTTTTAATATTGCCCACTAATTACATGTGAGAAATTGCAATTAGCTATCTTCTGCACGATAGTCTACTAAATTATTATTGCAAAGGTATGTTCACCGAATCTTGTAGTTTCAACTCAATTTAATTTATAGCCATATGTGTGTTCGAAAACAAATATTATATGTAGTTCCTGAAGAACTCATATTATTCTATGTGTATTCCTGAATTCAAAATGGTAGTTCCTAAAGAATTCAACATTATTCTATATGAGTTCCAAAAGAATTCAAAAGGGTTAATCACTTAATGATTGATAATAAGAAAATCTAATATTCAAGAATCCCTGAAGGATTGCTCAAAGTATAGTTCCTGAAGAACTATTAATTAATCAATGAAGCATCATTTGAGAGTTGCATAAAATATATACTTATTTGAGCATCTCTTATAGTCAAGTTCTTGAAGAACTAGGCTTTTGAAATACAGTCAAAATCAATAAGTTTTTAATATTATTTGCTCATATTGAATGCATGATGATCTATAAGTGATCGAATTATTTCCGTTACAAGTGAAAATTTCTTAATTTCTTTGTTTTCCCTACAGGGAGTTTGACAATTATTATGATGAAAGTTAATATAATTGACTTATATATTCTCTCCAAGAATTTGATTAAAATTATTTTTGATACTCCAAAATTATTGAAAGCTCCAGAAGAGCTAATATATTATTACATGGAGAACAAAGTTAAACTTTGAGAATAAATATTAGTGCTATTGAAGCATAAATTATTGTAAATCAGAAGTTTACAAATCATATTAAGTTTGTCTTTGGCAAGACCGGTTGGGTTATACCGGATCTATTATGATGCGAAAAATAATATCTATATTGGATATATTTTGAAGAGCCAGAAGTTCTTCAGTTCAATAAATTGTGTGTTATTCGTTCCCAAAGGAAGTTGAAAAATTGAATATTGATTTTATTTATAAATCAACGAAATGGTTAGACAACTCACAACCAGAAGTTTGTGAAATTTTCAGTAAAGTATTTCATAAGTATCATATGATATTGAATAAGCTAGCTAAAGAAAAAATATATGGACCTAAAGATCCATTCTTTAGACGTCTAAAGTTAAATGTGTGATTGATACTTATGAAATCATAATTTTAAAATCATACTTTGGGAACATGTGATCATTTATATTGAATTTTTATTTTGCATCAAGCCAATAAGTTATTATATGAAAGTCCTCCCCTTAATTTGCAATATAATGCATTAAGATGAATTCTTAGAGAATATTGGGAAAATGAATTTGATATGAATCTCCATATATTATCTTGAGCTAAAAATTGGAGACTTGTTTACAACCCGGAAGGTTGATTATCAAGTGATAAATTAATTTTCCCAATATTAGGGAGAGAGAAGAAGCAGCTGAAAATTTGAACTAGAAGTTCAAATAAATCACTTGAATTGAATTATTATTATTGTCTCATCTTGATCCTCAGATAAATCATTTGCAAAGTTTATGAGATAAACTATCAGTTGCTAACGCTCCAATCAAAATTGCAAATGAATCTTAACCACCCTGAAGCGTGGTAGTGCAGTCGGTTCCAAAGATAAAAAATCCTCGAATAAAAAAAAAAGGAGCTAAAAAGAAAGATGACCCAAGTGAAGATATGAAAAGAGTAATTGACATAATATATTTTTCAGTTCCAGAAGAACTTATCAGGTACCTGAAATTTATGAAAATATAGAGATCTCAACATATTATGTCATGAATGGAACATATAGGAACCGAAAGAAAGTCAACGTTGACGATGTTTTTAAAAATTTTATAGAGCTATTTTTTGATAAATGAAAATGAGGATCATGAACCTAGATCTACTAAAGATTGTAGACAAAGTGAGAATTGGCCAAAATTGAGAAATTAGATTGAAGTATAATGAAACTCACTTTACACTCAAAATATTTTTGGACCTATAGCCCAAACACCTGAAAGGTGTGAAATTAAAAAGAGAATGATGAAATTGTGAAATAATAGCACGACTTGTTGCTCAAGGATACACGTATTATTTTGGTACCTAAGATTCCTTGTAGCACAAGGAGAGTTCAATTTTCACATGGTGAATGTTATTACAATATATTTATATGGCTCATTTGATAGATATGATTATATGAAGATCCCTGAAGGATCTCCTACTTGAAAAATCCTATAATGGATATAGAGAAATATCTTAAGATATTTTGAGAAAAATTTATCTCAATCTGCAGATCGATCAATTAGCTAATTGAATCTTGATAAATTATATCTATTGAGTACATGATGTTAGTGTCAAGAAAATATCAAATATTTCGATCTTGAAAACTTTAGATTTGCATGCATATCACTTAAATCTCATATTGATTGATGTGATAATATTATTTTATTCTTGTTAGTGAGATAGGATTTATCACTAAAATGCATTACAATAATGTGAAATATATGTTTTCACGATAGAGTTAAAACAATTATTTTATGAATATTTGTTCGTCAAATTAACCATGCATGCAGATATGAGCTATTTTTCTGATTCAGAATAGTCAACTCTCAAGTACGTAATTATCTACATATGTCAATATTGAAGCATCAACATGATGTGAATCTCATTCAATAGTTCTCACATCAGCATATCAAGTTCAAATACCAACAATTCAAAGAGGATGTCTTGAAGAAAGTGGTGACTGGAAGCTCTATTGAAAGGAGGATATATCATGTATCATATTGATTAAATGTTGACATTCATATTCTTAACAGATGTTTCAAACAGGGGGAGAAAAGCTGCACTCTTTTTCCCTTTACCATGGTTTTTTCCCGCAGGGTTTTCCTGGAAAGGTTTTTAACGAGGCAGTTCGCACACAAAAGATGTTGTACTCTTTTTTCTTGACTAGGATTTTTTGCCCACGGGGTTATTCCTAATAAGGTTTTAATGAGGCACATCCTCGATGGACATCCAAGGGGGAGTATTATGAATAAATATCCTTAGTGGAGCTTTAGTGGATGTCCATCCCTTTCTCTTCCATTTCCACTACAATTCCCACTAGTGAGTGGATACTAAATGCATTTGTTCTTTCACTTATCTACTTGTATCCTATATATAGGAGCCATGCTATGATGTAAAGATACACTTGTAAAGAGTAATACAGTCTCTCTATTCTTTATATTTACTCCTCCATCTCTATACTCAAATTCTTTCTCTTGTTTAGATTAATTTCATAACAGAAGTAAAGATATTGTGAATCAAATAAATTATATTAAATAAAAAAAACAGTTATATTAAGAAAAAATATTTTAAAAACTTAAAAGTTAAATGGTAATTAAATAAATTTTATAATTTTAAAAAAATAGTAAGGACTAAAATCACAGTTGATCCATTAAAATAAAACATTTTAATTGAAGTGAAGTGACATTTAAAAAAAATATATAATGAAGTGACATTTTATTGTATATTAAAGAAAATTTTGTAATTTAATATTTTAAAATATCTATAGTCTTGATTCAATATGTCCTAATTCCTCTGTATCATACACTAAATAGATATTTCCGTTATCATAATAGACATTAACAAAAATGCTAAATTAAGAATTTGGTACCTTAACTTATTTTGTTTGTCACTAAAACAAAAAAAAAAGTTCACATTGTGAAATCATCGAGAAAAATATAAATTATGTATACAAATTTTATTAAAAGAAGTTATAATATAAAATTACAAAATTTAAACATTATTAAAAACTTCTTGATAAACTACATTTTTTGTTGACGAGCGTTGTCCTTGTTCGTAAAGAAAAATCAATAACTGTAGTCCATTTCTTGAAGTGTGTAACACCCGGCGCAAAAAAATATACAGATATGCAATGATTAAATGCAATGCACAAATGTAAATAATAAAGCTGCCACCACATTTTATTTATCCCATGAGGGGAAAGGAAAATAATGACAAAACCTTGAAAAGTCGGGTTCGGAAGTTGGTTACATGAGGGGAAGACGTTACCACCCCCTCATATCCGTTGTACTCAACGGGAACCATTTGGGGAATTTTGGTTTACATAAACAGTGATTAACCGCATAAAAGAAAGATACCGCATATTAAACAACAAAGAAAGGAAAAAAGAGTTTTTTATTATTTGGCTTGACGAGAGAGGCTCTCGCTCCTACGTATCCGCCAAGTACAATGAGGAAGTCAAAGCTCACATAGTTCTTCCTGAAAATTCTTTTGTTTGTTGGTTGTTTTTAGTGAACGATGCTTAGGTCGCATTCCACTGATACAACAGTATGCTTGTATGCTCAACTGATACAACAGTACACCATCTGAGACGCACGTCACAGACTGTACTATTCGAGCCGAATGAGACGTACGTCACGCTCCGTCTTTTCCATTTTAATTGATCAACTAATGGCTTATCGATTAAAGAGAGAATAGTACACCATCTGAGACGTACGTCACAGACTGTACTATTCGAGCCGAACGAGACGTACGTCACGCTCCCTCTTTTCCACTTTAATTGAAAAGTCAATTTTAGTTTTTATTTGAGAAAAGAAACAAAGTTCACGAACCAAGTTCAGACAGATTACAGTTCAACATTCAGACAATCAAATAATTGAGAAAATAGCATTGTATGAACTTATCAACTGATAAATAAATTTATTGAAGAACAAATAAATTTATCGAAGGATAAACAATTTATCAATTAATAAATAAATTCATCGTCGATAAATAAATTCAATGTTGAACAGGGGGTGCAAACCTGAAACTGGGAGTGCAAACCTTAAAACAGAATCCAGCAAATTAGGCCCAAAATGTACTCAGCCCAGAGGGGGTGTATTCTGCAAGCACGCGCGTGCAGGTAGCAATCAGTCCAATCTAGTAGTTCAGTCCTAAAGGGGTGCGAATAGGAGAGTGCAGGGTGCAGATAGCGTTGGCCCAATCCAAAACAAGCCCAAACCCGTTTGTAATCCGGTTCAAACTAGATCCATGCCCATGACCCGGTTCACAAAACAAACCGGTTGGGGGCGCGATAAGCAGATGGGGGGCGTGCTGAGAAATCCTCCTCAGCCACTACCATTGCGCCACGTGGCGCTGGAAGATCATATTCTTCCTTATTCTTCTCCGGCGAACTGTAAAACGGCCGGTACGGTGGTTAACGGTGGCACGAGCTACAAATCATCAAAGCTTGCGAACGAACACTTTAACCCACTCGTTTTTCGCCACTGAATCCGAATCTGAGGTCGGTTTTCCCATACGGCGCTCCGATCTCCATGAATGGGCTCGATTCTAAAAAAAACTTAAAAGTTTTCGAACGCGTTTCCAGTCGGATTTGAACAAAAAAGATGATTGCAAACGATTCAGAGGGGTTCCAGGAACGTATATCAGCATAAACTAGTCTCAATTTGAGCTTGAATCAAGGAATTTGAGTTTTGAGTTTTTATCCGAAAATTCAAGCTACGATCTTCTCATTTCTAGACCGTTTTTGAGAAAAATAATGATGGAATCGTGCTCAGGAGGTGGAAAGGAAGCTTATGGTGTATATGGTTGGTGGTGGTGGTTTTCGGCGACCGGAGGTGGTTTCCAACGCCGGAATTTGGTTGATGATGAGTTGTGATCAGCTCTGTTTTTTTTTCGGATTTGTGAATGTTGGGAATTGTGTTGATGATTGGGTGTGATTATTTAATTGTATTTACAGTAGTAGGTTAGGGAAAATGACATTTTTGTGATATTTTGTGGTTTAGGAGGATAATGGTAATAAAATGAATTTAGAATGATTATGAGGTGGAGGTGATGAGGTGGCATAAAATGATTGGTTCAAGTTGATGAGTCATGTGAAAGTGGAGCAAAATAGTAAATAAATCAAGTAAGAGGGATGAAAATGCAGTTAAATGGAAATGTGGAGATAAAAGTATTAAAATCAAATAAAATACTAATGAACTAATTTTATTTATTTTTGCTATTTTTGGTAAAGTGAATAAATTGTATAAAAAATGAAAAGTAAAGCAAACATATTATTTTGTAACTCTTTTTGAGCATTTCTTATGAAAATAAGAAATAATTTTCTAAAATAAAATATTTATTCAAAAAAGGAAAAATTAGGGTATTACAAAGTGACCAGAGAAACTGCAACATACAACTGCCCATGAGTGAATACAGGCCTAAGAATATAGATTCCTACATGAGAAAGAGGTTGCCCTTAGCTTTTTCATTGTCATAGCAAAACATATAACTAATGAAAATTGACGCCTTTGGAAACTTGAATGGTAAGCCATGGTCTCTAGGATTAGATCATTATGGGGATCAACACTTTGTCACCTATATTGGTTCATGTTAAATCCGTTGCACTAATGAAATTCTTGCCCAACACATTGATCATTAGCCTAGTTCCATTACATAAGTCACCAATCTGGTCCATGTTCCTCATAAGCAATACAGGGACTCGAACCTTCAGGATCATGTTTCAATGGACCGGTTCGCCAATGTTTTTTAATTATAAATTAAGTGTCAAAAATTGTCCCTTGATATTGTACAACTTTTTGATATGAAAAGTATTTTTCATTTGTGTTTTAGATCTAATTCCTTTTTTAAGAGAGTGTTTAGTTAAGATTTTTGAAATTGTTTTACCTTTATAATATATTTTTTTATAAACGCTTATTGTAGATTTATTCAACTAAATCCCATCAAATTTTTTTTTTAAAATACAATATAAATTAGAATATTTTTTTCTCATCGTTTTCTCATTGTCTTGTTTCAACCTGTTTCGTAATAATACACATGTAAATTTCAAATAACAAAAAATCATACAAATAAATGATCCTTGCATTTCACAACACTCACACTGTTGTTTTGTTCGAAATTAAGTGTCAAAGTTCATCCTTGTAGAATTTTTTGGTATGAAAAATGTTTTATTATTTTTTTTATAAACTTTTATTATAGATTTATTTAACAGAATCTTATCAAACTATATTTTTTTTGACAAAAAATACATTTTTTAAACTACTGTGTAAATATATCATTTCTCATTGTTCTCTCACCTTCTGTTTTCAACCTGTTTCGTTATAATCCACATGTAAATTGCAAATAACATTAAAAAATACAAGGAAATAGACAATTTTGTGTAGTATATCAATCCCACTATTTTTTGTTAGAAATTAAGTGTCAAATATTGTCCCTTGATATTGTACTCCTACCATACTAAAATATAAAAGAAAATATATTTTTGTCCCAAAATATAACCAAAAAAAAAGGAACAAACATTTATCAATTCCAAGAAAAGTTTACTCTTATATCTTGCTCCCTCCGTTCATTTCTATTTATTGTTTTAGAAAAAATATTTGTTCCTTTTTATTTGTCGTTTTGGTAATTTTTGTTATATTTTGCCTATTATATCCTCATTCTTAATTTTTTTTTTGAAACAAAATTTATTTTTTTTAAATAAAATTTGTTACAATTTTTTTTGTGGTTTAATTTTTTTGGAAAGAGAAAGTGTGTGTGCAAAAAAGTAGAAATTTATTGGTGGATTAAAATTAGGATATATGCTTAAAAAAAGGGTTATCGACGATTTGTGTATCAATAAATATTTTATAACTGCAAGTGCACAGTTTCGTCGTTGAGTTTTAAAAGATATCGAACCACAGAGACCAATAGTCGAGCTACCGTATTTCTATCGTTACGATGTAAATCTAAGGCTAATGAATAGGGGTTTAGAATTGTTTTAGAATTTAAATTAAAAAGAAGAATTAAATTAATTAAAGTGGGATATCGGTATGTAATTAATCAACCTTCGGGGATCTAGTAAATTATTAGTGCACGAAAAGGATTTATTTTTCAAAAGGACTTTCTCAATTTAAAGGTTTAAACCTCACACTCTCGTTTTATTGATAAAAACCATGCTAACTAGACTAGGAGTTTTACTGTCACTTTTCTACCACCTTAGTTTCGAAAGTATATTTTGAAAATCAATAAGTCCTAATTAATTCTAAGGTGGCTCTCGCTCGTTCAAAAATTAATATCAAATTCCTACTATCTAGTTAAAACCTCAAACTCTCGCTCTATTGATTTTAACCTTAGTAGCTTTATTTTACTTTCGTTCAAAAGCTTTAGAATTAAATTAGAAATTTGAATCAGAAAAATAGTTTTATATGCGCGCGCTAAATCATTATTAAATCCCCTTCGGAGAATTAAATTACATACCGATATCTAAGAATTTAGCTAGACATGAAGAAATAAATAAACAAATAAAAACAGTAAATTAAATTAGACATAATAAATAAATAATTAAATAAGCGCATAAAAAACCTGAAAATAGAAAATGCTGAAACCTTGAATTAAAATTGCTGGAATAAATCGGTACAGAATTCTTGACAGGAATATGAAATTAGAATTCGTAACGGATTTCCGGTGTGGAAATACCGTTACAGTTTGTTGAACTGAAAAGTAAAACTGACTGAAAAGAAACAAAAGAAAGGCGTGAAGAGATTTGATTTTGAGTCTTCTATTTATAGGGGATTTTTTTGCCTCGTACGATCCACAAAATTAGGAAGGGATAGGCTTCACTTGATCTCATCCAATAGTCGTGCGATTAGGAACAGAAAACGGATCAGACGCTTGCCAACTCCCCACGTTTCACAAAATTCTGTTTCTCTGGGCTTGCATTCTGTGGCGCCCGCCACAAGGCTGATGGGGGCATTTGCCCCTTTCAGCTGGGCTCCTTTGTGGGCCGCGCGAATTTGCGCTTTGCACCCCCCCTTTTTGCTGCGTTTTTGACACTTTTTGCTCAATTCTCTTCTCCGACATATTTTATTCGAAAATACTGAAAAGAAAATAAATACCAACATAAAAACAGACAAAAGAAATAAAATCGAATGAAAATGCAACTAAAGTTCATGTAAATTAAGCTAAAAATACGATATGATTTCGTGTCATCAAACTCCCCCACACTTGAGCTTTTGCTTGTCCTCAAGCATAAAAATGGTGAATTGCATAGCATAAGTATAACATATGACACGACCATCTAATCATACGTGGTTGCTGGCTAAGAAATGAAAATCAAATGATAATACCAACACCAAAAACACCGTAATGACACAGAACCGATTTTATTGGTCAGAAACTCTCATCACATGAAAACAAATTTGAAGCATTTCCTCTTGACTCTATCTCTCGCCTAAGTTTCGTTTCCCCTTTTCATTCTAGCGCAATCACATTAAGCCCGTTATCTCGTACACGCCCATGGTGAGAAACCTGTTAGTGATTATGATCATCATAAGTTTGGTAACCCCTATTTGGTAACCCCTATTTGCTTTACCTAGGGTTTTATTATGCATGCAAACTAAATGACAGAAAAATAAAGAAAGCGATAAAGCTTCCTCCCCCACACTTAAATCGAGCATTGTCCTCAATGCAACGACTAAAGGTGAGTTTGGAAGTGAGAACCTGAACAGCTAAGCCTTCACAACTGTAAAGTCGTAGGGCGTGCTATCTCTTTATTACCTGCAAAATAAAATGGACTAAAAAGAAAACATTAGATTCAAAATCAGCGGGTTGCCTCCCACCAAGCGCTTCGTTTAAAGTCGGTGAGCTCGACTTCAAAGAGGGTGAACTTAATTCACGTTTTAGCGGACAGGGCGGATAGGTTAAAATTTGCAAAAGTAGTGTCACTATCCTTAAGGTTATAATGTTTCAACCGCTGTCCATTAACTGTGAATATATCACCGGAGTCACTCTTTATTTCAATCGCCCCATGAGGATATGTCTTAGAAATTGTAAAGGGGCCTTTTCCTACCGGCGGTGGTGTAATTAAAATTGAGGGCTTTGATAGCCCAATAAGCCTTGTGTTCTAATTCCACCGGTAGATGGCATGATTTGCCATAAACAAGCTTGAAGGGAGTGGTCCAAATTGGGGTCTTATAGGTTGTCCTATATGCCCACAGTGCCTCATTCAGTTTTAAAGACCAATCCTTCCTAGAGGTCGCAACTGTGTTTTCTAGAATTTGCTTGATCTCCCTATTGGAGACCTCTACTTGCCCACTTGTTTGTGGGTGATAGGGAGTTGCTACACGGTGTCGGACCCCATATTTAGATAATAGCCTTTCAAAGATTCTAGAGATAAAATGGGAGCCACCATCGCTGATGACAAGTCTCGGCACACCGAACCTAGGGAAGATTTGGTTCTTAAACAGTCTAATCACTACTTGGGCGTCATTAGTTGGAGAGGCAACAGCCTCGATCCATTTGGACACGTAATCAACAGCCACAAGTATGTATTTATTTCCAAAAGAAGTTAGGAACGGTCCCATGAAGTCTATCCCCCACACATCGAATACTTCCACTTCAAGGATGCCATGTTGAGGCATTTCATCGCGCCTAGACATGCCACCAGCGCGCTGGCACTGATCACAACTTCGTATGGCAGCGTGGATATCCTTCCAAATAGTGGGCTAATAAAGGCCGGCTTGCAAAATTTTAGCGCAAGTTTTGGAAGTACTTGCATGTCCCCCATATGGCGCAGAATGACAGTGAGAAATAATGTTTTGTGCCTCATCCTCGGGGACACATCGACGGAAGACTCCATCGGCACCTCTCTTGAAAAGAAGAGGGTCATCCCAATAGTAATGTTTTAAATCACTAAAGAACTTCTTCTTTTGTTGGTAGGTCAGATCAGGCGGAAGGACTCTCGCCGCTAGGTAGTTGACAAAGTCAGCATACCATGGCAGTGAGTTCCTCGCGCAGACAGAGTTGACAACTTCGGTGTTGTCATCAGTCAAAGGGCACTCGGAGGCGACGCTCTCCACAAGGGCTACTAGCCTCTCATATGGGAAGTCGTCATTTATGGGTACTTTTTCAAGCGCTAATCCCTCCATTCTTGACAAGTGGTCCGCAACTGTGTTGTCGATTCCTTTCTTGTCTTGGATCTCTAAATTAAATTCTTGAAGGAGCAAGATCCATCTTAGGAGCCTTGGTTTGGCATCCTTCTTGTTCACTAGGTACCTAATTGCGGCATGGTCGGTATAGACAATGATTTTGGCCCCTATTAGGTAGGAACGAAATTAGTCGACTACGAACACAACAGCCAGGAGCTCTTTTTCTGTGGTGGCGTAGTTCATCTGCGCGGGGTCTAAAGTCCTACTAGCATAATAGATAGCATGAAGCTTCTTATCTTTCCTTTGGCCTAAGACCGCGCCTATAGCATAGTCACTAGCGTCACACATGATCTCAAATGGCAAACTCCAATCAGGTGGCTGCATGATGGGTGCAGAAATGAGAGCTGCCTTTAATTGTTGGAATTGAAATTCTGGCAACCAGACAGACAAATGCTGTGCACAACGTTAGAGCAATTGTCCGAGCACTTGTCACACAATAATAATAATTATAGCGTTTCAGATAAAGTAAACGTGACTGAAAGATAAATGACACAGTAAGTTTGTTAACCCAGTTCGGCGCAACTTGCCCTAATCTGGGGGATACCAATCCAGGAATGAACTCCACTATAATAGTTCTAGTGAAAAGCACAACGTAGACTCACTACTTGTCTTTGCACCACGACCCTACCAATGGCTGCTCTACCTAGGAACTCCTAAGTATGAGACCCCGTCTCAATTCCCAACTAACAGTACAGACAGCACTGTTAATACATACACTTGTTTGTTTGTTTGAATAAGAGTCACACTCTAAAGAACACAACTAACTCCGTACCTAAAGGCTTAGGAGAAGTACACAGTTACAACTCAATAACACAGAGAACTTGTCATGCATCAACAGATACAAGCAAGACTCACAACTAACAAGAAAACCTAAAACCTTAAGACACACGCTTTAGTACACACACGGTTTTCCACACACCACTAGGGTTTGTGTCTTCACATATATATAGCACTGAGCAGTCATTGGTTTGGGCTTCAAAACATAGCTTGGACGTTGTCAGGTCCAGCTAACAATTCTTCATGAGCAATAATATTATTTCCAAAAATATATCAATATTAATTATGGAAATACACCAAGGCAAGACAGCCTTTCACAGCCCATCAAACCTGCGCGTCTTGATCAGCACGCTAGGTTAAACATAAAGCTCCATAGAATCTTCAAAGATCTTGCACAGAAATATAACGCGTGTTGGCGCGCAACAATCAGATGACACAATGATGTTCCACTTGCTACAGCATTTGTCGCAGCATTGGCTAATAGTTGTTTTTGCAAAATGTAGCCAACATACAAAAACCCAACAATCTCCCCCTTTGGCAAAATTTTGGCTAAAACAATCTATAGCCAGTTCTTGGAGAGATACACAGAATTTCTTCAATTCACATAAGTACACACCTTCTCAAGTCAACTAAACATAATCTTGGCATATAAAGAAACTACTTCCAAGGGGACTCTTTGAATAAAGATAACTTGTAAATAGTATCAGAGGCATTCGTCTTCAATAATCATAATACGCCTAGCCTCACAGAAATCGCCAGATAAAAAGAACATATATATAGTGGGTTCATATAAAGAGATGAAAACATACTCTTGAATAAAAATAGTTCCACAACATAGAAGAGATAATCAGATATAATCGCTCCCCCTCAACATATCATAGTGCTCCCCCTCAAAATAGGCATGCATAGAAAACAACATAGAAGAACTTACTTCAAGTGACATATGTAGGAGCATCTGTCAGAGCAATCTTCAACAAATAAAATCTACCTTCAACAAATAAAATCTACTGTATCATCATTCTATCATTCTACTCCCCCTTTTTAGCCATAAATTCTGACAAACATAGAAATAGCATAGATGGCATATATAGAAATCCAGAGAGTAGCACATCAGTTCAGAAAGGTCACAGAGTCAGAGAGGCACAAGAGAGGCCACAAATGCAGTTATTACAGACCATAACGCACACTCAGGTGCATGAATAAAAAAGAAAAAAAAATTACAATCAGAAAGAGGCAGTTCCAACAGAGTCATCAAACACCTCCTCAGTGTCACCGGCAGCAGAAGCATTTCCATCACCTCCTTCTTCTTCCCTTGCATGGTCTTGAGCAGGAGCCTCACCCTCAGCTGCAACCTCAGCTTTCAGAGCAGCTATAACCCTGTCAACCTTCACCTTCTTCATACCCAAATCCACACTCACAGCTGTAAGCTCAGCAATCATTTCCAGCTTACTCATACCACCAGATGACTGGACAGAAGTGCCAGCCAACTCATCAGCTTGTGGCTGGGAAATTAACCTGCAATCCACACTCAAAGGACTGGGCCTTCTAATAGGCTCATCAGTGCTCACAAGAATATCAAGATGTTGTTGCAGAACAATACCACACACCAGTGTTGGAAAAGGAATAGGAAATTTAACAGCAAATGATTTGGCTTGCTCCAAAAATTGATGATAAATATAGTAGCCAAAATCAAATGGAGATTTAGTTCCAACAGCATAGATCAGCTTACCCAACACAGTGGCCACAGAATTGGAATGAGTAGTAGGGGACCAGTTATTTGCAGCAATTTTGTTCAGGGCAGCATACATGGGGGTCAGCTTTGCAGAGGACAGAAGTCCAGGCCAGTGTCTCAGCTTGTTACCTGTGATGGTCTTGCAGATGGTGTCATCTGTAACTTCCAGCTCATGAGTGTCTTCAATAGATCTATCCAGATAAGCATTGATAACCTGTGGAGAAAAGTTGACACACCTCCCACGTACAAACACCTTCCTGTACTCAGCATACCTCGGATCATCACACTCCTCAGGAATGTTCACCACAAATTCTCTGACCAGCTTGTCATAGCAATTCCCAAGGTCCTTCACAGTCTTCATCATCCCAGCACATTCCAGTACATCAACCAGTTCCTTGCATTTGAACACATCAGCCTTCAAATTTCTTTCCAGTCCAAGCCTCCTGTGATACACAAACTTCCAGCGAGTTGCTCCACTTTCCAGATGAAAGGAAACATTATCCAGAGGAGCTGGAGGAATATCCAAAGGGACTTTCATACCCTTCACAGTCTTTCTAGATGCTCCACCAGATGGGGCAGCATCTGTCTCAGCTATCTCCAAGTCAGAATCACTGGAGGGGTGACCCTTTCTTTTTAAGCTCTTCTTTTGAACAGGCTTAGGTGTTACTTTACTCCAAGACTTTGGGGGGCCAGTCATTGGCTTCTTCCCTGCAGCAACATCTTTCCTTTTAGTGCTCTTAGCACTCTCAACAGCAACACCAGAAGCATCCTTCACAGCTTTGCTTCTAGTTCTTCTAGCAACACCAACAGCAGGAGTCTTTTCAACAGACTCTACATCATCAACATTGACCACTTCAGTTTGGTCAATGTGTACAGTCTCATCTTGATCCTGAATCTCATCACCTTGATCCAGGGATTTGGAAGAACCATCTTCATCAGCACTTACAGGTTCAGGAGAGTTTGGAATGACCAAAGACTCCACAGGAGCTTGTGCCAAAGATGCTGGAGCATCTGGCACAGCTTTCTGAACATTAGCAGAAGGCTCAGCATTCTGCTCTGTCACAGCAATGTTCTCAGCAACTTTATAAGCAACAGTCTTGACACTAACACCAGTATTACCAGTACTTTCAACATGCACATTTGATTCATCAGCAACCAATTTGTCATCTACCTTAGGATTAACAACATTTTCAATATCTTTAGCAGAACCTAGGGTTTCAGTAAGAGCTACAGTACCTTCATCAGGTTTTTCATCAGATCTGTTGACAGAAGTGTCAACATTTGGTTCTACTACAGTCGATCCAAACGGATTTTCTTTGCAATAGAGATCATGCATGGAGAGACCTCTACGTTGAACAGTCGGAGAAGATTTCTCACCTTTTGATTTTGTCGTCTTCTTCGTTATCGATGAAGTGGATCCCTTTCTGACTTTCCTTTTTCTTGACACAAGCGTCTTAGAACACTGTTTGAGTGATTGTGAATCAAACATAGTTGCAAGCGGTTGATCCTCCATGACCACTGGAGAAGTGATTTCTGGAACCATGGGAGAGGTTTGATCGGTGGGAGTAGGCGAGTGAGGGTTTGTTGAAGTAGACATGATGATTGAAGTAGTTTTGAATATTTGAGTGATTTGAATGGTTGAGGCAGCGAAGAGAAAAGCAACAGAGAAGATGAGCAGTTTTGAAAAAAATTAGGAGAAGTGAGATACTGACAAAAGAGCGTATTTGTTTTGTTTAAGGGAAGTTTAGATTTTCTTCCTTGATACGCGTGCAAATAGCGGTTGAGGAGGGAGAAATTAACTGCTGCACGCCTTCTTTTCAATAACTGCTATAATTCCTCAATTAGGCAAATGCCTAACCGCCTTCTTAATTTTTTAAATTGTGCAACATCTAGAGCCTTTGTGAATATATCTGCTAATTGCTCCCCAGTTGAAACATGCTCAATAGAAATAATTTTTTCTTCAACCAACTCTCTAATAAAATGATGTCTGATATCTATGTGCTTGGTCCTGCTATGTTGTACAGGATTCTTAGAAATATTGATTGCACTTAGATTGTCACAATACAATGTCATATCATCTGTCTTTACATTGTACTCACTCAGCATCTGTCTCATCCACACCAATTGTGTGCAACTACTCCCTGCAGCTATGTACTCAGCTTCAGCAGTTGATAAGGAAACACAATTTTGTTTCTTACTGAACCAAGATATGAGATTATTCCCTAGGAAGAAACATCCACCAGAGGTGCTTTTTCTATCATCTGCACTTCCAGCCCAATCTGCATCACAATATCCTACCAACATAGTACTTTTTCCATGAGAATACAATAAGCCATAATCACTAGTACTGTTCACATATTTCAAGATTCTCTTCACTTGAGTGAGATGGCTAAACTTTGGCTCAGCTTGGTACCTAGCACATACTCCAATAGCAAATGTGATATCAGGTCTACTAGCAGTAAGATAGAGAAGACTTCCTATCATACTCCTGTATAAACTTTGATCTACATCTTCACCCTTGTCATCTTTAGTCAATTTGATATGTGTGGGGGCAGGAGTTCTTTTGGTGGCAGCATTTTCCATACCAAATTTCTTGACCATATTCTTAGCATACTTACTTTGAGATATAAATATGGTGTCTTCCATTTGTTTCACTTGAAGACCCAAAAAGAAATTCAACTCACCAACAAGACTCATTTCAAACTCAGATTGCATTTGCTGAACAAAATGCTGTACCATCTGGTCAGACATTCCACCAAATATTATGTCATCAACATATATTTGTGCAATAATAAGCTTTCCTCTCTCATCTTTCACAAATAGAGTTTTGTCATTACCTCCCTTCCTGTAGCCATTATTCACCAAGAATTCAGTCAATCTCTCATACCAAGCTCTCGGAGCTTGTTTCAAGCCATATAATGCCTTCTTCAATTTGTATACATGATTTGGGAAGGCTGGATCAACAAACCCCTTGGGTTGTTCCACATAGACCACTTCATTCAAGTACCCATTCAGAAAGGCACTCTTGACATCCATTTGATACAGCTTGAATTTAAGGACACAAGCAATTCCAAGTAGTAGCCTAATAGCTTCTAGTCTAGCTACTGGGGCAAATGTTTCACCAAAATCAACTCCTTCAATTTGAGCATAACCTTGAGCCACTAGTCTGGCTTTGTTCCTGGTGATGGTTCCATTCTCATCTGACTTATTTTTGTAAACCCATTTAGTTCTTATGATGTTTGCATTATCTGGTCTAGGAACTAGATCCCATACATCACTTCTCTTGAACTGAGTTAACTCTTCTTGCATAGCATTTATCCAGAACTCATCAGTCAGAGCCTCCTTGACATTCTTGGGTTCAAAATTGGAAATAAAACAGGAATTGGATATTTCATTATTTCTTCTTCTTGTTGTGATGCCTTGATTAGGATTACCAATGACTTGATCAATAGGGTGATACTTCTGAATTCTAGTAGATGGCCCTTTGTCATTAGCCAAATCTTCAGGACTTCTCACATCACTGCTTTCCTCATTGACACTTTCTTCTACTGTTTCTTCTTGTAAGTCAGATGCTGTGCCAAATGTACTATCGTCTGGTGCAGCATTCTTTCCCTTATCATCAATTACAACATTTATGGATTCCATCATGACTTTAGTCCTGGAGTTGAAGACTCTATAGGCTCTGCTATTTGTTGAATAACCCAGGAATATACCTTCATCGCTTTTTACATCCATTTTCCTTCTTGGCTCTCTATCAGCTAAGATATAACATTTGCTTCCAAACACATGAAAGTATTTCACAGTTGGCTTCCTTTCTTTCCATAGTTCATACAGAGTTGTAGTTGTCCCTTTTCTCAAAGTTACCCTGTTATGTATATAGCAGGCTGTGTTCATAGCCTCAGCCTAAAAATGGAGAGGTAGCTTCTTAGCATGTAACATTACTCTGGCAGACTCTTGTAAGGTTCTATTTTTTCTCTCTACTATTCCATTTTGTTGAGGAGTAATAGGAGCAGAAAACTCATGAAATATTCCTTCAGTCGTGCAAAACTCAGAGAATTTACTATTTTCAAACTCCTTACCATGATCACTTCTGATTCTAGTAATGCCACATTCCTTTTCTCTTTGAAGTTTTAAACAAAGATCCTTGAATTTTTCAAAAGTGTCAGATTTCTCCCTGATAAAATCAATCCAAGTATATCTAGAAAAATCATCTACAATGACAAACGCATACTTCTTCCCACCTAAGCTCTCAACCTGCATGGGTCCCATTAAATCCATGTGCAACAGTTCAAGCACTCTGGATGTGGTCAGATGCTGCAGCTTCTGGTGTGGCGTTTTTGTCTGTTTACCTATTTGACACTCTCCACATATATTTCCTTCTTGAATCTGAAGTCTGGGTAAGTCTCTAATAGCTCCTCCAGCAATGGCTTTCTTCATACTTTTAAGATTTAAGTGTCCAAGCTTTTGGTGCCACAGCTTCACATCATCTTCTTTAGTAACTAGACATGTAGATAACTCAGCTTTGTCTTGAGACACCCATAGATAACAGTTATCCTTTGATCTTTCTCCCTTCATTAGTAGATCACCTTTGCTATCAGTAACTAGGCACTCACTCTTTGAGAAGTTGACTTTCAGACCTTTGTCACATAGTTGACTAATGCTTATTAAATTTGCTTTCAACCCTTTCACATGAAGAACCTTGTCAAGTGTAGGTAGTCCTCCATTAATCAGTGTTCCTATGCCTTTGATTTCCCCCTTGGCTCCATCACCAAACGTTACAAAGCTTGTAGCATATGGCAAGACATCTGTTAAGTAATCTCTGTTTCCGGTCATATGTCTTGAACATCCACTGTCAAAATACCAGTCGCTTCCAGAAGATGCTCGCAGAGATGTATGAGCAATTTGAGCAACTTCCACACCTTCAGATTCTGTTAGAATAGGATCCATATTATTGGTCTTCTGTTTCCATTCCGGCTTGACACTCTTCTCTTTACTTTTGGATGAATACATATTGTCAGGGTATCCATACAATTTGAAGCAATAAGGTCTAATGTGTCCCTTTCTTCCACAGTGATAGCATACCCAGCCAGAATACCTTCTCTTTGGCTTGGTCCTGTATCTGCTTGTCTGTTGTCTCACCTGATGCTGGGGCATCTGTCTTGACATAGTTGGATCATAGGTAGTAGTAGCTGGAACAAACTTCATCACAGATGCAGGTTTCTGATGACGCAGTGAATGATAGTTAAAACCAATACCTTTGGAATCTTTTGAACTCTGTCCTATTTCTAGGATTTCATCTAACTTCTCAGTTCTTGTATTCAGCATTCTCACCTGTTTATTCATGTTATCCATCTTGGATTTGTATAGCTCCACTTCATCAGCTAGTCTTGAATTTTTTTCTTGAAGTTTGTTCTTCTCTGCTTGCAACATAGCAATGGTCTTCTTTTGCTTTAACATGGTGTCCCCAACTTCTAAGCTTTTAATCCACAATTCCTTATAGCACTCAACTAATTCATCATAAGGCATCTCACCTTCATGTGATTCAGTATCAGATGCACATGTCCCAGTTAAGGCAATTACATGGTTAGCAGATTCAGATTCTTCCTCAGATTCATCCTCATCTGACCAAGACACAGTCAATCCTTTCTTCTGCTTCTTAAGGTATGTTGCACATTCAGTCCTGATATGCCCATATCCTTCACATTCATGACATTGAACTCCTTTGCCTTGGCTTGTCTTGTCATCTGCTTTTGATTTTCTCAGATTGTTGGCATTCCTGTTTATGCTGTGACTGTTGTCTGGAGCATTTGTCTTGGCCTGTCTATCAAATCTCTTGAAAGCTTTATTGAATTTCCTCCCTAGCATTACCATAGTTTCAGATAGACTGTCGTCACTCTCCATATCATTCTCCTCAGATTTGGAGGCAAATGCAATACTCTTTGTCTTCTTTTCAGATCTCTCATTTGCAATCACTTCAAAAGTTTGTAGAGACCCTACTAATTCACCCATTTTTATTTCCGAGATGTCCTTGGATTCCTCTATAGCAGTCACCTTCATGTCAAACTTCTTTGGTAGAGACCTTAGCATTTTCTTTACCATGTTTTCTTCAGAGAGGTTTTCTCCCAACGCATCAAACTGATTATCAAACTCAAGCAGTCTCATGTGAAAGTCTTGAATGCTTTCATCATCCTTCATCTTCAAGTTTTCAAACTTACTGGTTAATAATTGCAGTCTTGAGCTTTTTACCTTTGAGTTGCCCTCATGAACAGTTTGAAGTTTCATCCATGCCTCCTTTGCAACAGTGCATTTTTTGATTAGCTTGAAAATGTGTGCATCAACTCCATTAGTTAGGGCATTTAGAGCTCTTGAATTTGCATTGGCTAATGCTTCTTCATCCTTGCTCCATTCATCCTCAGGTTTCAGCTTAGTAACAGTCTCCCCTTCCTTACCAGTAGTAACAACAGGTGGTTCCCATCCTACAACAACAGCTCTCCATGTTTTGTGATCCATGGACTTCAAAAACGTAGTCATTTTGGACTTCCAGTCATCATAGTTAGAATCACCAACCAACAAAGGTGGTCGATTCATTAGTCCTCTTTCCTTGTCCATCTTAACCAGAAATATCTTCCCTGGAGCTCACCCAATCAGGCAGGGTGCCTGCTCTGATGCCAATTGAAATTCTGGCAACCAGACAGACAAATGCTGTGCACAACGTTAGAGCAATTGTCCGAGCACTTGTCACACAGTAATAATAATTATAGCGTTTCAGATAAAGTAAACGTGACTGAAAGATAAATGACACAGTAAGTTTGTTAACCCAGTTCGGCGCAACTTGCCCTAATCTGGGGGATACCAATCCAGGAATGAACTCCACTATAATAGTTCTAGTGAAAAGCACAACGTAGACTCACTACTTGTCTTTGCACCACGACCCTATCAATGGCTGCTCTACCTAGGAACTCCTAAGTATGAGACCCTGTCTCAATTCCCAACTAACAGTACAGACAGCACTGTTAATACATACACTTGTTTGTTTGTTTGAATAAGAGTCACACTCTAAAGAACACAACTAACTCCGTACCTAAAGGCTTAGGAGAAGTACACAGTTACAACTCAATAACACAGAGAACTTGTCATGCATCAACAGATACAAGCAAGACTCACAACTAACAAGAAAACCTAAAACCTTAAGACACACGCTTTAGTACACACACGGTTTTCCACACACCACTAGGGTTTGTGTCTTCACATATATATAGCACTGAGCAGTCATTGGTTTGGGCTTCAAAACATAGCTTAGACGTTGTCAGGTCCAGCTAACAATTCTTCATGAGCAATAATATTATTTCCAAAAATATATCAATATTAATTATGGAAATACACCAAGGCAAGACAGCCTTTCACAGCCCATCAAACCTGCGCGTCTTGATCAGCACGCTAGGTTAAACATAAAGCTCCATAGAATCTTCAAAGATCTTGCACAGAAATATAACGCGTGTTGGCGCGCAACAATCAGATGACACAATGTTGTTCCACTTGCTACAGCATTTGTCGCAGCATTGGCTAATAGTTGTTTTTGCAAAATGTAGCCAACATACAAAAACCCAACAGGAATGCCCTTAAGCATTCCTCATCAAAAATGAACTCGGCATCTTTCATTAGCAGCCTGGTTAATGGCTTTGTAATTTTGGAGAAGTCCTTAATAAATTGCCGATAGAAACCGGCGTGTCCTTGGAAGCTTCGAACTTCTCTCACAGATTTTGGAGGTGGTAGATTCTCTATGACTTGGATTTTAGCTCTATCTACCTCAATCCCTTTGTTGGACACTATATGTCCAAGAACAATACCTTAACGAACCATGAAATGGCACTTTTCCCAGTTAAGTACAAGATTGACTTTTTTCACATCTTTCAAGTACCTTTTCTAGGTTCGTCAAGCATCCTTCAAAACTTTGCCTGCATACGGAGAAATCATCCACTAAGACCTCCATAATATCATTGATGTAATCGGCAAAGATTGCTGCCATACATCTTTGGAAAGTCACGGGGGCATTGCACAATCCAAATGGCATTCGCCTATATGCAAATGTGCCGAAAGGACAAGTGAAAGTTGTTTTCTCTTGGTCACTGGGATGAATAGAAATTTGAAAGAATCCCGAATAACCATCTAGATAGCAGAAGTATGAATGATTAGCCAGACGCTCAAGCATTTGATCAATGAAGGGCAAAGGGAAATGATCCTTGCGCGTGGCTTTGTTAAGATTCCTATAGTCAATGCACATTCTACTTCCGGTTACGACCCTTTGTGCTACAAACTCTCCTCTCTCATTGGTCACTACAGTCACTCCACCTTTCTTAGGCACGACATGAACGGGACTGACCCATTTACTGTCGGAGATCGGGTATATGATTCCTGCATCCAGAAGTTTTTCCACTTCTTTCACTAGTACAAAAATACCTTTATAGATAAGAGCTTAAGTCAGTTGTACTAACCACCCGACTTAACAAATCATACGTGACAATTCTGTAAATATTTGTAGTTTTGTTAAATCGGGTACGTGTAAAATTGACTTAACAAAGATTAAATTAAATTTTATTAATTCCTATTAAATTTCTTAAGTCATCTATAATAACTAACTGACTTAAAAAAACATGCTTGTTAAGTCAAGTATTCGGACCTGACCTAAAAAGTGTTATTTACTTTTACAAATTAAATCCTAATGTGTCGTATGGGAGAATCGAACCCCGTAACTTTTAGAAACAAACAGTTGTTCTCTTTATTTTTATTTTTATTGAGGATAACCGTTGTTATCTTCTTTCTCAGAAAAACTCATCAATAACTAAACCTTCTTCATCGCAATGTCTGCAAACCCAGAGTGCCCATAAAATACTTCTCTTATTTCCCTCACGATAAACTCAAACCGAGTCAATCACTGCAAACCAAATATATTTTCCTCATTGTCGCCATCGCCAAACTCTCTTCTTCACCTTTGTCACATTCGAACCTTTCGTCAAAATCGAACCATTAATCGTCATCGCTTAAACCCAAATCCATTCATTGCGAACTCATAAATCGAACTCTTCATTGCCCATAAATCGAACCCCACCACTACAAACTCGAACCCTTCACTGAAAACTTCAAACCCTATTCTCGTCAATCAAAACCTATTCCATTCGCTGGAGCGAGGAATCATCACTGGCTAACGTTTTGTTTGATTGCAAATACTAGCGCAACTTTCTGAGTCCATGTATGTAATCTTCAAACCCTAATTTATTTTTTAGTTGTTTGATTGCAATTTCTTTTTGATATTGTGAGATTATTTCAATTTCTTATTGCTTTTGTTTCTTTTTATGTTTCTGTTGCAAAGATATTATAGCAATTTAGAGCAGTGATTCCAAAGATGCATTAGAGGAAATTTGGAGTGCAATAACATGAATTTGTTTGACTCCACTCTTTGGTATATATTTGTGATCCTTTTGTTATTCATTTGAGAATTTTATTTTTAATTGCTTTGGTAAAATTTTATAACGGGTAGCGAGCGAGGCTCTCGTTTATTTCTTATCGGCAATTTTCAATTCATTGTATCTTATTCTTCATTCTTATTATAACATTCAAATTGCATTACCCGAAAAATGTAGTGCTCTAATTGTTTGAAGATTAAGAAAGGTTGGGGTCTTATGCCAATCCCCTCTATTATTTTTTAAATGGATATGACTATGTTATGTTGGCGACATCTTATGATTGTTTGTGTTGCTATTCATAATTCTATAATGTGCTTTAGATGAATCATATTATATTATGGAGTGACCTGGATCTTTTAGAACCTATGTATGGGTTATTCCCTTTTTATTTATGCGACATTTGTGAAATATTTCGTATTAGGCACTGTTGTTAATCCTAGATTGGTATAAATAGTGGTTACAACAGTGCTGTAACATGGGTTTTTCTCTCTTAGTTTTCACCTAATTTCAGAAAAATGACTTCTTCTTTAGACTCATTAATTTTCACCTAATTTCAAAAAAAAGACTTCTTCTTTAGACTCATAGATGAAGAAATATAATGACGTCATGAAACTTGCCGATGATATCACTAGCATTATTTATGAACATAATGCATTTCCTTCATCACAAGTTCACAACTAGAAAAACAAGGCCATGCATCTTCTATAAGGAAGAAGATCACAATATTGGTGACCAGAATGGATAGCTTGCTATCCCTTTTGTCAAAGATCGCTGTAAGGTGAGTATTTTTGCGAGTATTAACTTTATTAAGAACGAGTTGTTATATTATAGCAGAGCAATGATGACCTGAGCGCAATGTTCTGTAGTATTTCTTGTCATTATAGTATAAATCTTTTTTTGATAATACTGATGTGTGATAAGTAAATATGTTATCAGTATAACTTTATAAGAGTCAACATCTTCTTTTGAATTGTAAATGTATGTGATGTAATGCGTTATACGTTTCTTTGTCAATAATGAGCAGGTCTAAGATGGAGATGAATTGGCACAAGGACAGCCTTTCAAATTTGAGGTCAAAGGTTAACCACATGGCTTCAACGTTGAACATGTCAAACTTTGCAAATATGGACTTGTTAGGTCTGCAACGGCAAGTTATGAAAGGTAACTTAATATTGAATTGTGTGAATATTCAAATATATATAATTTGCAATTTGTTCTTTGGATATTGATTATGTTTTTCGAGTAGAACAAGACGAGGGCCTTGAGAAATTGGAGGAGACAATATTAAGTAGAAAACATATTTGCATTGATAATGAATGAAGAGATGACTATATACACAAGACTCATTGTACGTTACCCTCCTATATTAATTTCTTTGTTAAAATTTTGTACTACATTTTTCTATCTTTTATGAAAATTGAATATTTTTTTCTATAAGAATGATTTGGACGAACATTTAGATGTTTCAAGTTCTCAGGTGAGGTAACACTATTACCAACTTCTGTATTGGATTGGGGCCACAACTCTTGTTTAGGCATGTTGACTTTGTATGGTGGTTATGCTAAACAATTTATTTGATTGGTATCAATTCCTTTTTTTATAGGTTGTTGGAGGACTTGACATGTACAACAATCCATCAAGAAAGCAAAGCATCTGCATATTATTGCAATTGTTATCGCAACTATAGGATTGCTTTTAGTTCATATATTTTTTTGTAGTTCAAGAGCATTAGTGTAATTAATAGTAAATAGTATAGTATAGTATAGTATAGTTTTTTCTTATATGCCTCAACTTCAATAGATTCTTTGTTGTGTTTGATGAAATACCTTAATAAATAGAGTAATATATAATTTTGTGCTTTAAAATTCTTTTGTTCTTCTACTATTCTCTTGTATATGTTTGAACTAGAGCTAACAATGATGGGCGACTTTTTTTTTTTTTAATAAATCTGAAGCTTGTTAAGTCGGTTAATCTATTGGCCGACTTAATAAGTACATAGTTAAGTCAGTTGTTGTCTAACTACTAGATCTAAAAACTGCTGTGTTAAGTCGGTTAACTGTCACTCGACTTAAGAGGTATTTTCTTAAGTCGGTTAAAAGACTGACCTAACAACTCAAAATTTGTTATGTCATCAATTGTTAAGTCGGGTACGGAACCGACTTAAATAGCCATTTTTAACCGACTTAACAAGCGTTTTTTGTACTAGTGTTTCTTAACTACTTCAATTAGAATCGGATTTATCCTTCTTTGCGATTCTCGAGAGGTCTGGCAATCTTCCTCGAGGAAGATGCGATGCATGCAAAGAGAAGGACTTATCCCTTTTAGATCAGATATGCTGTATCCTAAAGCAGCTAGGTATTTTCTTAGGACATTTATCAACTTGTCAGTCTCTGACTGTCCTAAATCAGCGCACACAATCACAGGGCGCTTAAGGTCTTGATCAAGGAATTCATACCTCAAGTTCTCAGGTAGAGGTTTGAGTTCTAAAGAAGGAGGATTAGGAGGTGTCTGACTCGGCGTAATCTCAAAAGATTCACCAAGCTCGTCGTCCTGAACCTTGAGAGTAGGAGTTGGAGAAGATTTTAGGATATCAGAGTAGGTAGCTTGCTCATTCTCCATTTCTTTTCTGCATTCGTCAATGACGTCTAGCAGATAGCAAGTATCATCTATAGCTGGTGCGCTTAAGAATTAAGTCAAAATGAATTCAACTTTTTCATCTCCCACTTCAAAAGTGAGCTTTCCCTTTTTGACATCAATTATCGCACCAGCTGTAGCAAGGAATGGCCTTCCTAAGATGATAGGCGTGTTAGATTCTTCCTTAATATCCATGACTATGAAGTCGGTTTGAATGAAGAACTGACCTACACGCACTAGAACGTTCTCTAGGACCCCTATAGGCATTTTGACCGAACGATCGGCAAACTGTATGGACATTCTGGTGGGTCTTAACTCGCCTAGCTTGAGTCTCTCGCATATGGTCATGGGCATCAAACTAATGCTGGCACCTAAATCACATAGAGCCTTATCAATGACAAACTTTCCAATGACACAGGGTATGGAGAAACTTCCTGGGTCCTTGAGTTTAGGAGGCATCTTGTTTTGAAGGATGGCGCTACACTCAGCGGTGAGTGTAACAGTTTCATCGTCCTCAATCCTCTTTTTGTTAGTCAAAATTTCCTTGAGAAACTTAGCATATGCGGGCATTTGAGTGATAGCTTCAGTGAATGGGATGGTGATATTTAACTGCTTGAGAAGCTCCACAAATTTCTTGAATTGCCCCATGCTTTTGGTCTTTTCAAACCTTTGAGGATAAGGAATGGGTGGTTTATTAGGCGGCGGAGGCACATAGGGTTTCTCTCTTTCTTTAGCCTCAACGCCATCTCCTTCTTTTTCTTTGGGTTCACTCTCTTTCTCAACTGGTACATCTGGCTTTTGTAGCATGGCAGGTGTCTCAGTCCTAGGATCAATTGGTTCATCATACTGTGTTCCACTTCGCAGTGTCACAGCGTTCACATGAGCTTTAGGATTAGGCTGAGGTTGGCCAGGAAATGTGCCCGCAGGAGCAGATGTAGATGCTTGTTGTTAGGCCACCTGTGCAATTTGAGTTTCTAGTATCTTATGATGGGTGGTCAAAACATCTACTTTGTAGTTCAACTGCTCGAACATCTTAGTGAAGTGCAAGTTTTTATTTTCAAGTCCCTTGTTGTTTTGCATTTGGGACGCCATGAAAGTTTCAAACATGGCATCAAGACTAGACTTCCCAGGGTTATTTGGATTTGGCACATAAGCCTTTTGAAAACCCGGCGGACTAGAGGTTGGTCCTTGTCTAGGTGCATACAATGCATTGTTGTTCTTGTATGAGAGATAGGGACTGCTCTTCCAAGCTGAGTTGTAGTTGTTAGAATATGGGCCTCCATGGGCGTAGTTCACTTGGTCGGAGAGAGTTCCGGCCAAGAGTTGGCATTCAGCTGTGGCATGCCTAGGAGCGCGACATATTTCACAACTAGAGACTATTGCTGCTACGGTAGCAGCAGGAGCATTGAGTAAGCTATCTAATTTCTGAGTGAGAGCATCAACCTTGGCACTGACATGGTCAAGGCCTCTTATCTCATGCATTCCACCTCTTGATTGAGGTTTTTCTGCGGGGGTTCTTTCGCCTCCCCACTTGTAGTGATTTTGAGCCATACTCTCGATGAGTTGATAGGCTTCATTGTAGGGCTTGTCCATGAGTGCGCCGCCCACGGCAGCGTTTATGGTCATCCTTGTATTGTATAGGACACCATTGTAGAAGGTGTGGATAATCAACCACTCCTCAAGACCGTGATGTGGACAGAGCCTCAACATGTCCTTAAATCTCTCCCACGCTTCATAAAGAGATTCGTTGTCTTTCTGCTTAAATCCATTGATTTGGGCTCTTAGCATGGCAGTCTTGCTAGGTGGGAAGTACCTAGCCAGAAAGACTTTCTTCAATTCTTCCCACGTAGTGACAAAGTTGGAAGGTAAGGACTGGAGCCAGGCACAGGCTCGATCTTTTAGAGAGAAGGGGAAAAGTCGAAGCCTAATCGCTTCGGGACTTACGCCATTAGCTTTCACTGTATCGGCGTATTGCAAGAAGACAAAGAGGTGGAGGTTAGGGTCATCTGTAGGACTACCCGAGAATTGACTCTACTGAACAGCTGAGAGCAGGGAAGGTTTAAGCTCAAAATTGTTTGCCTCTATCGCAGGGGCAACAATGCTGTTATGTGGTTCAGCATCAGTAAGGGTAGCATAGTACTTTAGAGGGCGGTTTTGAGGACCTATTTCCATTTCTAATTCCTCTTCGGATTGTTCTGAGTCTTCGTCTATTTCGGGAAAGATGGTTTGACATTGGGGAACTATGTATCTTTCCCTAAACTGTTCAATTCGGCGTCTTACACTTAGTAGACGCTCTGGGTTGTCGACTGGAGTTTCTAATTCTTTGCTTTGAGAGCGGGTATTTGGCATGCAATAGACAAACCAAAAGGGGTAATTTTATAGATTTTTTTTCAATTTTTTTAAATTTTAAACAGAAAATTAAAGTTGCCTTAGTCTCTACGTTGTAACGACGGAGTTACAATATCGACTAAATTGGTCCCCGGCAACGGCGCCAAAAACTTGATCGACGATTTTTGTATCAATAAATATTTTATAACTGCAAGTACACAATTTCGTCGTTGAGTTTTAAAAGATATCGAAACACAAAGACCAATAGTCGAACTACCGTATTTCTATCATTACGATGTAAATCTAAGGCTAATGAATAGGGGTTTAGAATTGTTTTAGAGTTTAAATTAAAAAGAAGAATTAAATTAATTAAAGCGGGATATCGGTATGTAATTAATCAACTTTCGGGGATCTTGTAAATTATTAGTGTGCGAAAAGGATTTATTTTTCAGAGGACTTTCTCAATTTAAAGGTTTAAACCTCACACTCTCGTTTTATTGATAAAAACCATGCTAACTAGACTAGGAGTTTTACTGTCACTTTTCTACCACCTTAGTTTCGAAAGTATATTTTGAAAATCAATAAGTCCTAATTAATTCTAACGTGGCTCTCGCTCGTTCAAAAATTAATATCAAATTCCTACTATCTAGTTAAAACCTCAAACTCTCGCTCTATTGATTTTAACCTTAGTTGCTTTATTTTACTTTAGTTCAAAAGCTTTAGAATTAAATTAGAAATTTGAATCAGAAAAATAGTTTAATATGCGCGCGCTAAATCATTATTAAATCCCCTTCGGAGAATTAAATTACATACCGATATCTAGGAATTTAGCTAGACATGAAGAAATAAATAAACAAATAAAAACAGTAAATTAAATTAGACATAATAAATAAATAATTAAATAAGCGCATAAAAAACCTGAAAATAGAAAATGCTGAAAACTTGAATTAAAATTGCTGGAATTAATCGGTATAGAATTCTTGACAGGAATATGAAATTAGAATTCGTAACGGATTTCCGGTGTGAAAATATCGTTACAGTTTATTGAACTGAAAAGTAAAACTAACTGAAAAGAAACAAAAGAAAGGCGTGAAGAGATCTGATTTTGAGTCTTCTATTTATAGGGGATTTTTTTGCCTCGTACGATCCACAAAAATAGAAAGGGATAGGCTTCACTTGATCTCATCCAATAGTCGTGCGATTAGGAAAAGAAAACGGATCAGACGCTTGCCAACTCCCCACGTTTCGCAAAATTTTGTTTCTCTGGGCTTGCATTCTGTGTCGCCCGCCACCACTTCTGTGGCGCCCGCCACAAGGCTGATGGGGGCATTCGACCCTTTCAGCTAGGCTCCTTTGTGGGCCGCGCGAATTTGCGCTTTGCACCCCCCTTTTTGCTGCGTTTTTGACACTTTTTGCTCAATTCTCTTCTCCAATCTATTTTATTCGACAATACTGAAAAGAAAACAAATACCAACTTAAAAACAGACAAAAGAAATAAAATCGAATGAAAATGCAACTAAAATTCATGTAAATTAAGCTAAAAATACGATATGATTTCGTGTCATCAAGGGTATAATAGGAATGATAATGTGTAAAAATACACCTTCATAATTTGGTCTTTTTTTCTAAAATGACAAATAAAAAGAACGGCGGGAGTATTTAGAAAGAAAAAATTTGTTCCCTTTTATTTGTCGTTTTGACAATTTAGGTTATATTTTGTCTGTTATGCCCTCATTCTGAATGTTTTTGTAACAAAGTTTGTTACTTTATTTTTTAAACAAAGTATGTTACAATTCTTTTTTGGTGTTTTTAAATTGTTTTGGAAAGACAAAGTGTGTGTGCAAAAAAAAGGAATTTATTGGTGGATTTAATTAGGATATATATTCCAAAAAAAGGTATAATAGAAAGATAAGGTGCAAAAAAAATATTCTTAATTTGATCTTTATTCTAAAACGACAAATAAAAAGCAACGTATGGAGTATTTTTTTCATAACCAATAACCAATAAAATTTGTTTTTACATCTTTTCTTTATAATATGGGATGAAGGAAATAGAACTTTTGATATCAAAAGTATTTGTGATTTAAAACAATTTATTTTAATAGAGTCCCCATGTTAAGGTTTTAGAAGTTACACTACCTTTATAATAATTTTTTGTTGATAAACGTATACTGTAGATCTATTCAACTGAATTTTATCAAACTATATTTTTTTTACAAATACAGTGTAATTTAAAATATTTTTCCCATGATTATCTCATCTTCTTGTTCAAACCTATTTAGTAGTAATCCACATGTAAATTTCAAATAACAAAACAAAACAAAAAATAGGCAACCTTGCATATCACAACACTCCCACTTTTTTTTGTTAGAAATAAAGTGTCAAAATTGTCTCTTGATATTTTAGAACTTTTTGATATGAAAAGTATTTGTGATTTAGAACATTTCCTCTATTAAGAAAGCGCTTAATTAATATTTAGAAGTTGCACTACTTTTATAATAAATTTTTCTTATAAACATTTATTTTTGATTTATTCAATTGATCGAATCACATCAAACTATTCTTTTTTATAAAATATAGTGTAAATTAAAATATATTTTCTCATCATTTTCTAATCATATTGTTTCAATATGTTTCGTAGTAATCAGCATGTAAATTTTAAATAAGAAAAAAAAAATAAACCTAGCTCACAATACTCCCACTGTATTTTTGTTGAAAATTATTGTAAGTGTCAAAATTTGTCCCTTGATATTGTAAATATTTTTGATATGATAAATGTTTGTTTACAAATGTTCATTGTAGATTTATTAACAAAGAAATTACATTTTTTTAAATACAGTGTAAACATATTTTTTTCCATTGTTCTTTCACATTGTTTCGACCTGTTTCATAGTAATGCAACTGTAAAGTTCAAATAACAGATAATAAAAAAAAAGCAAAGAAATAGACAAACTTGGATATCACAACATTCCCAAAAAAATGTATGTCACCAAAAAAATACTTATTAATTCTGTCAATTAACCGATCTATCAAACTAAAGGAGAAAATTGAAACAAATTGTCAATTAAAAAATACAGAATAAAACATTAAAATTAAACAATGAAAACTATTGTATCATGATCATATAATAGGAATAGTTTAGTTTTTTCTAATTTTAATATTGGTCTGTATATTTTTATAACTCATAATAATATAAATATAAAAAAGAAAAAACATAGATCACCGGGGAAAACTCTCTTAAGTGATACACAATCAATTTTATGTGAGCATAACTCTACGACATCCAAGGCAGTGTTATCTTTGACCTTCTTCTCTAATGTTTCTTTGACCTTCTCCTTTGTTGTTTCATCAAACTTTGTGATTAGATCCTATAAATTGTACTGATAGAAAATTAGAACATATAAAGTATGAATTGCACCGATAAAAAATTATAAAATATAAAGTATCAGTTGCACTTATCAAAAATTAGTACTTCAAGGTCATGCATAAGTGAAAATTTATTAAAAGTAATTTATGATTGATATAATAATAGAATCATACATCAATTTTAACGCTACAACGTCAGAGATACCTTAGTTAAATATGACTCGGAAAGAGCCGAAACTGGTGTTCAAATCCTTTGACCCTATAAAAGTAATTTAAATATTGTACGTTTAGTTGTCCAATAAAATTAGATATAATTCATAACACCATAGATTATTAGATTGTTTTTATTTATACCATTCCAAAATCTTACATTTGCGAATAGAATTGCAACAACTGCATTTGTAGCATTCCAAGAAGTAATTAATGAGTTGAGTTCCTCATCAACTTCAGACTCAAACAACGTAACTTTGAAACAGCTGCTGTAAAAAAATATTATAAGAGTATAGAATTCATCATTAAAAAAGACGTTGATAAAAAAGTTGACGGGTCATAATATTTATGTTACTATTTGTAGTAAAATTTATTACCCATTATTATCCAGCTCGACATGATTAAATTTTCCTTTTTTCCCTGCCTGTCCGAATGAAGGCTCCATGTCAATACTACAAAGAACCCTATAAGATATGCACAAGAAAAAGTAATTTTAAAAAGCATATTAGTGTATGAAGAATATACCCATATATATTGATGATCATTAAAAAAGATATAAACTTAAGACACAAATAATTGACATCGTATGTATTAATAAACACATTTTTGAGGTCTGTGAAAGTTAGAACATCAGTGGGTACTTCTGAATCAGACATGTTATCAACCTTTGTACCTTTTTTCCAAACTAATTTGCATGGTCGTCTATAGACAACACAGTTAACATTAGCACACTTAGTTGATCCTATCAAAACAAAGAATATGTATCAAACAAAACTGTAAAAATAAATCAGATCAAATCAAATCAAATCAAATTAAATTCAAACCTCACAACCAATCAACCTCAATCACAATTCAGAAATCAATTAACTCGTAATAAATCAAATAAAGATTGAAGAACTTGACCTGTTATCGAACTCGAATCTATTTATTATCTTATCAAATATGGTAAATATACGTGTGAAAATTTTACTTTTAAAAGTGCACAAAAATAAAACTTAGAGTATATACCCGAGAATCAAGGAGAACACACTCCATTGAGAAGACCATCTTAGGATTCTTTGGATCAACGGCAAACCCTTTCCGGACAACTCAGACAACATAGTTAACATTAGCACACTTAGTTGTGATGTTTTTGGTCATAGTATAATCTGGTGTATTCATTTTTGAAGAAAAGTTAATTATTATTTGGAATAACAATAAGAATAGTTTTTATTTGTATTCTAGATGATTTGGAAATTGGAATGAATGCGTTTTCTATATATAGACAAATTAGTTGTTATCCATAAAAATTTCTTTTTGTTGTTATTCATATTTAAAAAATATTAGAAATACAACTGAATTATGCTAAAAAAAATCTCTAAAAAAATATATTAGAGAAACAACTGAATTATGCTAAAAAAATCTCTAAACAAAATATAAAAAAAAATCTTACGAAGCTCTAATTGAATGCCACCTAAGCAAATTTTCTTGAAAATGCACGAGAGAGCTCCGTGAAACTATCGTATATATATATATATAGACTTATGATAAAATAAAAAAATAAGTCACGTTGAAATTATCAAAATATAAGTGCATAAGTTATTCAAATACACCAAAGTTATCCAAATAGATCTTAAATACATTAAAAAAATAGTAGCTCTTCTAATAGCTAAATTCTTCAAATTGCTCTAACGTTGATGTTTGCATACTTTTTAGGATATTGAGGACGAATCATTGGATTAGGAATGAAGTACATGAAATTTGGTTAATTTATGTTAGTTTCAGACTTTGGGTATTGATGACACTCTGTTTTTTTTTGACAAATTGATGACACTCTGTTGTCACGTAATTTTTATATGTAATTTAATGGATTATGGAGCTCACAGCATGTTAAAACAGCAAAGAAAACGAAGAAAATGAAGAATTGCACTAAATTACGAATCGTGCCACGATTTCCAGATCGTGTCACGATTTGCTTGGCAGTGAGTCTGGTGTTTTGAAGCGTTGGGATCGTGTCACGATTGCTGAAATTCGTGACACGATTTTGCGGCAGGATTTCATCTATTTAAGCCGAAGTCAGACCTTTTTGCAAGGGTTACGAATTTTGAAGAGAGAAAGCACGATTTTGAGCACTGAGACTGAAGAAAGAGGCGATTGCATCAACTTTTAATCATTCATGTATGCTTTAATTCCTTCTTTGATTATGATGTTTGTAAACTCAATCATGAGTAACTAAATCTCATAGAGATTAGGTCTTGAGATGATTCTGATGTAACCCTAATTGAAACATGTTGCTGTGAAACTCTATTTTACATGAATATATATCTAGTTTTATTCAATTCAATTGTTCTTAACGCTTTTTATAAATTGATCACTTATAACATGAATTCGTGAGAATGAATGACTACTGACCATAGCTTTCAACTTAGACCTAATTGAGTTGTTCAAATAAACGTGGTTAGTCTAGGGATGGATAATCGTTTGTTTGTGATAATAAGTTAACGTTCTTAAAACCTTTGAAGAATATTAGATCACCTAAGGGATTAGGGATTGTAATCTTAGAAGCGTGTCCTAAGTCAAGGGATTGATTAGGGCTATTTTGTTATCTATCGTAAAACTAGAGAAGTATTCACAAGGAATAGGTGCAGTGTACCAATTAGAGTAACTCAAATGAATCGAAAGACCTAGTCTCATCTCTCTCTTAATTTTCAAAACAACTTTTACCGTTTGTTAACCGAAACCTTATGCAAACACTCCCCCCCTTGTTATTTAAATTTACATTCTAAATTGAAAACAATTGTTTTGTCGAGATTGAAACAATCCCGTTGGATACGAATTTAGAGTTTTTCACCTATATATCCCCATTTGAATTCAAAATTGTCAAACTGTCCCTGTTTGAAAAATAAATACGTGTCTGCCCTTGTTTGCAGGATTTGTACCATTTCGCCACCCCCTATGGCGAAATACACCTCTTTTTGCAGAAATGGGTCCCACCTATTTAACCATGGGGTATAGCAAAATGCAGTCTTTTTCTTTTTCATTTTTTTCCATTTTTTCTTTGTTAAAATGAAACCTTGTTCTTCTCTCTCTTATTTCAAATTTGAAATGCAAAAAAAATGGATCAGATCTGAATCGATGGACGAAAAAATCAAAAAGAGAAAACAAATTGAATGTGAAGACTCTTCATCTTCTTGTTGTTCTATGCAGTTATCAGATCTTTATTAGTAATGTTTTATGCAGACTCTTCATCTTCTTGTTGTTCTTCTACTACCTTTTTGTGTTTCTTGTTGTTGATGAAGAGAATCTAAATTAGATAATGAAATGAACACGATGATATAGAAACAGAGATTATCCCATACTGAAGATGATGAAGGGGAAAAAAATTCTAGAATAGATTTTTTGAATGAGTTTTTTTTTGTACTGGTTGAGTTGAAAAGGAAGAGGATGAAGGTTGATGGTGAAGAATAAGATTTTTATTTATTTTTTTGTAACAAAAAAAACGAAAAAGTTAGAAGCAAAAAAAACTCAGAATATATTTATCCCCATGGTTTTCTACGAATTCCTCTGTAACAACAACTTCACCTCTCAGATGCAATAATTTTATTTCTTAGATCCCAACCACAAATCCAAAAACACAAATCACAGATCAAGAAAAACATAAACGCAAAAAAACCACAGATCCAGCAACGCTAAAAATTCTTGTTTGAATCCTTTACCGATCTGAAATATTTTAGATCGATTTCAAACTGCTTGAACTCTTCTTTGTTTTAATAATCTGGTTTCAAGTGGTGAAATCTACACCTTCTTCTCGGATATATCAATCAGAGAAAGAAGGAATTATTTTATTTGTCTAATTATTTATAAGTTGTTGGCGTTACAGTATTAGGAAGCAATAAACACTTCTTTCTCACATTATACACATAAGTTGCAGAACAAGTTGTAGTATAATGTGTAGACATAAAAACTTATGTGATTGTGTATTCAAACAAAGAAAACGAAAAAGAAAAAGAAACATAAGAGTGCATTTCTCCATCTCATATGGCTGAAAGGTGGGACCCACCTTCTGCCAAAACAGGGTGCATTTCGCCATAGGGGGTGGCGAAATGGTAGAAATCCTGCAAACAGGGGCAGACACCTATTTATTTTTTAAACAGGGACAGTTTGACAATTTTGAATTCAAATGGGGATATATAGGTGAAAAAACCTACGAATTTAATTATTACTTAACGACGAGTTTAATTCACTTGCTAAAATTGTCATCAAGTATAAAACTCTAATTATGTGTTTCAGTAAGGGATATTTTACCTTATTTTTTAAATTTCAAAGGAGATTTTGCATTTAAGTTATAAATTTCACGGATATTTAACAGTAAATTATAAAATTGACAAAGTAAATTGACATTTGACTGACGTCTTTCAATTTCAAATAAAACATTTCTCTATTTTCAAATTACAGAAAGATATTTGACAAAATTTAAAATTCAAGAGATATTTAGTACAATATCTCTGTCTCAATTTATAAGACTCATTTTGACTAAATGACATTATTCATGTATCTTGCTTTAACCGTATTTTTTCATAATTTATAGATCTAATTTGATTCGTCTGAATAAGTGTTTTCAAGATATTAAATTTTTCTAATTTTTACTAATATACAATTAAAAATATTAATGATCAAAAATTGTACAATAACAACCGTGCGATGGTCAAAATGAATCATAATTTGGGATGGAGTTAGTATTTCACTGGCCACGCAAGCCACAAAAATGGATAAGATAAATTATAATCCTCGTGTTCTGTGCACACACACAAAACCCAAATAATAATAAAAACCAAACATAAAACCAAAACCGTGGTTGTTGTTGTTACATGTTCCTCCCACGCTCGTATCTACATTTTCAAACATAAAAAAATCCATGGCGAAAAACCACCAATCTTATCTTCAAATTACTACTAACCTTATTTTCTGATTTCAAACCAATACAAACATGTCCATTGAAGCAACCAGAAGGTTTACCATTTTGTCCTCTCATCTTAACCCGACCCGTTTGACTTCGGATCCACTCTCTTTCTCTCTATCCGGTTCAGTTTGTTCAGAAACGCAATTGGATGATACTAAACAACAGAATTCGTTACAGGATTGTGTTTTTTGTAGCATCATTCGTGGTCAATCACCTGCTCACAAGGTTTTTTTTTTCTTTTATTTTCTTTTGTTGAAAATTTTGTAATTTGATATTAATTAATTTGATCATCTAAATAATGGATAATTTTTTAATATATTCTCGCATAGTTTGTTTTTTCACCACCAGTTTAATCTGGTTCAGGTCAGTTTTGTAATTGTGTTTGGGGTCAGTTCTAGCATCAAGAAAAAGTCGAGTCGACAAAAGTTGATATATTTAGTTTCAAACTTTGACTAGAAATATTCAAAATTTTCTTATAATTAGGAGTGAAGGTGATACTATAATCTTAGTGGATTTGCTTAAAGGATGAAGTAGTGGGATATCTTGATCAAGAATGAGAAAGTCAAATGTTGATACTATTGTAACGAATTTGACTTTTATAAAGTGAAAAGTGAGAAAATCAAGAGTTGTTGTCTAAATAAATTAATTTGTTATGATTTATGTGTAATATCCATAATATGTGATTTGTTAATCTGTTAAGATAATATACTCACTTTACATTCTAAAGTCAATTGCTTATTTTAGAAGAGTCAGAACCTGTTTTGAACCATATGGATCAACTTTATTGACCGCACTTTTTCTTATATATAGGACTAGAGGGGGTGAAGTTTATCAATGATTAAGTTATGATGTTTGATTGTTTAAAGTAAATTGTTCACTTTAGAAGACTCATAATCCATTTTAGGTGTGTGCAAATCAGTTACACCAACTTGTTTGGCTGATAAGACAGGAAAGGGCTTCACTGATATATGGTTAAATAAGTGAGAATAACTCTGATTAGGAAAACCAGAATTAATTGTGTTATTGAAGGGCTTACAGATTTTGTGCATATTAACAGGATTTAGATATGGAATTTCCTTGTTTAAAAGTAGAAAAGAGAGAAAAATACTGATTAAAGTGACAGTTTTGTTAGCCATTAGTCATTAGTACTAGTTTTACTTGGCTGCTGTTGTTGTACTTATTAGTCATTACTAATTATTTATATAGTGATATACAATCAAACTGAGTTTTCTCTTCACCCTGACTCTTTTTAATATGTTCTTATTCTAACAGCTTTATGAAGATGACACGTGCCTATGCATATTGGACACAAGTCCGTTGAGTCCTGGGTAAGGTATCATATGTCCTAAGTGAAATTTCATTAATTTCACAATTTTGGGCCATGTACATTTGACCATAAATGGAGTAAATAACAAGTATGCATTTGTTATTTTATGTATCTATCTAAGTCAGTGACAATTCTGTGTTGTGCCATGACCAACGCGAAAGTTAAGTTAAAATGAGCAGCAAGGGTGAAAAACTTTAGAGATAGAAATTATTTGATCTAATGAAGGTATCATGATTGAGTTTCTAAATAGCAAAATTAACATGAGAATAACGTTAGCCACTGAGAGAGTTAGAAATGATTTATTTTTTATTACTTATGACAATACCGCTCAGCTTGTTTTTTCTTGTTGGAACAAGATATTGTTTAATGTTTATATACTCAAGTTAATTTGGAACTACAAAATATACATTTTTCCATATTGAATGAATTGGTTGAATGTTGGATAGTTTCCTAGTTTGTCAATCGCATATTGTCTGATACGGTAATATTGCCTACAAGTTCACAATCCAATTTCAGTTTACTTTTTCAACTATGGCATTGTTTATCTATCTACTTCTCACATCTATATTTTGTTTACAGGCACTCTCTCATTATCCCGAAATCTCATTTCCCTTCATTGGATGCTACTCCTCCATCAGTAAGTAATTTTCAATAGGTACATGGAGATTGAGTCTTCTTTTTTTCTCACTTTTACCTAAAGTAAAAGTTTAAATTTGTCTAAATTAAAACAATGTAAATTAACATGGTTTTGATATAAAACACATATTGGAGGCTCATAAGTCATAATCTTCAAGCTTGAAAACTCTGTTAAATTTGTTGCTCAATCAAGTGTAAAACAGATAGATATGCAAAATGGTGTGCTTGTGTTTTAAACCTATTTAAATCTTAATATATTTGTAAAAGCGAGACAGTGGTTCTGTTAATTTACCTAGGCTGATTGACCTATGATACAGGTGATAGCTGCAATGTGTTCCAAAGTACCCTTTATCAGCAACGCAATCATGAAGGCTACCGGCTGCAGTATGTAAATCCTTACTCATAGTCATAGATTATCTAAGTTCTGCTTTGTTTTGTTTTTATATATGGCTTAGACTTCAATATTTGAATCGAAATCATTCATTTTGGGCACTTTGCTGGTAGATATCTATAGATACCTAGCAACACCTTTTCGGCAACAATAAGGAAAACTTATTAAATTCTGTATATAATATATAACTAGATTCTTGTGTTTCACAACGTGGTTTCTTTGGATCGTTCTTTGTGTAACCCAATGTTTCAAATACTGAACCAGCAAGATTTTCAAATCATGGCTCAACAACTTTAAATCACTCAAACCAGGCTGAAGGCGCTCAATAGGTGGACCATATAAGAGCCGGCACATAGTTGAACCGTCTGGTTCTGATTGGTTTTGAAAACATTAGTTTAGCCATTTTCATACAGTGTATCAAATTTTTGTTACTATTTATTTGTTTTGTAGAAAAATTGTCACTATTACTTGTTTGGAGAAAATTATAATAAAGCCGTGTATTGTCATTTTTTGTACCAAGTTACCAACTTCTTTTGTATGACATTATATCTTACACTCTAGTGTTTCGTTTCATTGGATGTTTGGAATTCTGTAGATTCATTCAACCTGTTGATCAATAATGGAGCAGCTGCTGGCCAAATAATATTTCATGTAAGATTTTGTATTTCCTCTACTGTTATTAGTAATTTTGTGGAATCATACTTTTACTTCACAAATTGGGAAATTTGATTTATATTACTATAATCCATGCTCATTTCATTTCAGACTCATGTGCACATAATTCCACGTAAGGCATACGATTGCTTGTGGACTTCCGAGGTAATGTTTCATTTCCAACTCATGTTTGATTTAATATGCATATTATTATTACTGGTGTAAAAATGTGAGTACTAACTGAAGATAAAATCTTATTTATATAGAGTTTGCTAAGGCGTCCCCTTAATTTCAATGATGAGAAAGTTTCTGAGCTTGCAACTTGTATTCAAGAACAGTTGATGCTATCAGACATTTGCCAAGAAAGTAAGAATGCAGATTTTTGTTCAAGTAAAAGTTAGTGTGATTATGATGATCATGTAACATTCCTCTAAACATCACCCTCAAACTCAATAAATGAGTGGTTGCGGTTTTCTTAACCATTGCTTTTAAATTGGTTCATAGAAACCTTGACTACGCATTTGTTGAATGTGTAATAATGTTGCAAATATTTTGTGCATACAACAATTCTCATGTATGTGTACGTACATGTACAGTCAATTTTTTTACGTGTGATGTATTACTAGATGTACGATTTGGATAATTATTTGTTGATATGTCGTTTATTTTGGTAAAGCTACACTCTTGATTATCATTCTTAGCCTATAGTTAATTGATTAATTTTCTTCATTTTTCCTTTACACAAAAATTATTACCTCGGAAAAAGTTTTTTGGGAAAAAGTTGCATATTTCAATTTCTAACGAGACGTTGACCCGCACATTGCGCGGGGGAATTTGAGAGAAAACTTAGCGAAGAACTATCATAATACTTGTAACAAGATTTGATGGAAACCATCAAATTGTCATATTTAGGTTCAAAATATCTCTCTAATTTGATGGATTACAAACTTATTGGATGTTAGTGTAAAATTATGTTACATTGTCACTATATGTTCTTATTTGATGGAATTTCAAATGGTTGTACTTATTATTAGTCCAATTCCTTAATTATGCAAGTTTACCAAAAGTGAAGGATGATGAGAGTGAAAATTCAAGCAATGTGCTTATGAAGCAGAAGATAATGGAGAGAATGTATGTAGGAATTTAACTCTTTCTATTCTCCCTGAAGCAATATAATTATCATTGGAGTTGCCACTTGAATATTCTCAACTGAGCAAAAGAATTTAGATCATGTTTATTTCACAATCTACATCAAACTAAAACACATTTTAATGAATAATGCCATCTTTTTTATAGTAAACAGTTTTTTTTGTCTTTATACCACCAATTTAATTTTGTTCGGAGGTTAGTTTTGATATCAAGTGGTTTCAATCTTCTTCTGAACGCAGTTCTTGGAGACTGAACCCTAATCCTCCTTACCCCAACGTCAATTACCACTGAACCGACTAAGACTAACGTTTGGTATACTAAACAATAATGTTAATATTGCAATTGTTTTCAATTCAAATAAATAACAATGCCCATAAATGCAGCTTGTATCACTACATATGACATCTATCAATCATCAATGTTTTGTTTCATTTTTTGTCATTTAGCCAATTATAAGACTCCCAATGACCCACATTGGCCATTCACATGTTAACACACAATCTCAAAATTGTTCAATAGAAACTAGACACATCTTCCAGACATGTCCCAACTACAAAACTTTTTCTACAGCAAAAAATGGCAGGGCTAAAAGGAAACAATATTATACAAGAAGAATCTTCTTTAGATGTAAAAACTCTACCTTTTTAGTTTCAAAATATTTCACATAAAATAATCACATGTTTAAAATGATTGAAAAGAACAGCATCCTATGTTAAAATCGATTTTTAGTATAAAGTATGGACACAGACATGTGACAAAACACGGACATGTCCATAGATAATTTTTGTTAAAAAATAATATAATTTAATATAATTTAATATAATTGTCAGTGTCATGTCGGTATCGGGCACGCCATACGCCTTAGCCTAATCTGATGAGTGTCCATGCTTCATATTTTATACGGGGACAATTTCTCTAAGCAGTTGAAAACTTTGCTTCAAAATATTTCACATAAAATAATCACATGTTTAAAATGATTGAAAAGAACAGCATCCTATGTTAAAATCGATTTTTAGTATAAAGTATGGACACAGACATGTGACAAAACACGGACATGTCCATAGATAATTTTTGTCAAAAAATAATATAATTTAATATAATTGTAAGTGTCAGTGTCATGTCGGTATCGGGCACGTCATACGCCTTAGCCTAATCTGATGAGTGTCCATGCTTCATATTTTATACGGGGACAATTTCTCTAAGCAGTTGAAAACTTTGCTTCAGCTCTTCTCTGATACATTAAGCCTAAATCACCAACAAATATCTATAGTGCAAAAGTAACATAGGAAGTGGAAATCACAGAAATGTTAGGTCTATATGATTTACACTAAGATTGTACACATTACTTTCAAGGAGATCAATGGATAATTAACTCTTCTGAGCTATACTGAATCAAAATATCAGAATACTAAAACAAAATATGTTTCAACTTCCAAACGATGGGTTTGGCCGAGGAAGGTTGTCGATGTATCATCGTGAACTGTATATTTGTATCACTAAGAGAATTTATTGGTAAGGATTCACATAACATATGTATCATGTATGGTAGAGAGAGGGCATCACTAAAATTATCAAACATTGTTTGAATATTACATAATGGACAGAAGAAAAGTTTCCTTTCCATTGTTTGGTAAGTAAATGTAACAACAAGGAGATTATAAACAATAAGTTAGTCCCACCCTATAATCTCAAAATTCGGGGGAAAAAATCGAGTTATTAGATGCAATGGAATTGAGTAGATTCTACAAATTCCATTTAACAAATTATATAATCTTTTAAGAATAGCAGCTAATTCAACTCCATTTCTTTCACAGTCCGTTTCCATCAACCCAAGGGCAACTTGATGCTATGAAGTCCTCATCACGACGGGTGTAGGGAAGTGTAAGACCAATTGCAGGTCATTATTGAAAACAGCTTACCTTGAATTTTAATATAGCATTGTGGATATATCATTATATCGACATTTCTTAAGATTGACAGTTTTGTACCTAAAATGATCCAGAATTGTCGTTGTCTGCAGGCGTAACGTAAGAATCTAGTCTTCAAATGTCAGCTCAATATTCTTTTTCCATATCTTCATGTAAGAAATCCAGGAGATCAAATTAGCTGGCATTAAGAGTATCCGATCAGGACATCGTTGCTTTTCATTTTCACACAAAGCTCCAACCAGCATCTTTCTTCATCCCAGTTTTGTTCAATGAACTTCTAATCTTTGTAACTTCTTCCCACTGTCCCCCATCTGCACAAATGTTTGAAAAGGACACATACGCACCAACATCACTTGGTTCCAATTCCATTACTTTTTCGGCTGCTAACTTCCCGAGCTCGAAATCACCATGAACCTTACATGCGGAAAGCAAAGTTCCCCATATTAAAGCATCGGGATCAACAGGCATGTTGTTAATGAAACTTTCAGCTTCTCTTAGTCTACCCGATCGACCAAGAAGATCAACAATACAAGCATAATGACGAAGACTCGGTGCGATGTTAAAGTCTTCAGACATTGAATTAAGATAGAAGAAGGCCTCTTCAACCAGTCCACTATGGTTACAAGCTGATAGAATCCCGACAAAAGTTACTGCATCGGGTTGGATTCCTTCTCTTTTCATAAGTTCATATGCAGCTAAGGCGTCTGCGCCTTTACCGTGTTGTGCATAGCTCACAATGATGGATGTCCAACCGACAACGTCAGGCTTCTCAACATCATCAAATGCTTTACGGCAATCTTCAATACTCCCGCATTTTGAGTACATAGTCACTAACGAACTTCCAACCAATACATTGGCTTGTAAACCTAACTTTTCAATGTAGGCATGCAATTGAGTTCCGATTTCTGATTGACACAAAAGTGAAACAGCTCCAAGAATAGATGAAACTGTGAAGGCGTCAACTGTTACATCATTTCGAAACATATCATGGAATAAAAAAAATGACTCTTCAATTAACCCCTTTTGGGCATATCCCGAGACCAATGAAGAACAAGCAAATACATCCTTATAGGGAAGCATATCAAACACCTTTCTTGCCAAACTCAAGCTTCCGCACTTAGAATACATGTTTACAAGTGCACCACCAACAATTGTGTTTATTCCTAATCCTAAACAAAAAGCATAACCATGAATTTCTCTACCTCTATGCAAGAAACGAAGATCAGCACATGCAGTTAGAATCGAGACTAATGTAATGTGATCAGGTACAATTTCTTGATATAGCATTTCTTTAAATAGTTGAAGAGCTCGACCTGGATATCCATGCTCTGCAAAACCAGAAATCATGGAGGCCCACGAGACATTATCTTTGACAATAACTTGTCGAAAAACTTCATAAGATTCCTTTAAACAACCACATTTCGAGTACATCGTAAAAAGCGAACAACCTACAGAAGCGTCAGTGATTAACCCAGACTTCAAAATGTAACCATGCACCTGTGACCCTAAACTTAAGTAGCTCATAATACCTAACAAACTACAAACACTATACCCATCAGGTTTCACTCCTTCTTTTAACATTACAGTGAATAACTCAAGCGCCTTTCCAGAATTTTGGTTCTGAACCAAAGAAGACAACATGGATGCCCATATACCCGGATCCTTCATATTTTTCATCTCGCTGAAGGCCAACTCGGATAATCGAACTTCTCCTACTTTCGCATACATGTTGACTAAAGCAGCCCCAACCTTAACATCCAAAACTAACCCTAATTTTAATACCAAGGAATGAAGTTCTCCAGCCTCCACAATCATCCCAGGTTTATTACAAGCAGAAAGTACACTGGTAGCGGTATAGGTATTTATTTCCTTCCCTATTTGTCTCATATATTTGAAAAGCTCCAGTGCGAAAGTAGTATCATCCTCTTTCACAAACCCAGAAATCATAGCAGTCCAAGAGACCACATTTCGGACTTGCATTTGGGAGAATTGTCTATAGGCTTCGCTTATACATCCAAATTTTGCATAAAAGTCGACGATAGCAGTCTCCACAAAGAGATCTGTTGCACCACATTTAATCGCCAATCCATGAACTCCTTTCCCAATTTGCATCTCTTTAAGTGCACAACAAGCTGTTAAGATGCTTGGAAATGTGTAACTATTTGGCATTATAGACGCACAACACATTTCATGAAACAGATTCAAAGCAACCTGGTTTTCTCCATTTTTAACTGCCAAAGAAATAATAGCATTCCAACTTGACACATTATCAAACAAAGCATCATTAAAGAATCTTAGAGCCTCTCTAAAGTTGCAATTTTTGCAAAACATATCCACCATTCGTGTCTGAACATAACCACTTGATAAAAAACCATTTTTCATTACAAGTGAAAACACTTGCATACCAAACACTGAAGCCTGCAAAGCAACACAAGCCGAAAGAACACTCACATAACTAAACTCATCAGCCTCAAAACCAAACAAACGCATCCTACAAAACATCTCCAACGACTTCTCAAACATCGAATTACGTTCGTAACCGGATATCATAACATTCCAAGAAACAATATTTGGAAGAGTCATTGTATCAAACAGCTTGTGAGCAAAAAACATGTCAGCAGATTTACAATATACATCAATCAAAGAGTTCATGACAAATATATCAGATTGTAAATAATGAGTTTTAAGCAAATGGGCATGCAAGATTTTTGTGTTCTTAGCACTGTACTTCCCTGAAAGCTTGTAATCGCGCAATATCACAAATGGGTTTGGTACAAAAGCAAGTGAAGAGGTGAATCTGCATGAAAGTTGTTTACTTTTTGTATTGATTAGTGAGTTTAGAAGAAACATACGAAAGGAACATAATGTGATAGCCATATTCAGTGTGATGGAAGAGTTTCATCTAAGAATTGAAGCTATATTCAGAAGCTTGAGTTTGAGTTGGCACAGAAATATATTATATGTACAGTAAAAACTCTATAAATTAATAGAGTTGAGACTGGAGAAATTTATTAATTTAGAGAGTTATTAATTTATCGACAAATTAATAATTATTAATTTAAAGAGTTTTTAATGACTAATGGCGTTATACGAAAGGAAGCACTTATGGCGTCAAACATTCTTCACAACTTTATGATACAATACAAAAATACAACACCTGAGCTATTGGATGCAATAAGAAAAGTTAGAGATGAACTTCAAATGGACTTGAACTTTAAAGGAAAACAGATAACTATTGAATCATATTTTAATAGAGTGTAATATATTTTTTTCAGTTTCTATGAATTATTAATTTATGATTTTTTTGGGATCGAAAATTATAAAGGGATCTCCCGAAAAAATATTATCTTATTATTTTATCAATTTTTTCAATTTTTTACACTGACCCAAGTCGGGACCGGACAACTTTATTATTTTAGAAAGTTTATTAATTTATCGAGTATTAATTTAAAGAGATTCTACTGTACTTGTTTTTTCCATGGCAATGAAAAGGGAAACAGAGTAAGGATACAGCGTCATAATTTGTTGTTTGATGAGCAAGTTTTAAATTTCTAAAGTTAAATTTTCGTATTTACTATGATAAACTGTAATGTAGAATATAAAAATTAGTTAAAATAAAAAATATTGATATTATAAGATATAAAAATAATGTAATTGTGTGTCGAGAAATTGCTAGACAGGACGTCAATGACCGGGGATTGAACTCCGACCACTCTATTTTTATGTATGAATTTATAGTGATTTTGTCTATATACAAACAAAAAAAATAATGTAATTGTTTGTGTCAAAAAATAAAAAAATAATGTAATTGTCCTGACCAAAAAAAAGTGATTTAATAATTATATTTTAAGATAATTTTGAGAAGCCATGCAAATAATAATAATAATAATAATAATAATAATAATAATAATAATTATAATAATAATAATGATAAATCAAAAATAACCCAAGAACACTTGGATGAAATGATAAGAAATTTCTTCCAGATTAAATCAGCGTTAAAAATGCAGTGCGGAGAAGATATTCGGTTCAAACAAAAAAAATTCAATAATAATAGTTGTAGTTAATTTTTTTTAAAAGGAGTGCTAAATATTATATATATTATCAAAAAAATCAAAATGGTTGGTGACATTTTAGTCTAGCTCCGCCACTAATGGCTAGCTATTGAAATTGTTCGTAAGGCATAACAAAGGTTGACATTGGCTCTGGATTGAAATTCTAATCAACTTAACGCTTAGCCTACAAGAATTCAAATATTGTCCTTTGTCCCTTAGAAATCGAGGAAATAATTGTTTGATGCTTCTCAAATCAATTTTATCATATCCCATTTTTACAACAATATGACCAATTTGAGGATTACTTTGAACTCTTGTCACTCGTGGAATGTTGTTCCTCCACAGGTCATATATGTTTTCATTAGATATAAACTGGGTTTACCTTGAGTACAAGTTTTGTTAATGCTTGTAATCATGTTGTTTTATAATTTAGACTAGGAAACCAAAATTGTTGAAAGATTTTTCTAGCTGAATAAATGCTTAAGGACTTAATTCCACAACCAATGCACTTGAATAAATCTTGCTGTTCATCTAGCCTTGAACTATGAGTTACAACAGTTGAGTATTATTAATTATCCAACAATAGTGTACCCATGATTCAATCATAACCTAGCCTCAACCAGCAAGTATTCTTCAATTTGTGCCAAAAGTACCCTAAATATTTTGCTCCCCTTGAACACGTGCCATCAATTCTTCAACGTGATCTTTCTCCTTTAACATACTCTTAGACTTAAGCTTTCCTACCAATCGCTCGACTATGCTCGGCACTGGTGTGAATCCCTTCAAGACCATCTCTTCAAAGAATGTGCAAGCCTCCACAAGTTTATCTTTCTTACACAAACTACCCACCAAAAGTGTATAAGTTCCTAGATCAAGGCTTATATCATTTTTGAACATGTGATCCAACAAAAACTTGAGCACTTTCATTCTCTTCTTTTTGCAACACATCTTGAGCAATGGATGGTAAGTCTGAATATCCAGCTTGCACGATGTTTCCTCCATTTCCTTAAGCAACCTAAGAGCAGTCTCTTCCTTTGAATGCGCACAAGCAGCAGTAATCATAGTATTGTATGTCACAATATCTCTCACAATCCCTTGCTTAGGCATATCGTCAAATACATCACAAGCATCCTTTAACCTACCAGCTTTGCCAAGAACGTACAACAATGAACTATAAAATGAAGCATCAGCCACAATGCCATCCTTCTTCATTTCTTCATATGCCTCCAAAGCTTTGTTAAATTGCCCCGCCTTCCCGTAAGCAAGCAACACAATAGTATAAGTCACAACATTAGGAGCACAACCATTCCCCCTCATTTCCTCCGAAACTTGATCCACTTTGCGGAAATCCTTGTCATGACTATGAACTCCAATGAAATTATTATACGAGAAAACATCAGGTTCAAACCCATGTTCCTTCATGTCCTCCATAACTTCTCGAGCTTTCTCAAACTTTCTAACTTTGCACCACCCATGTATCAAAATATTGAAAGACGACGAGTTCAACGGAACAGAATTCTTAAAATCATAAAGAACATCATGGGCAAGTTCAACATTTTGTCCTGTCACCAAAGCATCTAAGAGCTTATTCAGTGCAAATGTGTCCTTTTCGACACCAAACTCACCCATTCTGCGAAATGCTTCCACAGCATCTTCATGCTTTCCACACTTGGCAAACCTCCTCATTACCTTAGTCATTGTATCCAAAGTCACATAACCTTCAAGTCCTTTCATTTCCTTCAACAAATCCCACATGAGATCAAACTCCTTACCCTTCCCCAATATGTCAACCATCAAATTATACTGTTCAGGAGAATGCACATAAGGTGTTTGTGTTTTTGCCCAATTGAAAAAACCAAAAGCTGGAACAAAATCATTACTAAACCTCTTCAAAATCTGCATAACCAAACTACTGGAAACCCGAAAACCACGAGAATCAAGTGCTTCAGAAACTACCTCAGGAGAAGAGTGACGTTCCTTTAGAACAGCGCTGATTTTTTCAACATGGTGCAAGTTTTCCTCCTCCAAAGTTGGCTTAACAAAAAGTTTGGGTTTGGTTGTTTCGAGCATGTTGGAATCAACCCAAGGAGCGAGAGAAGGGATAATGAAATCTTCGTCGTCGTCAAGATTTGAAGGGGTTGGGTTGTCGGAGAACATGACCCATGATGGGATTTCAGGTGATTCGGGTGTGAGTTGAGACACCGTGCAGAGATGGTTGGTGAAGAAATGCGAGGCATTGGCACGGCGGCGAGTTGTGATTGTTGGAGAAAGGCGATGAGTGAGGTGGTGGAGGATTCGGAACTTGGAGAGCATTTTGGGGTATTCTTGGTTCAATCACTTTAATGAATAAACTGAAATGAAAAGTTACGCTCCTCTACCGTTTTAAGAAGTATATAAAAACATTTCTCATTCCACCCCCCTAATATTCTCTTTACCCCCCAAAATGGTTTTTGCATGAGAGTAAACTTTTTTTTGTATGAGAGTATATTGGGGGGGAAAGAGAAATGTGGGGGGGTGGAAAGAGAATTTTTCGTATATAAAAGCTTTGCCTAACATTAAGGGTAGACTCCGTTTGGTTCAGAGGTTTTTGAGGGGATGAGGGAGCTGATATTTTTAATTTTTATGTTTGGATCAATTTTTTAAAGGGTGGAGAGAGAGATATTTCAAATTGGAGGAATTTAGAGGGGAGAGAAAATGTGGTAAAATATAATTTATTATGATAAAATTACTCTCACTTTTTTATTAAAATGCTAAAATATTTAATTAAAGTATTCTTGTTAGAATATTAAAAATTTAGGTTTTTTTATACGACAAAAAATAATTTAGTTATTCTATTCATTAGTTCTTTTTTGGTTATATATCTATTAGATTTTTTTGACGTAATATATCTATTAGAATTTAATCTTTTTTTGTTCCACTATTCTATATTGTTTCAAAATATAATTATTCATAGTTTCTTAAATAATGATTTAAAAGAGACACCGCAACTTGATGTGTCTGAACAATGAGACTTTGTCTTTAAGTCAACTCTCTTTCAACATCCAAGCAAAGCTATGGTCGAAACATTCCAAAATTGTTTCTCCCATGTTTCCAACGTCGAGGTAGTAGATAGACATATCAGGTGGAACAATAATAACTATTTTTGTACCATTTTGAATGTGGATGGAAGTTGTCTGGGTTCTCCTGTCCGAGCTGAATTTGGCGGAATTATCAGAAATACCTTCGGTCATTACCTTGCAGGTTTTTCAGGTTTCATTCAGGGGTCCTCTGACATTTTACTCCCAAAATCGTTTGCTATCTACAGGGGTCTCTTGCTGGCCAAAGACATGAGTATTGATGAACTTGTCTGCTATTCCGACTCGTTACATTGTGTCCACCTCATCAAAGGTCCACATGTCAAGTATCTTATTCTTGTTGTGCTGATCCAGGATATAAAGAAATTACTCTCTCAAACCATGTCAAGTATCATATTCATGTTGTGCTGATCTAGGATATAAAGAAATTACTCTCTCAAACCAATATTTTTCTCTATCACACTCTTAGAGAAGGGAATCAATGTGCAGATTTCTTCGAAAAACTTGGAGCTTTCTTCAGACACCAATTTCTTGACTGATACCTCTCCTCCAGAAGGGATCCGTGATCTTCTTCGAAATGACGCAATGGAGACCTTCTTCCCTCGTGATTAGTTTCTCTTTTTAGGTTTTTTTTCCTTTTTTTAGTTTACGTACCAAAAAAAATAGTAATTTAAAAATTTGAAACAAATTAAATATAAAGATTATTTTGAGTTTATAAGATTAAAGGTAAAAAAGTAAATTTAAAATCCATCTCCTCCCCTCATGAACCAAATACATTTTTAATTAAAATCTCTCTCCTCCCCTTCTTAAAAATCCGTCACATCATTTCGGTTGAGTCAAACAGATCCTAAGTGGTGTACCATGTACCACTTGTGAATATAAATTTTAAAAAATTTATCGTTGAATTGAAAATTTATATTATATACATCATCTATAAAAACTATGGATAAACATGTGCGTTGCACGGGTTCAATTAACTATATAATTAAAATACTTTTATAAATCAAAAATAATAATTGTCATAAATATAACAGTTAAATGATAAATATTATTTTAAAATATGATTATATTTAATATTAGTATATGTATAAAAATATTTATCATTGTATAAAGAAGTTCTTGAAACCATTGATAATTGATGAACATGAACTAAAATGTTGACTTTTGATTCTTTTGCATGATTTGCTCCTTGATCAGCAAAAGATAGTGCCCAAGATATATTTTGTTAGACACACAGTGTACATCAAATAAAGTTTAACTTTAGAGTTGGTTCAATTTTACTTTTATGTGCGACTATTTAAAAGTTTAACTTTAGAGTTTCTCCATTTTCAATTACTTTTCTTAGGTCAATGTTGTTTCCTTCTATGAACATTGAACAACTTCTTTATGATCTTCTCATAATCACAGTCCTCATACACCATTGAAATGTCATTGCATTGATTGTGATGTCTTGACATATATTTAGAAAAAAAATATGTGAACAAATTATTCAATCAAACTAAATTTCAAGGATTTATAAGTGTTTAGTCGTTTAGATGAGATAATATATGTCTCTTTCAATGTAACCAATAGTCTCAAATTTGAATAGAAGTCATCTAAATGCAGCAATGTTAAAAACTCTCTTTTGTACCCCAATTTTGGACCTAAAATCCATTTTCTTTTTTTTTAGAACTAAAAATTCATTTTCTCTTTCTTGTATATATATTATGTATCTTTTTTACAAAAAAAAATCATCGCATACATTTTCGTCGCATTGTTTAGGCTCGTTTTGTCCTTTTAGTTTACTCGTCACATTTTGTATTCAAATCATTATTGTACTATTTTATCATTGTCGTTACTACTCTTTTACTTTCATCTTTTTTACTAAAAATTTTCTTTTTTTATCACCACTATTATTATTACTATTATTATTATTATTATCATTATTATTATTATTAGTAGTATTATTATTATTATTATCAAAAAAAATCATTGTTACAAAAAAGGGCTTTTCCTTTATTTATTTATTATTTTCTTTTCTATTTTTACTTATTATTATTATTATTATTATTATTATTATTATTATTATTATTATTATTATCATTATTGGCCAAAAATCCAAAAAATATAGTTTTTAATTCCTTTTTCTTTCTCCTTTTTCTTTTTTTTTCGAACAATAATAATAAAACCAAAAAACAACAACAAAAACACCAAAAAATCACAGAATCTGGAATTAGGATCCAATGCCTTTCTTCACGAAACCAGCACCATGACAGTGACAGTTTTCTTGTCCCTTTCCCATTTTCATCACAAATTTCAAACCAAAAATCTGAATCAAAAAAGGATGTCTGCAATATTCCTCTTTTTATCTCTCAAACCCTAAATTCACAGCATATAACAAAGAAAATCACAAGAGAAGGAAAAAAAAAAAAAGATTGAAAACGGCGGATCCGAAACAAGAAAACCACAGAAATATCATTCTCTCTATCTCTTTCAATCTTCATAAATCCTAGCCTCCTTCACAAAACTAGAACAAAAAGAACTTATCACAACAAAACCATAACCACAAAACCATTGTAATTTTTTTCCTTTTCTTTTCATTTTCAGACTCAAAAATAAATTAAACCAACTATCATCAAACCACCAAAACCAAACAGAAACAGAACCGAAACCAAACAGAATCAAAAACAACAGAACAAAAACTAGACAGAACCGAGAACAGAACAGAAACAGAAAATCGAAACAGAAGCGGGAACAAAAAGAAACAGAAGCCGAGCAAAGGAGGGAGGAGCAGTAGAAACGCCGTCAGCCGCGCGCACCACTCCGTTCCCGGGACCACCGTCGGCAGCAACAACTGTTCCGCCGGAAATCTTCCTCCACTGTTAGTATTTTCTTTCACCCTTTTTTACTGTGCATCTTCTATGTTTGCTTGCAAATCAGTTAAGATCTTTAGATTAGGATTCCGAAACTGAGACTTCCGATCCGGAAATTTGGTGAGGATTTAGGAAATTTGGATTTTAGATCCGTGTTTAGAAGAGAAAAATAGAGGGGGTTTGTGTTAGCAATTTTCGGATTCAAGCATGTTTTGATTTTCTGGGTTGGCTTGATTGTTGTTCTGTTCTTAGGAAAAATAGAGAAGAAATAGAGAAACAGAGGGAGAGGGGCGGAGGGAAAAAAAGAGAAAAAATGAAAAAATAACCAAATGGGGAAAAGAAATTGTGATATACTCCCCTTAATTTATTTTCTCAGCGCGCCCCCCAGGGGTTTCTCGCGCGCCCCCCAACCGGTTCACCGAACCGGGTCGTGGGCCGGGTCCGACCCGACCCGGCTCTTTCTAAGAGTGATTTGGGCCTCCCCCTAGCCCAATTTCGCCCCCTTCAACCCTTTTTTTCTGTTTTTTTTGTTTGTTTTTGTGTTATTATTTATTTTCACTTTTTTTTTCTTCTTGTGTGTTTGTTTTATCTTATGATTCATTTTTGCCATAAAAAATGTATGCTTGAAACCTTTTTTGTTGAGTTCAAAATGTTAGCATTGATATTCAAAAGACTAAAAATCCAAAAAGATATGTATTTGTGAGTTTATTTCCCTTTTTTACAAATTATTAAGTTTGAGTGTTTATGCCTTTTTTAAAAAGGGTAAAAAACTTCTAAGTTCAAAAACTCTTCCTTAATAAATTCTTTGCTTTTTTTTTAAAAAAAATTAGTATTTTAGAAGGTAACACTAAAAAAAAAATAACAAAGATATTAGAGTAATTTAAATATGCTATGATTTATTCTTGTTTTTTTTGTGATGATTGATAACATGATTGTGTCTTTGTTTAATTTCACTTTATAAAAAAAAACATATAACATGCTTGCTTAAAAAAAAAAAATTTCATGCATACATGCATTTAAAATCTTACATTTTTGCACTACATCACATTATGCATTTTGTTTAGTCACATAACTTTTTTTTACAAAATTTCTACATCACATTTTATATCACATATTCACTACACATTTTATTACATGCATACACGCATTTGCAACATCACATTTTTACTACATCACAATCTACACTTCTTGCATTTTTACATGACATTGACACTAATTTTTGCATCACAATACAATTTCACATTACAATCTTACTTCACATTTTCCTACATGCATACATGCATTGCATTTAGATTAGGACAATGCATCATTTTAAAAATGCATGTTAGAGACAATATTATTTTTATAAAATCATTGAGCTCTAACAATCGGCATTAATAGTGAAGGACCATCTTTGGCCTAAATTCATTCTCTTCATAAAAATAAAAACTTTTCTTTTGATAAATAAAATTGCATGTTGCTTGTGTGCCTAGGTTAGAATTATTTGTTGTTGTGAGTGGCCTCCAAAATGTATTATCATGTCTTTGCCTCCGACACATTTCTTTCACACACTCCGCTTTTAATTAGGATGTTCTTTTTGCGATGTTTCCTTTTCCTCTCGTATGTGCATTTCATTAGCATATCTATTTATCCGCACTCGCATTTTTATTTTTATGCATTGCTATTTATTTATTTATTTATTTATTGCCTCTTATTATTTATTCATTTGAATTCGATATGGTTGTAAATATTAATTATTCAATTGGGTTGTAATAGCGTAGGACTTTATTTATCGCTCTTTACTGCTTTCTTAGCTTACACATCACACACAAACGCCAAAAACTCATTTCCAAAGGAGAGGACTCGTAGTTAAATTTCAAATTAATTACGAGACTTTTTTGAAACGAAAAAAACCTTTTCAAAACAAACGTGCGATCCTTTTATAAGACAAACGTAAGCTCACCTTAATCTCAACGTAACTTCAATCATTTTAACATGCTTTTATCACAACTTTTTTTGTTATATAACATCTTTTCTTAATTCTTTTTTTGACAACAAAATCTTCTTTTCTTTACAATCTTCTTTTCTTTCAAACACACAAAAAAAAAAAACAAATTCTTTTTCAAACAACTATAACTTCTTTTCTTTTTACATAACAACATTTGCACTCTCTTACTATTTCTTTTCCTTTAAACATTTCCTCTACAATACAATAAAAACATTACTCTCAAAATTTTTTTACAAAGAAAAATATTTACACTTCTTTTCTTTTATTTACTTTATGAAATAAAATTTTCTTAATTTTTACCCACTTTCCTTTCTTTCTTCTATACAATTTCTCCCTCCATTCTTAAAGCATGTATATAAAAAAGCACAAAAATATATAAGAGGTTACCATGGAGTACCATGGGCGCTTGAGGTGCTAACACCTTCCTTGAGCGCAACTAACCCCCGTACCTAGAATCTCATTTTTTAAAAGGTTTTTAATTTTTCCCCTCCTTTGGAAATGAAAAATAAAACTGTAGTGGGGTATGTCTCAAAAATCCCGCAACACTCTCGACCGAGAGCTTTGTCGACCGCCATTCATGAAATTATGAAACAAATTTTTGGGCACAAAAATTTGTCCTCAACATTAGCAAGAAATGTGATAAGACTTGTACAAGTTGGTATTAGTTAGGCAGGTGCATAGTGCATGTTATTTTCTATCCTGATACTCTTTTTTTCTTTTTTTAAAATCAGACATTCTCTATACGCAATTCTAGAGAATAATCTTTTGAACCTTGTGAGACTCAAACGAGTGACAAACTCTCCCTAAGAGTTTTAACGATGTTGCATTTCCAAACCAAAAATCGAATCCAAAACCTTGGTGTTAACCTAGAAGAGACTTGTGCATCTCATCAAAGCGCTCTTGGAATCTATCTCAATATTCTTGTCCATTACATAAAGAAAGTAAAAGTGGAGATGCCATAAATGTAAATGAAATATTTAATTTATACATATAGAACTTTATATAATCTTTAATCTTGACAACAAAGTAGTTGCTTTTGGCACTGTAGTATTCCAAAACTATAGGAAAAATCCTATTCCACGTCACTGGCTTTTCTTTTTAAATTAATTTTAACTTATATTTGCCACCTTGCTAATATATATTATTTTTTATAAAAACAAATTCAGTTCCAGCTCATTTATAGCTAGCAAACATTAAATCATTAGGGTTTTACTTATTATGTCATTTTATAATAATTGGAGGCAAAATTCCCTCTAAATAAGACCAGTTTTTGAAATTCAAATACACTGTTTAGTGTGTATAAATAGATGCATATGGCTATCAAATGAAGAAACTTGTGGGGAAGGCTATTTGTGGGGAAGGCACATTACAGGAGGAAAATCTTGCTCTCCAAGATTTATAGTTTTTGCACCATTTCATTACAATATAAATTACCCTATTCCCTTACTACACAAACTCAATTCTTCTTTCCTTCACTACACAAACTCAATTGCCAATCTTCATTTCCTTTTGGTAATTCTCTTTGCTTTCCATTGAATTCATGACTCTTTAGCCTAGCCTGAAAATGCAAAACTCATTTGATTATATCCAATCCACAATTAATCTATAAGTGAAGCATGAATATATGAACAAATATTGAGGCGATGTACTATTTGTCTATGCAATTTATTAGTTAGTAGTTACTTTGTTTGAGACTCATGTCATTATGTTTGGTTTACTTTTTATAGGTTTTACTCAATTCTTTCAAAGATCATGCTTCTCTGTTTAAAAGGTAAGATATGTTTTACAAGAATCTCATTTCTTTCATGAATATTATATTTAGTAATACAGTCTTAAATTACTTAAGATGTACATTTATAGCTCTAATATTCATGCTCAAGAATTGATCTTACAGGTACATTTGAAGATAAAAATAAGAAATATTTCTTCAAAGTTGTCATTCTCTACACAAGATATATAAATTGATATCTATGAGGTTGGGGACAGGAGGAAGCGAAGACCCATAAACAAAAACCATACTCAAAAGGAATTAGAACATAGTACAAAATTAGTTTATAGCACAAAGTTTTGTTGACTATACATAAGCATACAAATTTTTTAAGTTTCTTATTAGTTATTATTAGTTCAAAAATTTATAGATTGTAAATATTGTCTTCAACATTTTTAACTTCCTCATATTCTCTAATAGGTATATAAATTTAAAGTTTCTGTTTGAAATGTATGGCCTTAGGTTTGAGTAAAAATATTTACCTTTAATGCTCATGCGATAGCAGCTATGATCAATGAAGTAAAGAGCATGATTTGAAAAGATCCTACACAACCATTAGAGGAAAGTGAGATTAAAACAAGGATTACATAAGAAGAGAGCAAAGTTTAAAGGATACTTTTATAGTATGTGAATAAATTAATGTGGTGTGTTTTGGGCATCATGTCCAATCAAAAACTTTATTAGAATTTCTTAATTAAATATTGAGCAGAATGATATGCTCTAACTATTTAATTTCTTACTACTCACTCACTTGACATCCTCATAGTCTTTGATAGGTAAATAAATTCATATTGAAAAATACATATACTTTAGAAATCTTTTATGATTTGAAACTAATTTTGCAGGCATCTTTGAGAAGAAAAATACAAAAACAAAAACTTATTAAATTGTAATCCATCTCTACTAGATAAAGTTGAGCACATTACATGTATTCATCCATTTTCTTTGTCTGCACATAATGAGTGCATTCACCAATAACATCCAATAGGATCTACTATGTTCCAATTTCAACAGAATCAGTATCATGTAGAGAACATGTTCATCATTTCCGCAAATGCAATGAGCATAAAAGATATATCTGAAATGATGAACATCATAAGTCTGAATATCATCAAATAAATAAAAGTTAGAGATCCAAAGATAACATTGTCCATACATATAGTTTAGAAAAACTCAACTTATTTTAAAATACATATAGTTCCTAAATTAATTAAGTTACTTCATTAAGCCGGTTAACATATTATAAATCTTTTAATAGTCAGTGATAAGATAGTTCATAATGTTGGTTAACTTATCAGAAAAATGAACTCTAATTACAACATGAAAAAATAGATTTGAGGGTTGATCTTTTCCCACTACAGGATTGGCCTGTATAGGGATAAAGGCAATACATTTAAAAAGTAGCAATAATATGTGTAAACCATTTAAAAAGTAACATAAATGATATTAAAAGTATGCTAATTATTATGGTCTCGAAGAAGAAACATCACACATGGCTAACCCATTCTTTAAATAAAATGACATTATGTTAATTTACTTAGTTATTTAAGGTGTAAAAATGATTTTGGAAGAAATTTTGACTAAATATTTGATAAGAGTTTGAGAAAATAAAATTTATTGAAAATTCATCATAGAAAATTTCATAAATTTCTTAAGTGAAAATTTTACCACGATTAAAGAGCTAAAATTTTGAACCAAACAAAAGCAAATACATTTGATTAGAAGAAAAGAACCAATCAAAAAAAGATCTGGGTTAGGGTTTCTACATAGAAATCAAACTTAAAAAAATAGCCAAAGGTAGTTTAAACATTGTTATAACTTAAATGTATGCTTCAAGATTGTTTATAGTTGTAAAATAGAAATGAGTTTGGACATCAAATAAAACAGAACCATATAAAAACAACATTGCAGCACGTACACTAGGTTACAAGAGAAGCATGTTTGACGGTGGCTTGAAGCTCCGGCAACTGGAGTCCAATATGGCTGAAACAGAAGAAAAAACAATCATTAAGGAAAGGAAGATACAAATTGAGCAAACATAATAAAGAGGAATATGTCAAAATTAATACTCACGAGGCGATGACTTTCGAAACGGTGCTCGCCGGTAACCTGGCCATGATCGTGAAATATACCGGTCCAGTAGAGAGTATATATGATAATGATTACAGATCTGGTCGTAAATGGAGATTTTGACGGTTGTGGTATGGTAACAAACAAGAGTAGTGGTTGTTTGGGCCAAAAGAGGGCTATATGTCGCTGGTGGGTGTAGGAGGAAAGCTACAACGGCTGAAGACGGATAGATTGAAAGGGCGTCGCTAGATTTAGATTAGATTTAGGGTTACAAGTGTAAGAGGAGAAATATTGTGAGAGTTTTGGGCTGGGCACAAATTTGATAGTACATGGAGGTGTATATCTAAAATAGTGGTGTCAATAGTATTATGTCCATAATTGTATTTTGATTATATTAAATTTTGTGAATTAATTTTTTTTTGACGCAATAAGTTAGTTTCTATTGTTTTGGTAATATCAAACCATTTTTTATTTTTTATTTTTTGAAAATATCAAAAAAAAAAAACCAATTTTTTTTTGACAAATATATTAAGGGGGGTTATTGGATTGGGATTTCGAAGGATTATTTTGACAAAAAAGTCTTGAAGATTTTAAAAGACTTCGTGGGATTATATTGATTTTATGAGATTTTGAGAGACTTTTTTTAAAAGATATTTTACAATCAAGATTATTTTTTTTTTGACAAAAACAATCAAGATTCTTACGTAACAAAGAAAAAACAAACCTTTTATTTTTCTAGCCATCACAAAAAGTTATTGGAAGTTTATGAGATTATTTGGATATGTAACCTATTTATACTATTGAATACCAACAGATTTTGTGGCGTGGAAAAAAAAAGTCTTGATTAAAATCTTGATTGGATAACAACATATTTTGTGGCATTAAAAAAAAAAGAAGTTTTGATTAAAAATTTTAATTGAATAACAACGGATTTTGTAGCATTGAAAAAAAAAAGTTTTGATTAAAAATCTTCATTGAATAACAACGGATTTTGTGGGATTGAAAAAAAACAAAAAAAATCTTGATTGAATAACACAAGACTTTTAAAATCCATTAAAATCCCTCAAAATCTATTAAAATCCCTCAAAATCCTAATTGAATAACCCCCTAAAGCAAATTAAACCTATAGTTTTTTTGGTTACAAAATTGGGTAGTTTTTTTTTTTGACGAATAAAATTGGGTAGTTATTCAACCCATTTTATTATATATTTATTCTTAGTTGATATTAGTTTCTTTTATGTATTAATGTTATTTAAATTGAAGTTATATATATTGTTGTTGGTATAAATAATGATTCAAAAAAACATCTTCTTCCCTCCGACGTTAGCACATGTGTATAGTTTTTACACATGGACAAATATGTAGCAATCTTTCGAGTTAAAACCCGCAATAGATTAAAGATGTTAAAAATAGAAAAAAAATCAATAGACATATGGCTAAATTCAATCTCTTCCGTTTGGCTCGGTTTATTTTCTACTTTTTTTTCTTATCCTTAAAAATAGTAAAGAAGGAAAAAATTATGTTTGACTCTACTTCTTTTTATTTTTTACTTCTTTACTTTATTTCTCTAATATTTTTAAAGAGAAATATGGCTAAATTCAATTTTATACTTCTTTATTTATTTATTTTTTTAAAAAAAGTAGAAAATAAGCTGGGTCAAACGGAGCTTAATGATATATATCATAAAATATTTCAAAAAAATATGATATATATATATATATATATATATATATATATATATATATATATATTTAATTTAATTTAATTAAAAACATATCATACTATATGACATTTTATAAATATATCAAACAAAAAAAAATATTAATGAAACCGTGCATCGCACGGGAACTACACTAGTTTTTTTAACAATTCAGTGGTAAAGAGCACATATAGCTTAAATTTATTCAGCAACTGACTAATTAACAAGAGAATAACTTCATTGAGAGAAAAGAATGTACACTATTGTTTATGAAACATAATTGCTTATAGATTTTTACCTCAATAACTTAAAGGGATCACACATATGAATAATATACCTTAAGAGAGGTACATTATGCAGTGTGTGTGATATTAACAACCCTATGCAACCTCTCAAGAATTCCACTAGCTTTCCTCTTAGCCCTTGAAGTTCCACTCTTTGCAAGTTCAGATATTGTTCTGTGACTATTCTCCTCTTCCTTTATTTCCCTCAACTTGGATCTATCATAAAGACATATAGTTTGAAGAACCGCTACACAATTCTCCTTATTACGCTCACACGAGCTCTCTCGCATGTTGCTTAGCAAGCAAGGAACAGCTCCAAGCTCAGCCATTTCAAGAACAGCCTTCTGATGTGTCGAAAGTAGTGCAAGGATTGCTAGTAACTCATCGACATGAACTCGGTTTTTCATCTTTGTCATAATCACTCTAACCGCGCCATCTTTCACTGCTCTTGCTTTGTTGTCATGCATCATACATAAAGTGAAAATTGCTGAAGCAACATCTTTGATAGCTAAGGGATTCCCTTCTTCCAATAGGTCAATAAGCGGTTTTAAAGCGTTGGATTTTCCTATAAGTTCTTTGTTTGAGTCTAGTGCTGATAAGGTGAAAAGGGTTGCCGCAGCATTGGCTCGTGTTTCGATTGTTCCACATCTCAATGCATTCATAAGGACTGGAATTACCATTGGAGTTTCGGCTACTAGTTTCTTGTTGTTATCATGAATCGATATATTGAGAAGTGTTGTTATAACATCTTCTTGAAGATCATGGTTGATACTATCTCCTTCACAAATTGGCTTAAGCAATTGAGGAATTGCGTTTTTGAAGTCGCAAAAAAGTACTCTAAAACAAGGTTGCTTCTTTGTCAACAACCTAAGTTGTTTTGCAGCTTCTTTTTTATCACTAATTGTTGATGACATTTTCTCAAGCAAACATAAAAAGTGATTCTGATCAGCTTCTTTAGCACCTTCATCATTACTGTAACTAATAACATTGCACAATTCAAGTCCTTGATTTTTAGACCATTTTTCTATCATTTCTCTTACAAGGTGATTTGGTGTAAGGAGTGTGTGTGAGAGAACTTGATGAGTTTGAGGACATGTTCTATTTCCACCATTAATCCATTTCTGAATGAATGGTCTATCGTATGTCTGCATAATTTAAACCAACAAAAATATCATGCATCAACCATAAAAATGTAAACAATATGAATTCTATAAAGATTTCACTCATATACATCGTCAGTGTAAAGATATCAGAACATGAAAACAGTTTGACTTTATTCGTAACTCTTTCTAAAATCACACGTATTAACGGTTGTGATTTGTCAAAAGTGTATCAAAATTAAACTCGTTTTTCATATATGTAATCACACGTATTAGCGGCGCAGCTTGTTGCCCAATTACCTTCTATTCATATGTAATTAAATTATATATATATAACTTAGTTAATAAGTAGACAAGAAAAAATCTCCAATTTGTTATTTTGTTTTAAGTCATTATTGATTCAATCAACCCAAATCTTAAAGAATCAATGCAAAGAAAAAAGAGGAAGACATAGAAAAGAAAAGTAGTTTGGGTGGGGAAGGCATCAATGTTAAAATTTGGAAAAAGATAAAAAAGTTAAAAACATTAAAATTTAATTATTCCCTTTTGAGAAAACCAGTCAAAAGTTTTACACAAAGAAACAATCACCACCACCACTCACTCAAAGAGTGTCTCAAGAACAAAGAATATATTATATATTTTTTTTTTTTTAATTTCCCACTTTTTCTCTTTCCATCTAAAAACTCACATATATTAATCATCAAATTACTCAAAAATTTTGTTTTCATTTTTGAAATATAAATGCAGAAATGCTAACTTAGTACATAAAGGGAAGACAAAACAAACTTACTTAAAATTGAAAGAACATTGAACAACAAAATGTTAAACATGATAAAACTATTTTGGATTAAAAGAAAAGAACAATACAAAGAGAAGGCTAAAATTCTAAATAATGAAATAATTTATCATCATATACACATTTAAAAAAAATAATATCTATGTATTATTAACATCATTGTATATAGAAATATACATTTCTAAGGTTCTTGATGAGGAAAGAACTGAATATATTCCTTTTATATCTTTACCACACCTTTATGGTCACCTACTAGCATAAAGTTAAAAAAATAAAAAATCCAGCACAAGAGAGATAGACAAAAAGCCAAAATCAGAATCAATATCTAATATCTTCTCTTAAGTTAAATAAATTTTATTTAATCAAAATAAAAATAAAAAATCACTTTTATTAGGAACATTTTATCCCTAAATGTAGAATAATTCCTTAACTTTTTGTAACAGTTCCTAGATATTTGCTTAAAAGATTAAAATATCAAACAAGTAACATGCAAATTTTAATCAAGAAATTCCAACATTTTCTCAGTAATAACCAAAAAAAACATCAAAATTAAATTAAAATTACAACTAAACAAACCAAATTTCTGACACTAACCTGACCAGAAGCAACAATGACAGGATCTCTCATCAATTCTTTGGAAAGTGGACATCTGAATTCATCTGGGAAAGTAACATTTTTGTTTATCTTAAAAGACATTGAAGATTTAGATTTCTTTCTTAGCTTCAAATCCTTAAGAACACAAAGAACTTCTCTAGCTTTATCAATGTCTTCAATGCTTATATCTTCATCATCAATAATGGACTTCACAAGCTTTTTCAGCTCCTTCTTTAACTCTAAGGCTTTCTTAACCATATTTTCTGGATCAGAATCTAACACCCCTGGTTTTGCCATTTTTTTGATCCAATGATGAATCAGAGTTACAAAGATTCAATTTTGAACAAAACCCAGATGAATAAAATGTTCAATTTTGTTCATAGAATAGAGAAATATAGAATTTAAGTGAAAACACTATGTTACATGACATAAACTCTCTCTCTCTCTCTCTCTCTCAGTTTCTCTCTCAGTAGAGTTTGTTTTTTATATAAAAAAGATCTTACTTCATTGATTTGAGCATAATTGATGCCCAAGTTATTCACTAGGAAAATAAGTGAGAGAGAATAGAAAAAAAAGTTATATTCTTGTTTGGTCTTATCCTACAAGTTTCACATGAGCCATTGGTTAATTTAGTTGTATTCTTATTTAAAATGATAATAATGCACATCAAGATATTTAAATAGAAAAAGATTATATTTGTAACTTGGTTTCTACTTCTAGAATGAGATTATTATATAGTTAACAAATTCACCCTTTCAGATTACTTTTTTATACAATGGACATAGATAAGAAAACAAAATACTTCCTCCATCCCAAAATGTAAACAAATTTTACTTTTTAGGTACATTTGACTATTGATGTATTTGGTCCATAATATGAGCTAGATACATCAATAGTCAAATGTACCTAAAAAATCAAATTTGCTTACATTTTGGGACGGAGGGAGTAGTTAATATATATTTTAGGCATCAAATTGCATATATTTATTCAATAGATATCAATTTTATTTTGAAGCAGCAAAAGTAAAACAAAATATATTAATTCACTAGATTAGCACAAAGAGTGCCCAATCTATGGCAATCGAAAAGAAGATACAATCAGTCTAATTAAAGCCAATACAAAAAACAAAAGCTACACGGAGGCCACACTAAATCGAAGATTAACCACTCATTCACCCTAAACAAGTTAGTGTTGAAAAAAAAGCAAAGTTTTATAAAAAAAAAGTATTGAAAAAATTACCAACTGAAAAAGAAATTACAAGTTGAGTCGTGGATTAGGTCGCTTTCTTTAAGACATTTCGTGGTACTGTCAAAATTGTGTAAGCAGTCGTATAATACCGTAACGTCAATACTACGACGCTTCTAAGATAAAACCGCTAAACAAGTTAGAGAATTAGTATACCACAAACTAAATTCAAAAGAATAATTTTTACACTTCAGTTTTAACTTTTAACCACCACCAAACATGAATTTAAATTTGATCTAACACCTGATCCAAAAAAAAGGTAGATTCTAAAATAGATACTAAAAATAATTTGCTTAATTTTCCAAGTGGGCTACGAGGGGGGGAGGAGAGGGTCAGCATGGTGGCGGGAGATAGTGAAGATTAGGGATGGTACTAGTGGGGTTGAGGGAGGATGGTTTGCGGAGAGTGTGGTGAGACAGGTTGGACATGGAGGGGATACTTTCTTTTGGTTAGACCCTTGGTTGGGGGGGGACCCGTTGAGTGTGAGATTTGGTCGTTTGTTTGAGTTGGCAGAGACCAAACAGCATACTGTGGCTCAGATGTTTTCCAGAGGGTTGGGAGCAGGTGGGGGGGCGTGGTAGTGGCGGCGACAGCTTTGGGTGTGGGAGGAGGAGATGTTGGGGGAGTGTCAGACCTTATTACTTGATTTTTAGTTACAGGAGCAGGTGCCTGATGTTTGGCAGTGGCGGTTTGATCCTGAGAGTGGGTATACGGTGCGCGGAGCTTACCAGATGTTGGCTACACAGGAGGGGATTCCGGTAGATGGTGTAGCAGATCTTATATGGCATAGACATGTTCCCTCTAAGGTGTCTATCCTTGCCTGGCGACTTTTACGAGACAGGCTACCGACGAAGTCAAACTTGGTTCTGCGAGGCATTATTCCTCTCACGGATCAATTATGTACTTCAGGGTGTGGGGACATTGAGACGGTTCAGCATCTGTTTCTTTCATGTGGTGTTTTCGGCTCCTTGTGGACGCTAGTCAGGTCGTGGATTGGTTTCGAGATGGTAGATCCTTTGACTCCCATAGCACATTTTACTCAGTTGACTTTTGCAGTATGTGGTAGTCGGAGGCGGAGATCGTTTATGCAGCTTATTTGGTTGGTTTGTGTTTGGGTGATTTGGAAAGAGCGTAATCAACGCCTATTCCAGCACACGACGCAGTCGATTTCACATCTGATGGACCTGATCAAGCGGTATTCGTTTTGGTGGTTGCAGATACAGTATCCAGGGTTAGGGGTTAATCTTCATAGTTGGTGGGTTAATCCCTTATTGTGTATGGACTTTTGAGGTTGTTTTGTTTTGTGGATGTTTTTGATGTTGTAAACTCTTTTGACATGTTCTAGCACATCTTGTGCTCGAATATGACTTTATTTCGTATATATATATATATATATATATATATATATATATATCATTTTAGCTTGTTCAAAAAAAGATACTAAAATATAATAAGATAAAGTGGTTAAAAGATAAAAAATATTACCTAATAGATAAGAATTAACAGATAATTCATAAAATAGATGATAATGGATAATAAAATTAATAGTTTAATTAGTTAATAGAACATTGAGGGCCAATAAATAGTAAATTGTAAGTGTGATATACTCTCTTTGATTTTTTTTAGTGAGGTATACTCTCTTTGATTTTGATTATAAGTAAAACAAACTAAATGGACACTTATTAAAAAAGTTAGTTTAACATAATTTTTTTTTTAATCTCATAAATAAATTTCCATACTTTTAAAGGTATTATTCGTAGAAACTTGTTTAGTGTATTGACAGAAAAAAATAACTTAAATTAATTAAATAGTAGTATCTCTAAAATTACAATATGAAATAGATAAAAATATACGAATCTCATGATTCCTTTCTTTTTCTATTTTTATAAAGATTTTTTTAAACAAATATTCTTTGAAAATAAGATCTTTAAATGCAACAATCTATTCTTTGAAAATATTAGTTAATTATATATCCTAAATATTAAACTTATAAATTTAAAATAACTAGTTAACAGTACTGTTAACAAATTTGATACTAGATCAACTATTTTTAATTTTTTTATTAAAAATTATCTGATTTTTTTACAAATAATAGAGGTATAGATTCACCATTTAATAAATAAATAAATAGAGAAGTCTTCATTCAGTATGCAGCTGTGTGGAAGAAGAATCCAAAACTTGCATATCAAGATGGTAGCATGTCAATTGAGTTAACCCATATATATTTTGATTGGAAATATATATAATTTTCATATGAAAAAAAAATTAAAACTTGAAAATAACTAAAATTAGAGACTATAATAATAAACCTTGAGAGTATTAGATTGCTGAGAAGTAAGGGAAGTAAGTGGGTACTACACTCTACTAGCCACCATGACAGATAAGTGATAGTTCATCCACCATATTATTTTTCATTTCTGAAATAAAAATATATAAAAAGAGAAAATGAAAGTATAAAATAGTTTTACATTTGAAAAAAAAAAAGTTTTACATCAACATTTAATAAGTATTTTATATTCTATAAAATCATTAAATTATTTAAAAATAAATTGTATAACTTAACAAATTGAATCTCATGAATTTAGTTCAATTGGTTGGACATACATATTGTACGTATGTACAGGGATCGGGGTTCGAACTCTGATATATGTCCACTTATTCACTTTTAAGAGGTGAATTTCTAAACGTTAGTCTACCTAACCAAAAAATAATAACATAACAAACTGATATTTTCTTCATTAGATAAGGTATTAAACTATTTTATATATGTTTGTTCTACTCTATAATCAAATTTAAAATTTATTATTTTAAGAAATTTCATTAATCTTTTGAGAAAAATTATCTATTTATAATTTTTCATATTTAGAACAATACATAAAAGAATATATCATATTATATAATTTTTTTGGTTTTTAATTCTCTAATTCATAAAAAAAAGGATATTGGTAGTATAAAATTGGCTTAAATACATTTTTGATCCTCTAAGTGTTTTCAAGGTTTCACTTTGGTCCTTTAACTATTTTTCGTTTCGTTTTGGTCCTCTAACTTTCATTCCGTTAACTTACTTGGTCCTAACCGTTAGAAAAATGTCAAAAACGAGAGGTAGAAATCTCTATTGAGAAAACAAACATTAGATTTGGATTCATCATGAATAATGAGAAGTTTTGGAATATCGTTTCGTAAGTTTTAAAGACTAAAAAGATCACCGGTGATGTGGACGGAGACGGTGATGGAGGAAGCTCCGTACGCGATGAATAAGTAGGAATAAGAAGGTCTCTGACCACGTGGCATTTTCCTATTGGATCTCACACCAAAGCCACCAAGTCCCTAAGTGTCACCTACGCAAAATTAACGTTTTTGACATTTTTCTAACGATAATTAGGACCAAATAGATTAACATAATGAAAGTTAGAGGACCAAAACAAAAGGAAAAAATAATTAAAGGACCAAAATAGAACAAAAAATAGTTAAAGGACTAAAGTAAAACCTTAAAAATATTTAGAGGACCAAAAGTATATTTAAGCCTATAAAATTCATACATAAAATAAACAAGAGGAATATTAGCAACACTCTCTTTTTAGAACAGTCTCTAATATTCTTCTATTTATCGGTTAAAACTCATGTGAGTTTCACTATTTTTTGTGGATATATTTTCAAAATGAAAGATTCACATGAATATCAATTCATTAAAAACAATATTAAAGAGTGTTCTGAAAAGAGAGTGTCTTTTTTTTTGAAAGAAAAAAGCTTATAGTATTTCAGTAATTAAAATGTGTTTAATGTAATGTGGTATCTCGGCCAAAAGTTGGAAATTAGCTAGAGATGTATGCGCCTTAATTAATTAAAGGATGAACAACTTCATTCAATTGTCTTCTAACACATTAAACATTAAAGTGCTCATAAATAAAGAGTGTTCTAAAAAGAAAGTGTTGTTAACATTCGTCAATAAATAAAATCTATTAAAAAATTATTACACAAAAGATCAAATTCAAATTCTGTAAATAATTATTCATTAGTAGAGCTCGTTAATCATATATACTTTCACAATGTTTTGTTTATATCAAGGTTGTTAAACTCAAGTTTTTACCTTAACTCGTTTTGACTAGGTGAAATCGACTCGTAAACTCGAATCGTAAAATCGTACGAGTTTACTCCTTATTAAAATAATATTAAAATATTTTGTTTTTTGCATTGAATAATACTAAAATTATTATATATGTGATATATATACTTATATAATACTATAAATGTATTAATAATTCTAAATTTCAACTTGATTATAAAACCAAAAAAAAAACAATTTATCATATTAAAGTGCGATGCATATAAATTTATAATCAATCACCTTTATTCCACCAAATCATAAAAACATCAACAACAAAAAAAAGAGTTTAATAAGTTTCTAAAGTTCTTAAAAAATAAAAATGAAAGAAAACTAAAAAGATGTGTTCATTTCTTTAAAATCGGATAAAATCAAATTAAATTAACTCGATTTTACCTCGAGTTTACTTGAGTTTATCCGATTTTACCGATTTTACTACGAGTTAACTCGTTTGAAATCGATTTTTATACGAGTTTACCAAAAATCAAGTTTACCTCCGAGTCAACTCGTTTTTTACACCTGAACTCGTAAAGTCGGACGAGTTTACGATTTAAATCGAGATTTTAACAACATTGGTTTATATATTGTATTTGTTTAGTTGTAGTGAGAGAGAGTGAGAGAATAGATGGGTCCCATATGGTCCATTCTGGATGCAATCACGGAGTCCACGTACTTAACAGCTGGCACAACGCGTGTGTAGGTTAAATAAAAACTTGCTTTCTACTCGTCTCCGCCAATGGGATCTTATCACCTACATCCGGTACCATGTTAAATTATTGTACCCACTATCCATGAATCAAATAAATACATATTAGGTCATGTATTTCATCTATATTTGATTCTTATTTGGCTTTTTGGACAAGTGGTTCAATTATTTCTAAAGTTTTAATTTTGACTTAGTTTTATAACATCTAACTTTTATTTTTTTCCTCGTAAAAAAAATACTATAATTTCTTTATAGTGATTGACAATTGAATTCTTCTTGTAATAAAAGAATTTGAAATTTTCAATCTTTGATTAAAGGAGTATGAACTTCAACCGCTCAAATCGCACTCCCTGAGTCATTTGAAAAAAGAAATTAACGTATCAGAACTTGGAATTGAAATGTTAATACCGAAAAAATTCAAATTTTCGTCCAATTTTTTTTTTAATCACAAATCACTATGAGCAAAATAAATTGCTTTTGTGAAAGTTTATAATGCCAGAATTGAGATGCTTATATGAAAGTGAATTAATGACATAACCAGTTAAAATTAGTTCTTATATTTTCTTTATCAAAAAAATGCTTAAATGCACTTTTAATTCTCCTATTTTTGAAAAAAATGAAATTTTAGTCTCTATATTTTAAAAATTAGTATTTTGATCCCCATATTTTAAATATTTTGAGTTTTGTTTTGATCCCCCACCCCATTTTAGGATCACTTTTGATGATGTGTCAAGGTTATTAATGACATAGCATTGTGTATTTGGCCAAAATAATTTTCATGTCATTATTTTTTTAGAATCTCATAATATATGATTTTTTTTATACTGTATATGATTTAAATATATTAGATTTAACAAAAAAAATCTAATAACAAAATTCAATAAAGATTTTAATATATTAATTAATAATTGATGTTTTTCATCTACCCCTTCATCATTATACCAAAAAAATCTACCACTTCATCATCATCACCAACATCGCCCAACTCCATCGCCATTGGCTCCTCCTTCAAAATAATTTTCATCAACAACATCAAACTCAGAGAATGGAAGATTAGATTTTGGACATTGGATTGTAGAGAAAACAAGATATGTATAACAACGCCAAACGTTAAATTACAACCACTATGTCAAAAAAGATTTTAGAGAACGTTTATTTTGAAGCACAATCTATTTTGGCATTGTTAAAAGTATAGACAACGTTTAATATAACAATGTAAAAATATTGTCTAAAGTCACCATTAGATAGCACTTTCTACTCATAAGTGCTATGCTTCCTACTCAAAAGCATTATCTTATGTTGCCTTTAGACATCACTTCTTATTTTTAAGCGCTATCTTATACTATTGCCTTTAGTCAGAGCTTCTTATTTTTAACCGCTTTCATTTTTACCTTTAGACAACACTTAGACGGCGCTCTTTATCAATTCATAAGCGCTATCTAATGTCAATTTTAGTGTCAGACCTTAGATAGCGCTTTTTATCAATTAAGAAGTGCTATCTAATGTTGAACCTTTGACAACGCTTCATGTTAGAACGTTGTCTAAAATGAAAACCAATTTTTTTTTTCTTTTCTTAACGCTTATGAATGCGCTTTTAAAGGAAAGTGCTGTCAAAAGTTATCACACAGTGCTTTTTCAACAAGTATTGTCTTATGTATTGATCTCTAGGCCTCTCCCTACCCAATCCATATACCCATAAACTCTAACTACTTGAGCTTCATATTGACTCCATTTGTTTTTGTATAATCATAACAAACTGAGTGGGAAGCCACATGAAGAAGTGGGAAGTTGTAGGTGTGTTTTATGAAGAAAGAAACGAATGTTGATTAGACTAATTCAAATGATATTGATCTACTACTACTCCCAATATTATAGCAACAAAACAATAACCCATTTTTAAAAAATAATAATAATAAATTAATTAAATAATTAAAATAACCAACTAATTAATATGTAATATGAGTGGTTGAGGGTGAGATATCCAAATTGGCAAAACCATCAAATTAAAATATTATGATTTGATGGAAATATTAGCAGGCCATTGTTGTATCATATAAACTAAATCAAGGCATTGCAGTAAGGCATGGTTGAAATGCAATACCGTATATGTTGTTTAAGTTTCTTTCATATGGCACACAGACCTTCACCCATTTCCTAGTAGCTATGTTGTAAGCAACCATTTGATTCATATTATTTGATCTCAAGTTGTTTACACTGATTTTTGGTAAACAACCGCTAGTTTGCAATGCTTGAAAGACCAACTAGAGAATCTCGGGATATGTTTGTGCATTTATTGTTCAAGTTTGAAAATAGCAATGTTCATTAATGTAAATGAACAAGTTTGATTGAAAAAGTAAAGAAAAGAAAATGTAACTTGAATGACAAGAAATGTAAAAATACTCAAAGTGAGTACGTATGAACAAGAAAAGTAAATATTTCAATGAATTAAAAGGCAAAGAATGTTAATGAAAGCATGTAAATCGCATGAAATGTAAATTGCATTGAATTTAAAAGAGTTTGATCACAAGATCATACATTATTGCCTTGTTTACTCGTTTCTCTCGAACGCTGGATACTTTGAGTTTGTAAGGTTTGCTAGTATGAGAAATTTGTGATCTGATTTACAACAAATGAACTAGTATTTATAGATAATGTCTAAGGCTATCTAATAACGACTAAATAACAACCATTTGACAAGTGTCTTGCCACACAATCTTCATTCCTGAATGCCAATAGTTGCCAAACTTGAATGAAACGTTGCAATGGTTTGAAATTTGAATCTTTAGAAATGTTGAAAATATACTAAGTCTTGAAGCAGTCTTCGAGTTCGAGTGATCCTTGAATGCCATTCTAACTATTTGATTAATTCGAACCAAATCTTGTTTAGCTCCTTAGACCTGTAAATATTTTCCATCTTTTGAGATTTTAGAATGTTCTCAAACTAGGATATTGTTTAAATATATTGTTTAAATATATTACTTTTAACCTTTATTGCGCCATTGATTGGAAACATTAATTTCCATAATTAAAAGGTTTAGTAATTATATTCAAAGAATAATTAGGGCATATTTTGACTTAACCAAAATATGGGCTAACAAATTGCCCCCAAAAAATGCCAATTTTGAATCGAATTCGAATGAAAGAAGAAATTTGGCGTTTTTTCTTTTAGTATTCCACATTAATTGCACGTGACAATAATCATGAATATAACCGTCAACGCGTTTTCCCACTACTGACACTACTTCGCTTTTTCAGTCATCATGGGACACGTGGCGAGCGCGGAAGTTGAAAGAAATTTCGAATTTCTTTTTCAATTATTTTATTCTGCTGAAAACGAACCTTGTAAATAGCAATAGGTCACCATTTCAACACTTTTCTGCAACTTTTCTTAACTCAGTTTCTTCATATTCTCTACCCACTTCCCAGATCTCGTTCTCAATCTCTCATAAACTATTTTGTAATCTGTTCGTTGGATTAGAAAATTGAACTTGCGTTTGATTTAAACCAACAAATTTCAGATCCTTTTACTATATCAGATCTGTAATCGTTTAGATTTAAAAATCAAAGCTTTCACTACACTGTTCATCTTCTTCGTCATATTTCAATGGCTGAACAACAACAAGAGTTGATCCCTGTTCCCTTTGCTAGTAAATGGAATCAAACGATTCGAAAAGCTCATGATATTGAAGTGGTTCCTGAACCACATGGAACTAAAGACGAACAAACGTGTTGGAAGGATGAATTAATAATTCCCTTTTCAATTGCTGATGATGTGTTTGCATTTGGAGGTCCATTCCCAGATGAAAACACCCTAAAACCCTCGATTTCTGAGTTTTTTTCCATGCGCAAAACATGCGAACCCAAAATCTTTAGTACTGACCCTTTCAATTTTGCTTTTCTTCGAAAGCCCCATAACATGTGGAGGTCAGCTCCAAATTGCAATAATTCCGCTTATATCGAGTGGCTCGCTCGAGTCGAGAAAGACTGTGGTTCCTTTTGGCAACGCTTAGGAATTTATGACATCATTCAACTGTCAAAGTTTGGCCCTGCTTATCACTATGAAATGCTAACAGCAGCCATGATGTTCTATGAGAGGAGCACCCACACCTATCATTTTCCTTGTGGAATGATGACACCAACTCTGCTCGATGTAGCAGCAATCATTGGCTTGAGACCAGAAGGTGAGACTTTCGATCCAGCCAAATCGAGTGAGAATGTTTATTTTAAACTTAATGCTGCAGCTTTCTCCAAATTCATCGAGGAGCATCAGGATGAAGGTGAGGTATCTACTGAGGAACATGTGGCTTTCCTAACCTTATGGTTATGCCAATACGTTTTCTGCTCGAGATCACTTCAAGTGACTCAAATGTACATTCCTCTAGCAATCCAAATTCATGAGGGTCATGGATTTTCACTTAGTCGTCTGCTCTTGGGTGTTCTATACGAATCAATGGGCGAATTCTGTGATAACTTGAAGAAATCTAAAGATGGAGCACCATTTCCAGTCTCAGGACCACTCTGGCTCCTGCAATTGTGGCTAAATGCCACTTTTACTAGGGAAATGGGACTAAAAATCCCCAAAAAGTTCAAGGATGATGTGAACAATCGTTCGATCGAGGGAGTTAGGTTGGTTGTACTAACTACTAGCTCGAATGAAACTGACCCTCAAGAACTCTTCATTAAGTACATGAAGATTTTCCTTAATTTCAACAAATTCCTACCACATCATGCCTCATTCGTTAACAGAAGAGTAGGACCAGCTTGGCTACAGGATGAGTTCCCAGCCAATAACCCAGATAATGTTGATGATGTAAATGAGCTATGGCAGCACTACTTACACCCAACCGTCCTTAGTTGCAGGATTGGGTCAAAATCGAACCACTTAGTCTTGGTTGGGTACCAACCAAACTTGGTCTCGAGGCAGTTTGGGTTATCTCAAGTGTATCCCAAAAGTCTGTTCGAAGGAGAAAAGAACATGGTCATTGGTAATGAGGTTTCCAAAGATCTTTTTGCCAAATATCTCAAAAGGATGGCCAATTTTGCTTACAATGTCAACCCCATCGAATTCAACCACTCATACTATTGTACTGAAAAATTCCACAACTGGTGGGACAATCACTACAATAAGTACATTGTTGGTGATGTTCGATCAAACATTATCAGGCTGAACAGTGGGTTTATAAGGCAGCAAATTCATGACATACAAGCACAACACAAGAATAAAGGTACATTGTTTTAGCAGTAGATGCCAAATTGTTTATTTCTTACATTCCCCTTATTCGAATTCTAATCTGTTACCTCCTTTTTAGGGAAAGAAGTGACTGGAGGACCATCACAGCCTACTGCTCGAACGGTAAAGCCTAAAAGTAATAGAGGCATTCACCTGGCTGATGATGAAGATAGAAGACAAGCTGATGAAGAAGAGAGAAGAAAGGAGGAGACCAGAACCAAAGCAAAAACAGACAAGGTAAACTTTCTCACCTCTTCCTTTGATTCGAGTCATGCCTAAATATTCTATCTTCTATGCTTGTGCTAGATAATGAGAGAGAAACATACTGCTAGCATTGTTAGGCCTTCTAAAGAAAACCAACTTCCACACATAATAGTTCATGAAGATGAAGTTAGTCATTCGAAGACCTATTGTTTCACTAAGCCTTCTTTTCTTCATGTTTATTATTCTTATGTTTTTTACTCCTATTGTAGGGACTTGAACCTGAAAGACCTTTGAAAAGGAAACATAAGCATATTACCTCAGACGGTAATAGTGCTCCAAGCAACACAGTTGCAGCAAATCCTGCACCCCAACAATCCAAAAAACACAAGAGTCACAACAGCAAGAAGACCAGTTCTTCGAATGTTGAGTCGAGCAAGAGACAGGAAGAGGAGAAGGGCGCTGAGAAAGCATCAGAAGACTCTACAGTGGTGAAAAAAGTGAAGAAGAAGAAGAAGAAGAATAATAAAGGACATTCTAAGCCTTCTAGATCTTCTAAGTCTGATACCACCAACACCGCTCGAGTGGATCATGACCTCACTGTGGAGGATGAGGACAATGCTGCAAGAGTTATCAATGATGATGCAAATAATGAAGGCAATCCTCCACTTTCTCCAGTGCTAGAACAAATTTCTCCAACTCCTGCTCTCGAGGAAACAGAAAATTTAACCAAGGCTGAAAATGACAAGGTAAGTCATTTCTTGGTTCATATGCTCGAATGAACATGTTAACCAATTTTTCAATCTTTACATCTTATTTATTATAAAAGTTTTTTTTTTTTAGAATAAAACTGCTAGTGAGCCTTCTGCTGGGAAGAATAGGAGTCCTTCCCCAATGGAGAAGTATATTGGAGCTAAGTATGGCCAGGTAACCATTTTTTTTAAGATCTTTGCTAGTATATTCAACATTTCGATCTCAGTAATGTTTTGATTGTGTAAGTATTTCTACTTCTAGGTCAATTCGAGTGTTCAACCTGACATTGGTCCCCCTGTGTATATGACTCAAGCTGAAGCCAACATTATATTCGGAAGGGAAACAGGACCAGTCGATTGGACTAACCAGGCTGAGACAAAGTTGCCAACTCCAACCCCAAGTATAGCTTCAAGTGATTCTGCTGAAGAGGAAGAAGAAGAGTCTATCGAAGAAGGGGAGGATGTTGATGGGGATGAAGATGATAGTATCATCAAGGAAGCTAAAGCTGGTGGCCCAGAACTATTATCAGTTTCCTCTACTTCGAGGCTCTCAACCAGTGTTGGCGTTCCAGAAGTGGAGTTTGCCAATATGAATAAGACCAACCCAGCTGCTGCCTTGGACCTTCTAATCCAATCATCAAAATCTTGCTCTTCGAGTGACAAAACTGATAGCTCCACTTATCCCTCCAGCTCTACTGCAAAGGCCAATGTTAAGCAGGATTCCTTGTTAACTAAGCTCAAAGTTGAATATGGCTTGCAGAATGTATTGGCAGACCTCGAAGAGAATCCTTCAAATGCTTTCAGCCACTTAGCGTTTCTACGCTTATTTCATAACCCTCATACTGATCCTTTGACTCTTTGCAAAGTTATGCAAATAGAGAACATGATCGATCAGTATGCAAAGGTGGTACAAAGGGAAAGAGGTAATTTGGCCAAATTGAATAGCCAAAAGCATGCTCACGCTACTTTATTGGCCAAGGCGAAAGAGGCGCATCTCGAAGTTGCTAGGATTCGAAAGGAAACTGATGAAGTTCAAACCCCAAGGCTCATTACTTGTAGAAATAACATTGTTGCATGGGAGGCTAATGTAGCTGAACTTCAACGCTAAATCGAGGAATATCAGGCCAAAATTGCTGCAGAAAGATCTGCCCAAGCGGCTATAGAAGAGGAAATTTCTCAATCCTTTCAAGCTGATATTGATGCCAAAGGGAGAGAAGGGATTCGAGCCTTAGACGATTCTGCAGTCATTGCTGCTGAAGTACAGGAGCTCGAAGACGCCCAACAAGTGATTGAGACTGAGAAAATTTCTATTAAAGCCTTGTATCGAGAAGTAGCCATTACCTTGTAATATCTTACATTTTACTACTCATTCGAAACAGATGTTATTTGTTCTACTTTGGTTTGTATTCTGACAATGCCCTTCTGTGGCAAAATTTATTTTTTTATATTTGCCATATCTCTATTCGTTCTAAGTTTTATTCTGCACTTATGTTTAATTCGAGCAAAGCTGGTTTATATTTTTTCAAATATTTACCATTTATTCCCAACACATGTTTTTCAGGACTTAACTCCTCGATTTCATAAGCACCATTTGAAAAAACTTGAACAATTTTAAATGGGCCTTCCTGTTGCGGGATTTTGGGATTTCCACCACGACATTGACCTTTCATTTCCAAAGAGGGGAAAGTGTCGAAAACCGTTTAAAAAGAGAGATTCTAAGCTCGGGGGTTAATTACGCCTAGGGAAGGTATTAGCATCCTAAACGTCCATGGTACTCCATGGTAACCTCTAATTCATTAATTTTTATTGCTTTTAACGTGCTTAAGAAAATGAGAGAGAAGTTGTAAGAATTTGGAGGGAGAAGTTGTATAGAAAGAAAAGTGTGTGCATGTGGAGATTGGATTGAGAAGAGAAAGTTAAGACATAAAAAGAAAATTTAGTTTAAACCTAAACTAATCGTGCGACTAATTTGAGTTTGGACTAAAGAATTTTTACTTAGAGAGAGAAGAAGTTTTTTTGTTTTCTATTTTTTCTAAAGAAAATTACTAACGCCTCTTCGGAAATGAAAGTTCGTTTTTTCTTGGTTTTTTTAGCGTTGTGTGTGATGTGTCAAAAGCAATAAAGTCCTACGCTATTACAACCAAATCGAATAATTATTACAACCATATCGAACCAAATGAAAAATAATAAAAGACAATAAAAATGCAAGCGAAGAAATAAACATGAGTATGAAATGCACTTACGAAGAAAACAAAACAAAATGTCAAATATTGATGTGAAGTGTGAAGTGTGAAAATGCAATGTGAAATATAATGTGAATGTGACAAAGAGTGAAAAAATGCAAAGAGCACAAAGTCATATAAAACATCATCGCACATTTTTTTTAACTAGCGAAAAAGGATAAAATCAATCAACAAGCATGTAGGAAATGAATTTAGGCCAAAAAATGGTCCTTAACTATTAATGCTAATGTTTAGAGCTCAATGATTTTATAAGGCAAAATATCGTCTCTAACATGCATATTTTAAATGATGCATTGTCCTAATCTAAATGCAAATGCATGTATGCATGTCAAAAAGATATAGAACGAAATTGTAGTGTGAAATTGTAATGTCAAATGTCATGTAAAAATGTAATGTAGTGTAATGTAAAAATGTAACATATGATATGATGTAAAAATGTAGTGTAAAGTGACATGAAAATGTTATGCAAAGTATGATGCAAAAATGTGAATATGAGCTGTCTTGAAAGAGGAAATAAAAAGATAATCAAACATATGCAAAGAACAAAACAATGAGAACTTGGTAACAAACTAAAATATTAGTGTAAGAGTTTAAGCTCAATAAGCTTAAAATAAGCTATTGTCTCAAACAAACACTTATTGAATAAACTAGTACTAACACATAAACAAAATAAGCAACTACGAAGAAAAGAAATTAAAATATAATCTCAAAATAAATCCCTAAAATATTAGTGCAAAATTTGGACTCAATAAGTTTAAATAAGCTATTGTCCCAAATAATCACTTATTCAAATAAGCTAAAAAAAAAAAAGATGATAACAAAATGCATGTAAATGAGTGAAGAGTGTAAAGGGGTTGCAAACCTGAAATAGAAGTTGCAGAAAATAATAAGAGAAAATCAGCAAAGCTGGCCCAAGGCCCAAATCAGGCTCCAGCCAGGGGTGCAGAAGTAAGTTTGCTGGTGCAGAAAATAAAAGCAGCAAGCCAAGCCCAGTCACAACAGGCCCAAAAACCATATGGAAAACCGGATCCAACCCGACCTGATCCAAACCCGGTTCATCAACCCAAATCAGCAGGGGGGCGCGTTGAGAAAAATGGGGGCGCGCGGAGTAAATTTCCGATCCAGTGAGATATCGCCACGTGGACTGTGACTATCTTCTTCTTCCCCATCAATGAAAAAAAAACCAGTGACCGGAATTGTTCTCGCCGGCGGCCATGGAACCTTCAACAAAACTCAATATCATCAAATCCTCACCAATTCTTGCGATTCAAAGGTCCGTTCCACTCGGAATCTCGCTGTGATCCCGAATATACCGTTAGTTTATTCAATAGAAATTTGTACACGGCGAAATGAAACCAAAACCAACGGAGAGGGAAATTTGAAAACGCGTTTTTTCGGAAAAATTGAACGAAACCGATGTATAGAAATGGTTTTAGAAGGTCTCAGGAACGATTATCAATCTAAATCGCACTCGTTTGGTGTTCAAATTGAGAGAATCGGATCCCACATTTCTTCCGAACCTTTGAACTCCGATCTGTGCGTTTCCATTCGTTTTTAGGCGAAAATGATGATGGAATCGTGTTTAGGATTATGTTTAGAAGCTTATTGATGTATTTGATTTTGAGTTTGGTTGAGATTTGTGATTTTGAATTTTCCGGCAAAGGGTGGTGACGGATCCGGCGGTTTCCGGCCGTTTGTGGATCGTTTTGGATGAAACTAACGATGGATTTGTGTCGAGGAAGTGATGAGGAAGCTAATGGTGTTTTTAGATTTTGATTTGGAGGAGTTTTGAAAAATGGGTTGTGGTGGTGGTGGTTTTCCGGTGATCGGAGGTAGATTCCGGCGCCGAAATCTGATTTCTGATTTTTTTCTGATTATTCTGTGATTTTTTGTCTTGGGAAAGGTGAAAATTGATTGTTAATGATTGAGTGATGTGAGGTTTGTATTTATAGAAGAAAATTATGTTAAATGGTATTTTTGTAATAATGATAAAATGGTAGGATAAAATAGTAATGAGATGAAAATGATTTGATTTTTGATTTATTTTGAAAAAAAAAAAAAAGTTTATGATGAGAATGAGATGAGGTGGAGAGATATGATTGGTCTAGGAGGAATATGGTGGTTATGAGTTGTAAAATGTTATTTTTGATTTAAATTTAAAATGAAAAAGGATAAGAAGAGATAAGATATATTATTTTTACTATTTTTGGTAAACTTTGAGATAAAAAGGTGAATATGAAGTAAATTGAAATAAATGTGATAAAATGTAATGGAATGTAATAAAATGTAATTTTTTTTTTTGATATTTTGAAATATATCATAATAAAATATAAAATGCGCGTAAAATAAGAAAAAAACTATTTTTGATATTTTTGGACTTTTACGCTAAAATGTGAACTATTTAAAATAAAGTGAAATAAAACGAAATATTTAGAAATAAAAGAAAATTTAAGAAAAATGATAAATATGAAAAAAGAAAGAAAAAAGCATGAAAAAGAAATAAAATATTTTTTGTCTATTTTTATGCAAGAAAATGCAAAATTGGATTTGTAGGTCCAAAATTGGGGTACTACACTTCCCAATGAGGTGACCATTTGCCTAAAACTCTATCTTTTTTATCCATAGGTAGGATAACTTTCCAAACTAAATCTCCCAAGTTAAAAGCTTTTGACTTAAGGCAACTCTATCTTTTTGCCTAGTCATATACTCTAAAGCTTGTAACCTTTCTTCATCCAAATCAACTAACTCATCTAACATCATTTCCCAATATTGGTCATTCGGTATTTCCATCTGTCTTTGTATTCGAAATGATTGCATATTGATTTCAACAGGTAAAACTGCATCATGACCGTATGTTAATCGAAATGGTGTAGTGTTAGTTGATTCTCTAGGAGAATTTCTACATGCCCATAAAACCTGATCCAAAGTTTTATGCCAATTTCTTGGCCTCTGAGCAATGTGTTTTTTAATCAAATTAATGATAATCTTATTTGCTGCTTCAACTTGACCATTTGCTTGAGCATAATATGGTGTTGAAGTAAGCAATTTGAATCCAGTTTCACTAGCAAACTCTTGCATTTTCCTTCCAGTGAAAACTGAACCTTGATCAATGGTAATTGTCTTTGGAATGCCATATCTATAAATAATATAATTTTGGATGAAATTAATTACTGCCTCTTGATCTACATTAGGCAAGGGTATTGCTTCAATCCACTTTGTAAAATAATCTATACCAACTAAAATATAACGTTGGTTTTTTGATGAAGCAGGTTTAATTTCACCAATTAAATCCAAAGTCCATCCTCGAAATGGCCATGGCTTGATTATAGAATGTAGTTCACTTGCAGGGACATGTTGAATTCCTGCATGTATTTGGCATTCTTGACAACCTTTAGCAAATTCTATGCTATTTTTCAGCATAGAAGGCCAATATAGACCTTGTCTAAACAATAACCACTTCATTTTGTGGCCTGCTTGGTGAGCACCACAAACTCCACTATGTACATCAGAAATTGAAATGAAGGCTTCAGATTCACTAAGACATTTTAGCAACACACCTTCAGTTGTCTTTTTAAACAACTCATTTTCAATGATTACATAACTCAAAGCCCTATATTTAATTTTTCTATCAACTTGACCTACAGGGTTTTGTAAATATTCTACTATTGGTTTTCTCCAATCACCATCTACCAAGTTATCAATGGTAAAAATGTCAGCACTTTCATATTCTTCTACATTCGAGTAGCCATCAAGAATTGGTGGTGAAGTTGCCCCCACATGTTTTGCCATTGATAATTCTGAAGCCAATGGCTCATGGAAAACCAATTTTTCTTTAATCTCTATCAACTTATTTAAGTTTTCTGGAGTAACTTTGTAACCAGAGGCTATTTGAGCCAAATCATTGGCTTCTTGATTTTGTAGTCTAGGAATATGTTCAAATTTCACAGACTCGAATCGATCCAGCAAGGTACTTGCAATCACAAAATACTTAGCCAAATGTTCTTTAATACATTTGTACTCTTTTATTAATTGCTTAATTACCAATTCTGAATCACCTCGAATGATGATGTTTTTCGCCCCCAAGTCTATTAACAGTGCAAGACTTGCTATTAAGGCTTCATATTCTGCCTCATTATTGGAACAAAACCCATTTATTTTGTATTTAAACTTAGTTGGAATTTGTATTAGAGATATTATTAAAATCCCAATTCCAGTCCCATGTTTATGTTTGGATCCATCGAAATACAAAATCCATGGCTGTGTTTTCACATAACTTAGTGGCATTTCAATCACTGAATGATCAACAAGAAAATCTGCCACTATTTGACCTTTTTTATCTCTTAAAGGTTTATATGTTAGTTAGTATTCTGTTAGAGCTAGAGCCCATTTACCAATTCTACTATGTAAAATAGGTTTCAGAAGCATATGTTTAATAACATCAAAATGAGAATAGACATAAACTTCAATAGGCTTTATATAATGCTTAAGTTTGATACAAGAGATATATAAACATAAACATAGTTTTTCTATAGCACTGTATCTAGTTTCAGCATCATTTAATACTCTACTTAAATAATATATAGCTTTTTCAACACCATTTTCATCTTCTTGGGCAAGCATGCTACCAATAGTTGAATCAGATGCTGAAATGTACAACTTCATTGCTTTGTTTCGAATAGGAGGCATTAGCGTTGGTGGATGAGCCAAATAAGCTTTGATATCTTCAAACGCCTTTTGTTGATCTTGCCCCCAATGAAATTGATCACCTTTTTGCTTTCTAAGTAGTGGAGAGAAAGGATGAGCTTTTCCACTTAGATTCGAAATGAACCTTCTCAAAAAGTTGATCTTTCCCAATAGGGATTGAAGTTGTTTCTTTGTTCTTGGAGGCTGAGTTTCCATAATAGCGTTTGTTTTGTTTTGATTTATCTCTATGCCTTTTTTATGCACCACAAAACCAAGGAAATCCCCTGCATGTACACCAAAAGCACATTTTAGTGGATTCATTTTTAATCCACATCTTCTCATTCCCTCGAATGATTTTCTAAGATGATTCAAATGATCATCACTAGATGAGGATTTCACAACAATATCATCAATGTAAACTTTGAAATTCCTGGCACTCAGTAGTAGATTGCTTTAGCAATTGCTACAGCGTCTACTCGCAACACAGATAATAATACAAACAATAAAGGACAGAATGTAAATAACACAAGAGTTTGTTGACCCAGTTCGGCGCAAACTTGCCCTAATCTGGGGGATACCAATCCAGGAGGAATCCACTACTATAGCCCTAGTTCAAAGATCAACGTAAACGACCCGTTTACTTCTTCTCGCCTAGCAACTACCTTGTGTAACTCAACCTAGGAACTCCTAGGTCAAAGGCGCCCCGCCTTACTCCCCTACTTACAACACAGACACACCGTGTTGTTCTTAATCAACAAACTTATAATGGTGAGAACACACTCGAACAAACCGATCAACTCCGTGCTTAAAAGCTTAAGAGTAATCACTCAATAAATACAACAGCCTATGTCTTTAGCATGTATCAATTCAAGGATACAAGAAAAGACTCACACAGTTCACTAGGAAAAGATAAACAACACACGCTTTAGTGAACACAACAAATTCCCACAAAAACCTAACTAGGTTTTACACTTGTATTTATAGAGTCTTCATGCTGGGCTTTACTTGTTCCTTAAGAAAAGGAGTCTTCAAAAATATATCCAATAAGTCTTCAGCTCCAAACAAATAATTCCTAAAATATATGAGATATATTTTAGAATTAAATCTTCACACAAGAGATTACTTGTGACACACGGCGCGCGTGCTGTGCCAGCTACGCCCTAACAAAAATATATTTTCCAGCAAAAATATAATTTCTGAAACGAATCTTCTTAAAAGATATCTTCTGGAAATAACAAAACAAAAACGCGCATATGTCTAGAACCTTCCAGTCCACATACTCAGATGCTACAGCATTTTCTAGAGCATGTGACAAAATGGGTTTTTGCAAAATTATAGCCAACACAAAAACGCCAACAATCTCCCCCTTTGGCAAATTTTGGCTAAAACACTTTTTGATCAGCATGCATAAAAATAATTCCTCAAATCAACTTCAAGACATAACTTCAGAAGAAATAAAGAACATTACTTGAATGCAATAAGCTAACCATGTATCAGAGGCATGCAGCGGATATGAAATTCAATTAGCCTCAAAGAGTATGATCAGAGAGACTTACTCTCAAGTGGATTCCATAAAAAAAATCAGTAGATAAAAATGAAAATTCAGCAGTTTCCTTAGAGTCTTCCGCCACCAAATCTTCACCCAATCAACTAATTTTAAGGATTAGGAAAAATAAATTCCTCCCCCTCAATTCATGCAACCAGGATTAGGAAAAATAAATTCCTCCCCCTCAATACATATACAGAATAAACCTCCACTTTAATGGAAAAAATAAATTTCCACACATACATACTACACTCCCCCTGTCTTCATGCATAGCTAAGTAAAATATATCATAGAGAATAGTAGCTAGCAATAATCTTCAGTAGTGCATCAACACTATTAATACTCCCCCTTTTTAACCAAATATTTGACAAAAGGAAAAGAAAATCATACTGTCAGAACATCAAATAAGTAAAGAATTGTACTTATTACAGACCAAATGGCACACACAGGTGCATAGAATCCAGGGCTTCACCCTTAACACAAAACAGAAGAAGAAAAAAAGATTATTAAAAATCAGCACTTTCTTCAGAATCCTCCACCACCAGACCTTCATCATGAGCAACCAGCTCTTCAGCTTCCAAGGTCTGAATCACACGATCAACCAAAAATTTCTTCTCATCCAGTGCCTTGCTCACAGTCTTCAAATCAGCAATCATTTGCTGTCTACTAAGCATAGCAGATTTGCCTTTGGTAGATGCTAGAGCAATATCTGCAGCATGTGATTTTTCCAAAAACCTGGAGTCTAAAGTGATACTTGACTCTCTTTTAACAGGCTCATCAGTAGAGAAACAGAGCTCAGGATATTGTTGCAAGATTATATCACAGATCAGGGTTGGAAAAGCAATAGGCACCTTAGTAGCATTGGTTTTTCTATGTGCTATAGTTTGGTAAAAAATGAATTCACCATAATTAAAAGCAGATTTTGTACCTATAGCATAGATAAACTTACTCAACACTCTGGAGACATCATTCGAGTGGGTAGTAGGCACCCAATTTGCAGCTGCAATCTTGTTCAGAATAGCATACTTTGTAGAAAGCTTGGCAGCAGACAAATTATTCTTCATTGGCCACTCCTTGACCAGATCACCAGTAAGGGTCTTGCATATCTGATTCTGAGTTACCTCCAACTCAGCCACATCTTCATTACTCCTGCCTAGGTATTGATTGATTATAGCAGGTGAAAAGTTAACACATTTGCCACGCACAAAGACCTGTCTGAATTCAGCACTCATAGGATCATCACAGTCAGTTCCTATGTTGACAATGAACTCTCTAATCAGCTTGCTGTAGCATTTTCCCAAGCTTTTGACAGTCTTTATCAAACCAGCTGCTTCAATAACCTCCATCAGCTCTTGGAGATTCAACAAGTCATGATGTAGGTTTCTTTCAACAGCAATTCTCCTTTCACAAATAAACTTCCACCTGGAAGCACCTTCCTCATGGTGAAAGGACACATTGTCAAGAGGTACAGATGGTACACTCTTAGCTCTCTTCCTTCCTGTATCAACTGGCTTGTCAGATGTGCCAGCATCCTCTACAGCATCCTCTTCAGCCACAAAATCCCCATCATCAGAGTGCAATTGTTTCCTCTTCAGGGTCTTCTTCTTAGTCTGAGCAGTCACAGTAACTTTGCTTTTTGACCTGCCAGGACCATACTTCACCGGTTTCAAGCCATCAGAATTCTTGGCTTTCTTTGTTGACTTTGGTGGTGGTGTTAAATCTCTTCTAGCTCTACTCCTTAACCTCTCAGCAATGCTAGGTCCAGGAGCCTTCTTCACCATTTTGTCCAAGGTTGACAAAATCTCAACATCAGGTTCTTTGTCTTGTGAACCTGTTTGTAGATCAGAGAGGGTATGATCCTCTGTTTCCTGTTCATCAGTCTTCATGCTCTCATCATTTTGAGAGACTTCAACAGTATCACCAGACACATTCTCATCTGCATTATTTGCAGTGTCTGGAACATCAGATGCTCTAGCATCAGTTGCAGCATCTTCATTATCAGGAAGGTTAGTACCTTCATGATCTTCAGTCTTTTCAGAGGCAATAGTAGTTAAGACATCTTCCTGAGTTGTCTCCAACACAACATTCTCTGTGGTCTTAGCAGTAGCACCATCATCAACATCAATCTCAGTAGAATCATTTAATCCTAGGGTTTTAGACTCTTGAACTACCCTACTAGAAGATTCAACATTCTTTTCATCTAAATCATCAACATACAGTTCTTGCATGGTATGTACCTTTTTAGATCTAGATTTAGACTTTACTTTCCTCTTCCTTTCTTTCGATTTCACAGATGCAGAGGGAGGATCACTTACCAGATTCTTCTTCTTCTTTGACTTGCTTTTCTTTGATTTTGTGCTAGTGTCGGGAGCGACAGTAGATATAGGTATTGCGTCAACAATCAAAGTGGCAGGATCAACCGGTGGTGTTGATTTTGGAGAGGAGTCTTGGATCGGTGATGAGATTGTAGTAGACATGATCGATTTTGAGAAGATAGCGATGAGAGATATGGGAAGTCTGAGAGTTGTGAATTGGCAGATGAAAAATAATGATGCAGAAAATAGAGTGATCGTTTGAGTTTTTGAGATATGAAGCAATGATCACCGCAAAAGAAGTAAATAGAAAAGAAAACCGTTCCTTGATATGCGTGCACCCTAACTTGATAGGAGGGAGAAACAGTTGCACGCCTTTTTCAAATGTAACTGCTATTGGCTTTCTAATAGGCAAATTCCCAATTTGCCCCTCAACTTCTCAAATTGTATAGCATCCAATGCTTTTGTGAAAATATCAGCAAGTTGTTCATTTGTTGCTACATGCTCAAGTGTGACAATCTTTTCTTCAACAAGATCTCTAATAAAATGGTGCCTTATATCAGTATGCTTAGTCCTACTATGTTGGATAGGATTTTTAGAAATGTTTATGGCACTCAAGTTGTCACAGTATAATGTCATAGCATTTTGTACCACATTGTACTCCTTCAACATTTGCTTCATCCACACTAGCTGAGAACAGCTACTACCAGCTGCAATATATTCTGCCTCTGCAGTTGATAGAGACACACAATTTTGTTTCTTACTAAACCAAGATATGAGATTATTACCAAGGAAGAAACATGCTCCTGAAGTGCTTTTCCTATCATCCGCACTTCCTGCCCAATCAGCATCACAATACCCTATTAACATAGAGTTGTCACTATGACAATACAAGATTCCATAGTCACAAGTCCCATTCACATATTTTAAGATTCTTTTGACTTGTGTGAGGTGACTCATTTTAGGCTCAGCTTGATATCTTGCACATACTCCTACAGCAAAAGTAATATCTGGTCTACTTGCTGTGAGATACAATAAGCTTCCTATCATACTTCTGTAAAGACTTTGATCAACACTGATCCCTTTATCATCTTTGGTAAGCTTCAAATGTGTTGCTGCTGGTGTTCTTTTGGTACTAGCACTCTCCATACCAAACTTTTTCACAATATTTCTTGCATACTTACTTTGAGACACAAATATAGTATCCTCCATTTGTTTCACTTGGAGGCCAAGAAAGAAAGTAAGTTCACCAACTAAACTCATCTCAAACTCTGACTGCATATGCTGCACAAATTGCTGGACCATCTGATCAGACATTCCACCAAAAACTATATCATCCACATAGACTTGTGCAATCATCACTTTATCTTTCTCTTCTCTCACAAACAGAGTCTTGTCATTACCACCTTTTCTGTATCCATGAGTAACCAGAAATTCAGTCAACCTTTCATACCAAGCCCTAGGAGCTTGCTTTAGGCCATACAAAGCCTTCTTCAATCTGTAGACATGATCTGGAAAACTAGGATCAATAAAACCCTTGGGCTGTTCAACATAGACTTCTTCATTCAAATACCCATTGAGAAAGGCACTTTTCACATCCATTTGAAATAGCTTGAACTTCAGAATACATGCAATTCCTAAGAGAAGTCTTATGGATTCAAGACGTGCTACTGGAGCAAATGTCTCATCAAAGTCTATACCTTCAATCTGAGCATAGCCTTGAGCTACCAGTCTAGCCTTGTTTCTAGTTATGTTCCCACTCTCATCAGATTTATTCTTGAACACCCATTTAGTACCAATGACATTCACACCTTTAGGTCTAGGCACAAGATCCCATACCTCATTCCTCTTGAATTGTTCAAGTTCTTCCTGCATGGCATTGATCCAGAATTCATCAGTAAGAGCTTCTTTGACATTCTTGGGTTCAATCTTTGACACAAAGCATGAATTAGACACAGCATCTCTTGTTCTTCTTGTAGCAATGCCTTGGTTAAGATCGCCAATGATCAGCTCTTTTGGATGATTTTTCTGAACTCTTGTAGATGGACCTTTGTTGGATTCAGTACTACTAGATCCAGAGTCAATATCTTCCTTTTCAGCTTCAAATACCTCTTCCTGCTGATCAGATGCTATAGGTATTGCTGGAGCATCAGACCTCTTCTCTTCACTGGAGTCATCTACAACAACATTAATGGATTCCATCATGACTTTAGTTCTGGAGTTGAACACTCTATAAGCTCTGCTGTTGGTAGAGTATCCTAAGAATATGCCTTCATCACTCTTGGAGTCCAATTTCCTTCGTTGTTCCCTATCTGCAAGAATATAACATTTGCTTCCAAAGACATGGAAGTATTTGACAGTTGGTTTCTTATTCTTCCACAGCTCATATAGGGTAACTTTAGTGCCAGTTCTCAGAGTGACTCTATTGTGAATATAGCAAGCAGTATTCATAGCTTCAGCCCAAAAATGGTATGGAAGATTTTTGGCATGTAACATAACTCTAGCTGACTCTTGCAAAGTTCTATTCTTTCTCTCAACCACACCGTTTTGTTGTGGTGTAATTGGTGAAGAGAATTCATGTGCTATCCCTTCAGCTGTACAGAACTCAGAGAACTTGGAATTCTCAAACTCCTTGCCATGATCACTTCTTATCTTCAAGACCGTACTATCTTTTTCTCTTTGTATTTGAACACATAACTCCTTGAAGACATCAAAAGTATCAGATTTCTCTCTAATGAATTTGATCCAAGTGTACCTTGAGAAGTCATCTACCATTACAAATGCATATCTTTTGCCACCTAAGCTTTCAACTTGCATAGGACCCATCAAATCCATGTGTAACAACTCAAGAATTCTGGAAGTTGTCAGATGCTGTAGCTGATGATGAGGCTTCTTGGTTTGTTTCCCAATCTGACATTCACCACATATGTTTCCTTCAACAATTTTGAGCTTGGGTAAACCTCTGATTGCTTCTTCAGCTATGGCATTCTTAATACTCCTTAGGTTCAGATGACCTAACTTTTGGTGCCATAATGTTACTTCATCTTCCTTAGTAAGCAAGCAAGTTGACAAGCCTACTACCTCTTGTGGTTCCCATAAGTAACAATTATCCTTTGATCGCACACCCTTCATTATGACTTCTCCTTCTTGATTAGTGACAAGACATTCAGCTTTTGTAAAGTTAACCAACAATCCTTGATCACATAGCTGACTAATACTGATTAGATTAGCTGTCAAACCTTTCACAAACAAGACTTTTGTAAGTTTAGGTAGACCCTTTCTTTCCAAGTTTCCTATCCCCTTGATTTCTCCTTTAGATCCATCACCAAAAGTGACAAAGCTTGTTGAATAGGACTTGATATCAACCAGAAAATTCTCAATTCCAGTCATGTGTCTGGAGCAGCCACTGTCAAAATACCAATCTTCCCTAGATGTTGCTTTTAAAGATGTGTGAGCAATGAGTGAAACAAGCTTCTTTCTAGGTTTAGGTTTCCATTCTTTCTTGACATTCTTCTTGGATTTTGCTTGCTGCATCTTACTAGGGGGTCCATGGAGTATGAAACAATAAGGTTTTATGTGACCCCTTTTCCCACAGTAGTGACATATCCAAGGTTGAGATTTTTCTTTCACTCCCTGATGCTGCACAGATTGCTGAGGCAACTGACTCGGCCATGCTGAGAATGTTTCTTTGAGAGGTGGATACATAGTCTTCTGAATATTCTTCTTCTTTTTGTTGAACTTTTCATAGTCAAATCCAACTCCTTTTGGCCTACCTGAGATTTGTTGATTCAGAATGTCATCTAATTTCTCAGTACCATTAGTCATCATAGAAACATACTTCCTTTGCTCTCTGATTTGTGAATTCAGTACAATCACATCTTGTTGGAGATCATAAATAGCTGATAAGTATTTTTCTTTCTCACCATGGAGCTGGGATATAGTCTCCTTTTGTTGCTCACTGATTCTGAACTCTTCAGCACTTTTGATACATAACTCATTATAGGCAGCTGCTAGTGCATCATAAGTTAGGTATCCATCTTCATCAGATAGACATATTCCTGTTAGTGCAGTGATGTTCTTTGCAGACTCAGTTTCACTTTCTTCCTCAGATGCGTCTTCATCTGACCAAGTTGCACTCATACCTTTCTTCTGCCTCTTTAAATATGTTGCACATTCAGGTCTAATGTGGCCATAACCTTCACATTCATGACACTGAACACCTTTGCCTTGAGTAGGTTTATCATCAGTTCTTGGGCTCTTTTGAGAAGCAGTATTTCTGTTGAGTTCATATGATTTACCCTGCGCAGATGTTCTAGCATTTCCTCCAGCAAATCTTAGTCTGGGTCTTCTGTCCATAGATTTCAGCACCTTGTTGAACTGTTTTCCAAGCATTACCACAGCATTTGATAAGCCTTCATCAGTATCTATGGAACTCTCCACATCATCTTCATCAATGTTCGAGGCAAGAGCTATACTTTTATTTTTCTTTTCTACCCTCTCATTGATTTTCAACTCAAAAGTTTGAAGGGAGCCAATCAGCTCATCAACTTTCATATCACTAATGTCTTGTGCTTCTTCTATTGCACACACTTTCATATCAAACCTTTTGGGTAAAGATCTTAGGATTTTGCTTACTAGTTTTTCATCAGATATCTTTTCTCCCAAGGATTCAAATGAGTTAGCATATTCTAGCACATTCATATGAAAGTCATGAACATTTTCTTCTTCCTTCATCTTAAGATTCTCAAACTGAGTTGTTAGAAGCTGGAGTTTTGACTTCTTTACCCTTTGAGTACCTTCATGAGCAGTCTTCAAAATATTCCACGCGTCCTTGGCAACAGTACATTGATTGATCAATCTAAACATGTTTGGATCTACTCCATTAAATAAGGCGTTTAGAGCTTTGGAGTTTCCAATTGCTGCCGTGTCTTCAGCCGTGGTCCATTCTTCTTCAGGTTTGAGTTCATCAGTATCATTATTATCAGCATCTTTCACTTTGGGATGATCCCAACCTCTAAGTACAGCCTTCCAAGCCCTGCTATCTAGTGATTTCAAGAAAGCCGTCATGCGAGACTTCCAAATATCATAGTTAGACCCACTCAGCAGGGGTGGTCTGTTCACCATTCCTCCTTCTTTATCCATTATGCCAGAAATAGTTTCCCTGGAGCTCACCCAAACAGGCAGGGTGCCTGCTCTGATGCCAATTGAAATTCCTGGCACTCAGTAGTAGATTGCTTTAGCAATTGCTACAGCGTGTACTCGCAACACAGATAATAATACAAACAATAAAGGACAGAATGTAAATAACACAAGAGTTTGTTGACCCAGTTCGGCGCAAACTTGCCCTAATCTGGGGGATACCAATCCAGGAGGAATCCACTACTATAGCCCTAGTTCAAAGATCAACGTAAACGACCCGTTTACTTCTTCTCGCCTAGCAACTACCTTGTGTAACTCAACCTAGGAACTCCTAGGTCAAAGGCGCCCCGCCTTACTCCCCTACTTACAACACAGACACACCGTGTTGTTCTTAATCAACAAACTTATAATGGTGAGAACACACTCGAACAAACCGATCAACTCCGTGCTTAAAAGCTTAAGAGTAATCACTCAATAAATACAACAGCCTATGTCTTTAGCATGTATCAATTCAAGGATACAAGAAAAGACTCACACAGTTCACTAGGAAAAGATAAACAACACACGCTTTAGTGAACACAACAAATTCCCACAAAAACCTAACTAGGTTTTACACTTGTATTTATAGAGTCTTCATGTTGGGCTTTACTTGTTCCTTAAGAAAAGGAGTCTTCAAAAATATATCCAATAAGTCTTCAGCTCCAAACAAATAATTCCTAAAATATATGAGATATATTTTAGAATTAAATCTTCACACAAGAGATTACTTGTGACACACGGCGCGCGTGGTGTGCCAGCTACGCCCTAACAAAAATATATTTTCCAGCAAAAATATAATTTCTGAAACGAATCTTCTTAAAAGATATCTTCTGGAAATAACAAAACAAAAACGCGCATATGTCTAGAACCTTCCAGTCCACATACTCAGATGCTACAGCATTTTCTAGAGCATGTGACAAAATGGGTTTTTGCAAAATTATAGCCAACACAAAAACACCAACAAACTTGCATAAAAGAATCAATGAAATCATGAAAAATAAGATTCATTGCTCTTTGGTATGTGGCTCCAGCATTTTTTAGACCAAATGGCATAACAACCCATTCATAAGTCCCTAATGCACCAGGGCATCGAAATGCTGTTTTAGCCACATCCTCTTCAGCAATGAAGATTTGATTGTAGCCAGAATAGCCATCTAACATACTCAAGTATTCGAACCCTGCTGCTGACTCAACTAATATCTCTGCCACTGGCATTGGATATTCATCCTTAGGTGTTGCATTATTTAAGTCTCTAAAATCTATGCATACCCGAAGGCTACCATTTTTCTTAATAACAGGCACAATATTTGCCAACCATTCAACATACCTGGCAGTTCAAATGAATATGGTTTTTAGTAGTCTTTCAATCTCACTTTTGATCTTCGAGAGGATCTCAGGGTTGAATCTCCTTGGTAATTGCTTGATAGGCTTCTTTCCTGACTTGAGTGGAAGTCTATGTTCCACCAATTATCTACTCAATCTTGGCATTTCATTATAGTCCCAGGCAAAGCAATCTTTAAATTCTTTGAGTAGATTAACCAGTTTCTGCTTCAACTCGAAATCAATATTGGCACTAATATATGTTGGCCTTTTTATAGGGCCATCTCCAATATCAATTTCTTGCAAAGGATCTTGTGCTTGCATTTTAGGATTCGAACTGGATGGTTCTTTTTCAAAACCTAAGGGCTCGTCATCATAAATGCAATCCAACCTTTGCTCATTTGGCAATAACTTGCCATTATTTTCATCTATGGTTTCTTCAACCATATTTTGTTCGAATGCAGCCTCTAAGGCCGTTTCGATCTTTTTCTCGGCAATATATTCCGTTATCTTGGCCCAAGCAGAGGGCTCAGACATTGCTTGATTCTGCATCATCATCCCATCCAGAGGGTGGGATCACTCCATCTTCTGGAGGGAATTCTTCAATTACTTCCCTTTCCCAACAGAAACCATGTGTTGGATGGAGTTTGACAGAATGGTACACATTATTGGTGGCTCCTCGAAAGCCACTGTCTCTGTCTCCACAAGGAGAAATTGAGGCTAAGTTTCTATCAAAGGTCTGCTTTGTAATGTGATCCACCTCACACCTATAGAAACTTTGGTCAGCCTCAATGTTTTCCACAATCTTTTCTTCCCTCCAAAGTATTAATCTTTGGTGAAGGGTGGAGGGTACAGCACCCACTCCATGAATCCATTCCCTTCCTAGAAGCAAGTTGAAACTAGCCTTTGATGGCACAACTATGAATAAAGTTGGCCTAATAGTGCTACCCACAGCAACATCCATTTGAATGGCACCAAGTGATTTGCCATTCTTTCCCTCATAGTTAGAGAGAAAAATATTGTGAGAATGCATATCAGTGTCATACATTCCCAACTTCCTTAACATGAAATGGGGCATTAAGTTAACTGCAACACCCCCATCCACAAGGACTTTATTTACACCCACACCACCAACTTTAGCCTTAATGTATAAAGGCTTTAGGTGGTTCTTCATACCTTCATGAGGCCACTCGAATGTAGCCTTCTGTTGCTCAATACACCCATTATTCATAACATAGTAGCATACAGGGGTATAATCATCAAGCTCAGGCTCTTCAAACTCTTCATCAGGGTCTGAAGTGGACCTTTGATCATACTCACGTGGTAGAATAAACACCACATTGCCCAACACATCGAAGTCTGTTTCAGAGTCAGATTCGAGCAGGTCCTCATCTGGAATATCTTCCTCCATGTTGTCCTCTGGGAATGATAGTCTTTCTTTGGCTGGCCTCTTTGGAGGACACCTCCTCAATTACCAAGGCTTTTTCAGCCTTTTTAGGAACAACCTTGGTATTGCCCCCAGCATGGGCAACTTTGTTAGTGCCCCCAGCATGGGCACTTGAATTGGAATTGCCCCCAACATGGGCATTCGAATGAGATTTGCCCCCAGCATGGGCATTCGAATTCGAGTTGCCCCCAACTTGGGCATTCTCCCTTTCTAACTTCTTAAGGCGTTGATACCTACGCCACTGGGTTCGAGTCATAGGATTTTTCCCCTTGTAGTTATTGTTATAAGAGTACTTCCTATTTTCAGCATTGTTGCTCGAAGCAACTTGACTCGAACCACCTAAGTCCATCCTTCTCTTTTGATAGACCTAGTGTTGGCCTAATGACCATTGGTTGACAGGAATTTTATTTGAAGGCACATATGTTTGCCTCCTTCCCAGCCTGTCATGGATAGTAGGGCCTTGATTTGTGGCCTTACCCTTGTTTGGCCTTTCAGTAGACCACTTGTTCTTGTTATCCACATATGGCATAACATTTTTGAGGCCTGCAGTAGCCTCCTTGTCACATACAGCACTGCAACGAGGACACAACATCACTTCCTTGTTGCTTAGCTTGCATCTATTCAGAAAATCAATGAGTTCCTCTCCAGCTCGATGATACACCACTTTGATTTTCTCAGCATATTCTCCCTCAGTAACAGCTCGAACTAGGGAGGCTTCCATAACATCTATCATTAAGCACTCGAATGGCTCCATATAGGAAGTCTCAGCCACTTGGAGAGGGTCAGTATCTACCTTCATGGGCTGCTTAGCTTTTTCATCGAACTTCAATCTCCCCTCATCCAATGCTTTTTGCACTAAGTCCCTGAAAACAACACAATGAGAAGTTTTATGACCCAAAAAGTTATGAAATTTGCAATAACCTCTTTTCTTTCTTTGTTCTAAAGCAGGAACTTTTAACCCTTTTTGAACAATTATTTGGCCATCAGTGACCAGTAAATCAAAAATTTCATCACATTTGGTGACATCAAATGTGTAGGTTTTAGCAACATACTTCTCATTTTTGGGTTCACTAGGATTTTTTCCATTCGAGGGCTTTAATAATTTACAAGTATAAGGTGGTCCTGGTTTTAATTCAGCCAAGTCTATTTCATTTGGATCAACCTCACCAGTCTCTACCTCATACTCATCATCACTCTCATAGTTCCCAACATAGGCTATTTTCTCTTTCTTATGGAACTTAGTATTCCTGGCTTTTTCATTTCTAAGTCTTTCAACTTGTCTAACCCTATCAGCCAATTGAGCCATATCCCTGAGATGTTGTGTATCTAATTTCTTTCGAATCGAGTAGTCTAGGCCACCAACAGCCATTTCTACCAATTCATGTTCAGGAACCTGAGTGAAACATCTAGCTTTAAGAAGCCTAAACCTATTGAGATAGTCATCAATAGATTATGGTGTTTTACGCCTAACACTTGCTAATTCTTTGAGGCTTATTTTTGTTTGACCCATGTAGAATTGCTCATGAAAAAGCCTTTCGAGTTGGGTCTAAGTAAATACAGAGTGTGGGGGTAAAGTTGTGAACCAAGTGAAAGCTTTTTTGGTTAGAGAATTGGGAAAGTACTTCATCCTCAAATTCTCATTATTTGCTATGTCCCCAGCCTCAGTCAAATACCTAGCAATGTGCTCGACTGTAGACTCTAATGTATCACCAGCAAACTTGGTAAATTTTGGGGTTTTCCAACCCCTTGGAATTTCTGTTTACAAAACAAATTCAGATAGTGGTGATACAAAATTGGGTGTATGTAAACCTACATTTTGACCATTTTGGGCAAGGATGGTTTCTACCAAATTGGCTAAGTTATTTTGCCCAAAATCATTATGTTGAACGTTTCTCAAAACCTCATCAGCATTTTGGTTTCGATGAACAAGCACCACTTCAGGTTCAACATTTCTTTGTACAGGTTGGTTAACAACTTGTGGTTCTTGTTGCTGGCCTCGAGCCTCTTCGATTCAATTATCAGCAACTTGACCAGGCCTTGGTCTAGGGGCCTGCAATGGTTGAAGTGGCTGTTGGATGGGCACTTGTGCCCCTCCAAAGAAATCAGCAATTCTACCCATTTGGGTAGCCAGAGTTTGGTAAGTCTGATTTGTATCTCGAATTAATGGGTTGATTATTGTACCATTTGTTCAGTGAGTAAATTCACCATATCATAATTACTCTCATCCATTTGTTGCCTCATAGATAAAAGTGAATCTGTAGTGAGGGCTGGTTGGTTCACTCGAGCTTTAGCATTATTAGAATTTTGCCCTTGTGGAAAGGGAGACCTCACTGTTATCCTATCAGAGTGTAATGCAGGGTGTGAATACACGTTCTGCATCATGGCTGTAGGCATTCCATATGGATAAGATCTTTGGGACTGATACAAACCCCCTGATTGACTTCGAAAGTCAAATGAAGATCCTGAGAATGGGAGTGGAACCCCACCAATAGTTTGTAAAGGCATGCTCGTTGTGTTTTCAGCCATTGTGGTTGCAGCATTAGATGTTAATGAGGGCATAGAAGAAGACACAAGAATTTCCTGTGTTGCCCCCACAGATGTTGCATCTGTGGCTGATGTTGTCAGGGCGCTCGAAGCGTCTACATGCCCCAATAATGGGGTTAA